>JAMAKP010000038.1:0-162191 GCA_023628455.1 Chaetomiaceae sp. B2702
TTTTCGGCCCGTCACCAAACCACACCCCAAAAAATTTTTCGCCCCCCCCCCCCCCCTTCTTCACCCCCATCCACGGGGGGGGGGGGGAGGAAGGGGGGCGGCGCGCGCAAGGAAAAAAAAAAAAAAAAGAAAAAAAACTCACCCTCTCCCTCTTAGCAACCTCCCTCAAGAACCTGACGACCTCCCACCCAGCCACCGAATCCAGCCCGCTCGTAGGCTCGTCCAGCACCAGCACCTTGGGCGCCGTAATCAGCTGGCTCGCGACCCCGAGGCGCCGCTTCTGCCCGCCGCTGATGCCCTTGCGCAGCGCCGTCCCCACCAGCGCGTCGGCCTGCTCGCGCAAGCCAAACGCGTCGATCAGCCCGTCGATGCGCGCCACGCGCTCCCGCCACGGCCCCGTCAGGGCGGTGGACGCGGACAGTCGGGAGGCGAAGCGCAGCGTCTCGCGGACGGTCAGGGCGCCGACCAGCGAATCTTCCTGCTCGACGAAGCGGGAGACGGAGCGGAGGGTGGCGAGCGAAGGGGGGGAGCCGTTGAGGAGGACGGTCCCGGACGTGGAGACGGCGTTGGTGGTGGGCCGCGAGGCGAGGTGGTTGAGGAGGGTGGTCTTGCCCGAGCCGGAGGGGCCGAGGAGCGCGAGGATTTCGCCTGTTGGGAGGGTGAGTGAATGCGAAGTGGGAGGGGTGAGAGAGGGTTTACTACGCACCGGCTTCTACGAGGCCAGAGACATTGTCGACGATGGTCTTGGGGAGCTTGGTCTCGCGGTCTTGGACTGTCACTGTCAGGCCCTTCCAGGCAAAACTCCGGACGGTGGTGTTCCGCAGGTGGGCATCCGTGGCGCCGTATTCGACGTCAAAGTCGGGTGTCGGCTTGGTTGCTGGGTCGGTATGGGAGGCCGAAGAGGAGCCGCTCATGGCTGCCATCATCGTACGTTATCCAAGGCCTAGGGTTGTTCAGGGCCGGCAACCAAGTACAGTACTACTGCCGGTAATGGGTCCGGGAGGATGGCAAGGAAATCTAGATTGTCTTTGTCAACGAAGGAAAGACGACTATTACTGGCAGGTCGCTATGATGGGAACACCGAGATGGGGTGACTACAGTAGTTAAGTAGGTAAGTATGCCTTTCTCGCTTTGTTGCTGCCGGGATACTTGAGGCCAAGCTACCCATACTCAGAGGCTGAGACCAATATTCTCCCCTGTTCGGGCACACTCCTTCGGCGAGGTAGGCCTCGTTTTGTTGCTTCGGCCGAGCACCAAGTACTTACTACTCAGATCCCGAGAGTAGAGACTTCGCTCTGTACTGCGTAAGACCTAGTATTCCCTAGCTCCTCTCCTATCCCCTGTATAACCCCCACACTGTACACTGTGATGAACCAAACCCCCCAACTCGGATCCCAGAGAAGGGCTTGTAATTCTGATCAAAAAATCACCAATCTTTTCCTTCTTTTTTTTTCTTTGGGCACTGGTTTAGGCACACCACCGGGCACCACCACGACCTTCGCCGCTGCAGGGCAACGTGGAAGTCAGCCTCAGCTAAGCAACGTGGGCAGTGGGAGGTGGGAGGTGGGAGGTGTGTCAACCGCCGGCCGGGGCAGAAGCGCAGAAGCCGAGCGGTTGGAACCAACCAGCCAATGACGGGCAGGCCTCAGGGGGGATGCATGTCAGACACCCCCAAGTGTGGGTTGCATCAAGTCTGCCCGCAATCCTCACTGGGCTGAGCCCACCACTGCCCGCTTACTGCATAGGTAGTATGGGATGGAGCATGGTTGGGTGGTAGTGCGTTGCCTTCTCATGTAGAGTCGCCGACTACAACCATTCCCCCCCCCCCCCCCCCCCCCCCAACAGGGACTCGGAGTTAGCCCTAGGTCGCCGTTCGCCTTTGACGTCGTCCCATGTGGCATATATATATATATATGTGTGTGTACTATACGTATGAACATCCATAGCTCGCCCGAGTTCCCGAGTTGAGACACCGGATCGCTCCGCCCCCCAGGTGCATACATGCTGCAGGGCTCTAGCCAATCCCGGCAACCCGTCGGACTCTTATAGACGCCCTTCCTCGCCGTCCTCATCGGCGACTTCGCAAACTCTCTCCCATCCTCCGCGAACTTCCTGACCAGACAAACGACGGTCACTACCCAATCCATCGATGGGATATGGCATGTACGGCACACGTCGGAGAGAAATGCAACACTGGCTGCCCCACTCGGCGATGCATGGACAATACATACAATACAATGCATAAGATGGGCTGATCGCTGCGGCTCTTGACTCTCGGCGACTACTCGACCCCCGGGGGTGACGGAATGTCGATCCCGAGACGCCAGCCCAGCACCAACATGAAACAAACGGCGACCAGTGAGCCAACAGCACAGCAAACATGTTCCCATGTATACTACACTACACTACACTACACGTGTACGTGTACGTGAGTATTATTCTCAACATGTAACTCTTCCACAACCCCCCGGCTTTCCAGCCAAATCTGCAAGCAGACAGTTTGATACCCTAGAAACAGACACAACCTCAGCAATCGGTTTTCCAGCGTCGCGAGGGTGATACAGAAGTAGTTACTTATTTTATGCACACAGATTGCCCAGGGAAGCCACAGCACTTGCGTTCCCAGCAGCCGGATAGATATGTCGGAACACAGAAATATACCAATTATAAGAAAGAAAGAAAACACAACAAAAAACAGAAACCCTCAAACAGGATTCCCCCTCCCCCCCTATCCAACTCAAAAATGTCCCAAGCTAAAACCATACATACCCAACCCGACTCCGTTTTTCAAGCGTTCCAGTTTTGAGTGAACCAGTTGCAAGTCCCTTCGCATTTCGAACCGAGAAAACCATCCATATCCAATCCAAACAAGCTCTCTCCTCCCTCCCCCCCTCTCCCCTCTTTCCCCCAAGTACAGTTACAGCACTGTGTAACAATCTCCCCATGGAACCCTCCTACCCCTGACTGACCCTCCCCGCCAACACCCCCACCCCGCCACCGCCCGCCGCGGCGACCTGAAACTCACTCATGATCCCCTCGTCGGCATTAATGTTACTAATCATCTGCTCCTGCGTGAAGCCGACCCAGAAGGCAGGGCTGATCTGCTGCGCCTTCTTCTCGCGGTAGATGTCCTGCGCCACGCCCTTGACCTGGCCCCACGCCGTGTCGGCCGCCTTCCACACCTTGCTCAGCTTGTTGAGCGCGCCAATGTTGAGCCGGATCTGCTGCCGCAGGTGCTCTTCGTCGTCGACAAAGTAGAGCGCCCAGCGCGAGAGGTGCACGATGGAGGACAGCGTGATGACGCACGTGAAGAAGTGCGTGTGGTGCGTCACGGGCACCGCCTGCGTGATCATCCTGGAGATCTCCGACGCCGCGGTGAGCGTGTGGCGCGTGTGCGTGTTGAAGTTGTCGCCCGAGGGGACCGGCCGGTGAGGCGCGCACGAGTTGACGGCTTGGACTGGAGAGGTGTCGAGTTGGGAGAGAGGTTGGTGGAGCATGATTGTGCAGCTATTTTTTTTTATTACGAGGTTAATGTTTTTTTCTTCTTTTTCTTTTTCTTTTACAAGAAAAAGTACCAAACTCGATTGGTGGAAGGGGTAAACATACGCAAACGTGATAAAGTGTGCTTGAAACATCATCTCGTCGAGCTGGCAGTTCTTGCTCAGGTCGTCGCGCTTCGTGTCTGGCAGGTGCATCCTCCAGTTCGTGAGTAGCGACTGCACCCGATCGATGAGCGTGTCGTCGGGGAACATGACGGGCGGCATGCGCATCATCCGGCCGAGGTTCCGGATGGCCGCGATGCGGTAGGTAAAAGACGAGAACTCGCGGTCCTCGTCCGAAAAGGTCTGGTCGTCAAAGTCCTCCATGTAGAGAGTTGGAGGGATGTTCTGAAGGCCGGGCCGTCAGCAAACATACGGAATGGTTTCCTTCCATGGAGTGAGTGCACTTACCCCTGAGAGATACTGCTGCTCCTCGCATGGCAGGCCCACATCGGCCTGGATGTCGAAGAGCAAGAACTTGGTGATACGGTGAACACCGGCGATCATGCCATCGCACACATAGAGATCCCACCACGTCCGCCGCCAGCTCTCCTCGAGCACGGGATTTCCGCGACCATGGAGAGTGGCAAAGTCGCGCTTGTTGAGGTCAATCTCGATGGCGAACCGCTCGCAGTCGGCAAGCAGCTCCCGGGCCTTCTCCTGGTTGCACTGCCCATCCAAGCCGACGATGATGAGCAGGAGCGCCTGGATTAGGAAGCCGTCTTTCGTGGTACCGGGCTGGTAGCACATGCGGATGGCATCGTCGAGGTAGGTCGCCTTGGCGGGTCCGGCATCGACGTACAGGGAGCCAATGTACTTCATGGCGGCCATGACGGCGTTGAGGTTGGGTGCCGAGCCATCCTTCAGCATGCGGATGAAGTGCTCCTTGGGCAGCACAAAGGGGTGGCCTGCATGGAAGAAGTGGTAGAAGGCATCAAAGCACCGCTCCGCCAGCGTGGGCGCCGGTGGCTGGACCGGCGGCGCGGCTGGTGTGGCGGTTGTCAGGGCCAGAGCGTTTGCATCCATGACTGGGGCGAAGGGGTTGCGGTACAGGGGGACGTTGGTCAAGGGGGAAGGCGTTGTATAAGACACCGGAGACTGGTCCGGAAGCACAATGCCCGGGTTGAAGCCCGCGAGCGTGGGTGCAGCGAGAGGCACGCCCCCGTGTCCCAGCAGCATGGGACAGCCATCATCGGGCCCGGGATAAGGGGGGGACGACGATGCATGGCGTTTGTTTGGATTATGGGCCGTGTTCCTCCTTGGGCCCTTGTAACCCCGGCGAGAGGGCACATACAGACACTCCGAGTTGGAGCTGAGGCAACGCGAGCAAGGGGTACTCCCGTCGCACTTCAGATGCTTGCCGCGCTGTCATGCACCCGACGGAATTAGCACGGCACATAACCGGCCCTCCCCAAGAAAAAAATTCCAATGAAAATCAAACAAATAAGGGATGAAAAAGAAATAAGGCCAGGGGGGGTGACGGGCACTTACACAGGCGAGACAGGCCGCGGGGACTGAGGGAGGTGCGGCTGGCTGGCCAAACCGGGCATCAGTGGTCGCCGAGGTCATCGGGGTTGAAGACGAGGTCGCCGTTCCCTCGCTAGACACCGAAGGGCTAGTGGAAGCCGCTGACAGCTGTGGGGCACCCGCCGAGTAGGTCTCCATCGCCGGCGACCAGATCAGACGATTTTCAATTCAGACGTGGGCTTATTAAAGCCGAAGGGTGCGGATGCGGAAAAAGGGGGACGATTCCGGGGCAGAAGCGCGCGATGAGCGATGGAAAGGAGCAATTGAGAAGGGGGTTACAGCGAATCGGGGAGGCGGGTCAACGATCAACCACCGTCCTGCCCAGGCCAAATGCTCGCAACAGCAATTTTCTTCAGGTCTCCTTTCGCCCTGGATCGGTGGTCTAGGCCCAGCACTGTAGGTGTTGCAGATCCTGTTGTAGATCCTGTATGTACTGGCTCTTGCGTCCCGCTGAGAAGCGAGAGAGGACTGCAACAGGATGGGGTAAAAGATGGCGGCGACGACGGGATGATTGCCCGAGAGAATGCACAAACCTGAGCTGCATTTGTCAGTTTCCTCTCCGCATTTGGTTTCGACTTTGACGCGCCGTCCCTCCCGCCCAGGCTGGCCTCGCCCAGCAAGAAGGTGCAGGGATCGACCAGGATGCGGTGGGACATTTTTAATGGAGTGGTCTCTGACCTTGGTGCTACCCTAGGTCTCCCGTTCAATTAATGTTGGCGAAATCGAGATCTCCCGTGGGACGACAACGGCAAGTTATGTAGATAGAGCTTGGCGCGAGTCGAGCGGGCGAGACGGGTTGGTTCCGGAAGTACGAAGCAGTCTCTTTCTTTTTATCTCTGCCACTCACAGCCTGGAAAGGGGAGTATCAAGGTGGCACATCAACCTTGCGATGAACCGACCGTCAAAGAGGGATGATGAAAAGTTGGAAGGACGACGCCGTGCTGGAGAGTCAATGCGGGGGGGGGGGGGGGTGTCAACGGCGTGCACGACTGGGGGGAGCCTCCAGTTACTCGGGACACCGAACCGAGCACCGATTATTTTATTTTTTTCCCTTGTCCAAGTCTGGCCTCTGATTGATGGCATGCCGCAATGGGGAGCAAGCCCAGCAGCAGCGGAGGGCTTGAACAACTAACGTTCCTAGTTGCTGATTGGCGCTGGCAGAGGCCCCGGCGCGTGAAACGGCGGAAATGCAACGCTGGCTCACCCGAAGCCATGTTCGTCAAGGGCGCATCGGTGGCTGTTCCCTGCAGTTTCAAGGTCGAGGGTTTATGTATCCGCAGACGTCCACCGAAACGGAGGTGAACGTGGCGAGCCAGCGAGTGCCGGCCTGGGCAATTGGAAACGTTCTGGCTCAATATGCAAAGAATAGAATAAGTTAGGTGGTTACCTTAGGTAGGTACCTGGTAGGTAGGTAGTGAACGTTCGTTGGCAAGCATGGAAGCTGGAATCCACCAGGCCGGCTCCGCTAACGGTATGCACTGTAGTTACTGTGGAGTTCGCTGAAAAACCGTTGGGGAAAACAACGATTGCTTCCTGCCTTCACGTGCTCACCATGGACATCCACCCACCTCCGATACCACGCAGCAAAATATCTGTGCGCTCCATGGGTCCCGCCTCGTGTTCCGGGTCCGTTCCGGATTTGTTCCGGGCTTGCTCGGAGCGAACGTGGAACCAATCCTGCTCCGGCGCAATCCCCTCATGCAGCGCAAAATCGCCGGCGCCGAATCAGTTTCTTGGTTGCCTCATACTTTTACGTCCATCCGCATGCCATGGCCAGCCGTCGGGTTGGGCGTGGGAGCCGGCGTTGAGCAATTCGAGAGGCCGGGTCTGGGAGAGGCCCAGTGTATGTACCTTATGTATGTACCTAATAAGCGAGAAACAGACATCCCGGTGCGACAGTACACTCATCAAGCGCACCGATTACATAGTATAGTTACTAATAAGCGTTTCCAGTGCGGCTGGCCCTGAGCTATTTTTGGAATGCGGAAACAAGCGGAAACATTTCTGTTCAAGATAACCGTTTTGATTATCAGCCTTGATTTATTAGCATTTCAGGATGTGCCTGGTCCGACTCGAGATATGATCCCAGCGAGTTCGTTCGGGGTGAAGACGTGAAGACTCGAGAGAGTGGCCAGGGTTAGGGCGCTGACTGCCAAGCTTCCCCCCTCTCCTACTCCGTTCGAACCTTGGTCACCAGTGCAACCTGCGAGAGACGGAGACGAGCTTGTCGATTCCCTCCGCTCGCGATTCCAACAGAAGAAATAGCATATCAGAAAGACAACCTTTCAATACCCGCAGGAATTCCATCTCTAGGAGAAGGACTCCACCGTATTCGTAGCTCAAACTCAAAGCGCGTCCCCTTATTATTGCGTCTTTCGCTGTTTCGGTGGCTTCAACTGTGGCTGACAGGCTCGCAGCGACCATTCCGAATCTGTTCTGTCTGCCATGGATCCCTTTTCTGTTGCCGGCCTCGGCATTGCCGTGGCATCCATTGGCCTGTGCGTTGTTGACGACCCCCCCTTTTTGTGGCTGTTTGCCCCTGAACTGCCTCCCCCCGGACACCATGAAGGGAGAGACCGGCTGACATTCGTAATTATTAGTCAGGTCTATACCGGTTGTGTCCAGGGCATCCAGTTGCTGATAACAGCATCGAATTATCCTCATGACTGCAAGTACCTCAACCTGCGTCTCAGGATGGAGCAGCAGCGCCTGTTTGCCTGGAGTGAGACGTCGGGGCTCCTCGATCTGGACGCCAAGAATAGACAGAAAGTGCTCGAGTCCAACACGTTTGTCCTGCACCGCCAGACAGTGCTTGACCTGTTGGTCCAGGTGGAGTGCCTGTTCAAGGAGTTCAGAGAGCATGGGACACGCAACAAGCTGCTCCAGACTGCCCCTGACCACGACGACGTGCTCCAGAAGCCCGAGAAGGATGCCGCGGCCGCGCAGTTTCCGCTGCCGCAGCGCCGGAAAGACTTCATCAGAAAGGCCATGCAGAGCCTAAAGGCCACCTCGCAGGACGCTGCCCAGAGGCTGAGGTGGGTGTCCTTCGACAAGGCTGCATTCGAAGTCCTCCTCTCGAGATTCTCGACCCTCAACGACAGCATGACCAACATCCTGGACGCCCGGATGCAGGTCGAGATCCACGACATCGTTCAGGATTCAAACCGGGGCATTCTGCAGCTCCATCACAAGATATCCGACTTGTCTCGCCTCGTCATGGCCCTCAACGTCAAACTGGAGGCTACTGGCAGTTCTCCGCTGTCGGCCTCGCAGATGTCAGTGCTTCAAAAGCGCGCCAACGCCGACGGCCTCCAGTTCTTGTCCCAGCTCGCCAAATTCAAGGCATTCAACGAGTCCATCGAGGCCAGCAAGAAGACACCATGGGACGAGACCACGGCCATGTGTCTAGAACTGGGTCCGCTAGGAGAGCAGAAATACCTTGCTCTTGACCGGTCCATGGTTGACATTGATCGTGCCGACGAGGAGTCTGACTCGCCCAGATGCGAAGCTACTCTCCGGCTTCCCGACGGCAAAACCAAAAAGGTCTGGGTGGAATGGAAGGACTACGACCGACAGAGGCCAGGGGATCTGTCACCGCCCAAGGAAGTCATACGCGAGAGAGTCGGGAAACTGGCGGCGCTCTTGAACCACTCCCCGAAACCCGAGGCTTTCAGGACGCCTCACTGCTTGGGCTTTTTCGACAAGGCGGGCGCCGATGGGGTTGAAGACGAGGAGGAAGACATTCTAAATATGCGTCTCGGGCTTGTTTTTGAGAGGCCGCTTGATGCCGGTCTCCACGCGACCTTGCCGCCTGTCTCGCTTCGCGAGCTGCTCCAGAATGCCCGCAAGCCGCGCGTCACAGAGAGAATCAGACTCGCACATGCCATCAGCAACTGTCTGCTCTACCTGCACGCCGTGAATTGGCTGCACAAAGGACTCCGGAGCCACAATATCATCTTCTTCAAGACGACCAGCGGCCACGTGGACTATTCGAAGCCGTACCTGTCAGGATTCGACTTCTCCAGGCCTGCTCGCGCAGACGAAATGACAGACATTCCGGGCCCCGGCGACGATGCCGAGTTCAATCTGTACCGACACCCGCTGGCGCAGTCAACCAATCTGGATGAGAGAGAGCGCTTCAAGAAGAGCTTCGATATCTACAGTCTCGGCGTGCTCCTGGTTGAGATTGCGCACTGGGCTACGGTCGACAAGGTCCTCGGTATAGATACGAACGCGGCGCGGGGGCGGCCGTCGATCGCGCTCAAGGTCCGTGAAAGCTTGCTGATGGACGAGCAGATTGCCGACCTGGGAGCCTGCATGGGCGCAGTGTATGAAACGGCTGCGAGAAAGTGCATAACAGGCGGGCAAGAGCTGGGCTTGTCCGGGGACGACGATGAGACCAACGACGCTGTGGCTGCCCGGCTGTCCATGGTCCTCCACGAGGACGTAGTCAAGCCGCTCGGAGATGTCCGAATCTAAGGGCTCTGATAAAGCTTCTAAGAAGCTTCTAGTTCCGGGTTCAAGTTCGATGAACCAGGAGCACGGACGGCAGGTATTTTAGATGCTCTCCGTGCTTCCACCCTCGCGACTAGGCCTCCCTTACCACCAACCGGGGACCAACCCTGGTCATCATCGCGACCTCGGCTGGACGGAGCAGCTGTGATTGCGGTTTTGGTGGAGATACGATGTTCGAGAACAATCACAGAGCTTCACCCCCTATCACCGAGACCCTCTCCACCTGGCGGCCCATCGCCGGAGCGGGATACTCCATTTAGCCTATTCGAACCGCAGGCACGATGTCACTCACACCCACATGATCTCTCGCGGGCGCCCGGGTTGAAGAAGCTTAGCTCTTTTGCTCCGGCAGCACGGAAAGACTATGTACATACGGACCGACTATTGCAGTCACCAAACGTCGAATTGTTGGACCCGGAATCTAGAGCCGCGGGTAATCTTCACCGGCACGACGCGGCCTGGATCCAATCTCGGAACCACGTTACCAGCCGTAACCGAAAACAAAAATGGAAATGGCGGCACGAAGGTGCTGAGGGGTTGCGTCGCCAGGAACGAGCAGGGGTTGGACGTCCATTGCGTCCGCGGGGATGGAACCTCCATATTAAAGACCCCCCCAAGCATATTGTCGCTTGCAGTCTCTTCTGCCCAGGTCTGGTCCCCCATCCCCGTCGTCTCCGGCCCAACCTCGTCAAGATGTATCTTATTGGGGTGGCACTGGCGGGCCTTGCCAGTCTGGCCGCCGGTGAATCGCTCAAGCGTTTGGATACCAGTCTCACCATCTTGACAAACAATGACCTCCAGGGTGCGTGGCTCGGTATGCACACACGTCCGAGACAACGAGCTGACTTCACGCAGGATCATCAAGCCCTGACGCCGACGAGGCTGTGATCCTCACGGACGCTCGGCCATATCAACATGTCTCTCAGGGCGTCTGCGCCAAGCTGGGCGAGCAGCTTTGGCGGCCCGGGCCAAGAAAGGGACACTGGAGGAGAGACACCACAGCTCTTCCCTTCTCCGAGTACCTAAAGTACGAAGGGACGGCCGATGCCTCGTCCAAGTTTTGGGTTTCGTCGGATTCCAGCGCCAACGCTGTGGATATCTCGGGCAGCTCCAAGAACGTCGGCTCGGCTTCGAATGTGCGGCTTCCGGGCTTGTGCACCAATACCGCGCCGTTCTCGACTCAGAGCTCCCAAGACGCGAGCTCCAAGTGGCAGATCAGTCTGGACGTCAACGGCCAGACGCTCACGGGGTGGGTTTCACACTAGAATATGTACGAGAGACGTGACGGACTGACCCTTGGCAGTTTCCGTGACCGGCTGTCTTTCCGTTTCCTGGGCATCCGCTATGCGCCGCAGCCGCAGAGGTTCTCCTATTCCACCCTGTTCCGGGGTTCCGGGGAAGCCGCTTCCGCTCTCGAGTATGGCTCCCAGTGCGCTCAGGGGTCTGACACCGGCAGCGAGGACTGCCTCTTCTTGAATGTCTGGACGCCGTACCTCCCCAATCCGAACTCGGCGCCGGCCAAGAAGACTCTCCGCCCTGTTGGGTTCTGGATCCACGGCGGGGCCTTCACCGGCGGCACCGCAAACGATGCAACCTTTGATGGCGCGAACATGGCGTCGAGGGGCGACATGGTCGTGGTGGCCATCAACTACCGCCTGTCCACGCTGGGCTTTCTGGCTCTCCGGGACGGCAAAACCAACGGCAACTACGGCTTGGCCGATCAAATCACGGCTCTGGACTGGGTCCGCGCGCACATTCGCAGCCTCGGCGGTGACCCCGACCGCATCACCATTTTCGGGCAGTCCGCAGGCGCCGGCTCCGTCCGCGCCCTGATGGCCTCGCCCAAGGCAGAAGGCAAGTTCTCCTCCGCCATCATGCTCAGCAACCTCGGCGGCCTGAACTACGGAACAACCTACTCGCGTTACTACACCATCGACGAGCAAGTCGCCGTGGCCGCCAACCCCATCCTCGCCGCCACCAACTGCACTGACGCGCGCTCCCAAGTCGACTGCCTTCGCGCGCTCCCCGCGCACACCCTCACCGCCCTCGGCGGCGCCCGCTACCTCGTCGTAGACGGCACCTACCTCACCTCGCCGCAACTCCCCCTCACCGGCCCGCGCTCCCCCGTCAAGCTCATGATGGGCATCACGCGCGACGACGGCGCGCCGTTCCTCTCCTTCCCCCAGACGACGACCAACCAAACCGCCTACCTCGCGTCCGCGGGCTTCGCCGTCCCGCCCGCCGCCCTCTTCCCCGTCCGCCCCACCACGGGCAACGCCACGCTCGATCTCTACACCGCCTCCGCCCGCCTCGCCACCGACGCCATCTTCCGCTGCGTCGACCAGGCCACCGCGCACGCGGCCCTCCGCGCCGGCCGCCTCGACCGCGTCTACTACTACGAGTTCGACCGGACCTACCAGACCAAGGGGTGGCCCGGCACCGACGTGTGCGACCCCCCGCCCACCCGGGCCCGCCCCCACGGCGACCCGTCCAAGCCGTACCTCAAGTGCCACTCGGGCGAGCTGTACTATGTCTTTGGGAACCTGCACCGGCAGGGCCTGCCGATGCGCGACGACGGGGACCTGCCGTTTGAGCAGCTCGTGCTGGATAGCTTTGTGGCGTTTATGCGCGCCGGCGATCCGAATCCTGAGAGGGGCTGGCTGCGGGCGCGGGGCTATGAGGGGACGCTGAGGGCGGTTGATCGGCTTGGGAGGTGGTAAGTTTTTTTTTTTTCTTTTTCTTTCCTTTCCTTTTCCCCGTTCTCGTATCACCTATCTTGCGGGGTGGGCGTTTGCGCGTAAAGAGTGATGATGATGTGTGCTGACATAAGGGGGGGGGGTTTGTCTTAGGGAGCCGAGCACCAAGAGAAAGATGACGTTGAGAGTGCTGGACTGGCCCAGGAGTGAGCAAAGCGGCTTTAGGGAGGTGAAGCAGTGTGAGGCGCTGGGGTTGGGATTGGATTATTATGAGAAGTAGGGAGGCTGGCGGGCGGAGGAGAAAGGGGGCTGGGGGAGTGTAATACGCTGACGGACCTTGGCTTACCGTATCTAAGGAATAAAAAAAACAAAGCTATATTTTGGATGTTGCACCTGAAGTCGATAGTACTATGACAAATCAAATTCAAATTTTATTGTTTTGGAAGCACACTGGTACTGCTGCTTGTTGAAAGATGGAAGAAAAGAGAGATCGGCGTTGAGGTTAAGCGCGGAAAGCTTCATCATCAGGAACCATGCAGGCGGAGGATGAAAACTAACGTTTTCCACCCCCTATTCGGACCCCCCTGCTATTCGGACAGCCACAACACTACATTCAGACTACCTTAATCTCTACCAATTTTGACCATCAAGCCACTAGTTTAAACAACATCAAACCACCACAACTCGGCCAAACCACCATCAAAAAACATAGTTCGTTGTCTCCCTTATAGCAGTAGCAATAGCTAACAAACCACTAGACCAAGAGGATCGAATTTAGCTTGCAATCGCCGCTATATATAACAAAGATATACCAACATTATATAAAGCCGTATAAATCTTTAGTATACCTAAGTCAACCTTATACGACCATATATCTGGCCGACGAAAAGCTAATAAGACCTCGAAACAACACCTCCAACGACTTACGCTAGAGGAGGAAGATACTATCGTCAAATCGATCTATCAACTAGATACGTAGGGCTGGCCAATAACAATCTCTATACTCGAAAACCTTGCAAGATAGTTGCTAGTAGCCAAAGGCGATCATCGACCTCTCGGGCGCAACTAGTACTATAGCTTTATATCCCAGCATTCTAATTTGAAGGCTCGTCGTTGCTATAACCTTGATCAATCCCGTCGCAATATATTGGATAACGTTATCTTAGAGCAATGGTTTAATCTCTTCTAGACTACAATGCTTAAATATAGTATAGCCCCTAAAGACATCTATAATATAGATAAAAAAGGCTATATAAAAGGTATTGGCGACAATTGTAAAGTCATCTACCCTCGCTACGATATTAAAACCTTCTCGATATAGCCCGGCAACCACAAATAGGTCTCGATCATCGAATATATCTCGGCCAAGAACTATATCCTTCTACCATTCGTTATCTTTAAAGGAGCCTAGATTTAATACTTGTAGGTTGACGATAGTATTAAAAAAGATATCAAGATATATATTAGTCCGAACGGCTGGACCAACTATAAGATTACTCTCGATTAGTTAAAGCATTTCGAAGAGTATATAGCGGTATAAACATTCGGTCAATACCACCTTCTAATTCTCGACGGCTACTCGAGCTATATTTCTCTAGAGTTTGTAGAATACTACATTTCTTATAATATTATAGCTCTCTACTTACCACCCAATACAATATATATACTATAACCTCTTGATATCGGTATCTTCGGCCTATTGGCGCTTGTATATCGCCAGCAAGTTAGTCGCGGCGCCCTCTAGGGCTCGATATTGATCACCAATCGCCAGTTCCTCATCTACTATTAGAAAGCTTGTAGGAGTATCCTTCATAACCTCCCAGGCGTATAGCGTAGCTCCAGCTTAATCCTATTTAACCCCTAGAAGTTGATCGACCAGTACTATCCCAAGCTATCATCCTTCGTTGCTATAATAGTTAGTAACGATAACGATACTAGAATCAACGTCTTACTTGGAGAGATATCTAGCCTCTATACTAGCCTATAAAAGAAGATGGTTACCGATCTAGAATATAATCTCCGTAGCCTCAAAGCTTAGAATCAACTCCTAGATACTATAAATTAGGAGCTCGTTAAGAAGAGCAAAGAACGCCGGACCAAGAAGACGAAGAAGCACTTTAGCGAGGCTCGTATCCTTACTATCCAGGAAATTCAAGATCGCAAGATTGAACGGGAGATCAAGGAAGCTGAGGAGCTACGGCTCAAGCAACGGCGAATAGCTCTGTGTAGTGTTATCGGCTTTGTAAAGCTTGTATAGAAGGAGATGAAGATGGATGAGAGCTTGTTTTTTGACTAGATTGAGCCTTGATTGATTTTACTACTTTCGATCAACTATATGGACTCAATACTATAGTGATTATCACTAGATTTACTGTCTTTATTGTTATTTGATGCTGTGACCTGATCAAGACCTTCGCGATGCCCTCGCCTAGGGGCAGATTTGGTGGAAATTTGAGGAAGTTTTTGGTGGGGCGGTGGCTGTCCGAACAGCAGGGGGGTCCGAATAGGGGGTGGAAAACGTTATTATCTAGAGAACCCCGTTCATAAGAGATGTAGAGTAAGTGTAAAATGGTAGTCCTCAGATCTGATAGTTGTAATGACTAACTATTTTATACTCTTGCCCTCTCGAGAGACCCCGTTCTCATATCAATACATCGCTACCACTGACCTAAGGGAGAAATTGTGCTATCCGCCCCTTTAACTCTAAACCGGAACCGAGTCGCGTCATGGGGGTTGGCCGGCGGCTCAGATGTGGCATACATGATACGACAATCCCAAAGACTGTTGACCAAAGATACTTAGTTACCCAATACGAAGTATTACCTAGCCCAAGCCATGTCATTATTCATTACATAGTGTATCGTTACTGCAATGGTCTGATGTGAGCACCCAGCTCAATCTGGAGCAAGGACCCGAGTATGCCTCCCCCCAGAGTGCTGTTGCGGTGGTATATGAAAAGAAAACCCTCCGGATCAGCCACAGGTGCCAAAACCAGGCTGGCATCCGGCACCACAATACTCGACCGACGAACCACTATGCGTCCAGATCAGTCTCGTTCTTTGTTCAAAAAGGGGTGGAGGACGTCGGTTATGATGGAACGAGGGAAAACCTACCACCAACCCCAGCGTGAGCAACAGCGCCCAAACGCCGAACCGGTACAGGTATAAGGGCCGGCACTGGTCTCGCCGCAGCTGTCGTCGGGCGATACGAACGGCCCAGCGTCGCAGTGGCCGAACTCCTCTTGACACCCGACACCGCAATACTCACTACTGGTCCCGCAAAACCCATACCGCGAGCAGCAGAGACCGGCAGCACATGGAGGCTTGCCCGGGCCACAGGCGCCACTGACTCCCGAGTCAGCATGTCTTGTATATCGTCACACCGCGATACGCCGAGGTCTCTTCTCGAAAAAAACAGCCACCGGTACTTACGGAGGGGTGGTTTTGCAGGATCCAAACCCGGCTTGACATCCCTCGCCACAGTACTCGTCCGTGCTACCGCAATAGCCCCATTTCGAGCAACACAGGCCACCGCTGCAGGAACTGTCCGGCCATGGTTGTTAGTCACGTCAGTTCTGGCTGGGATTTTGTTGTCGGAAGATATCTGGGGGGCAGAGTCTGCCTCCAGGTCCAGACTTGACTTGACGTACCCAATGCCAGCGCCGCAGTTGGCACGCTTCTCCAGTTGATGTCCCGTCGTCATATCCGGCAAGACAGCCGCGAGACTGACCAGGCCCAGGAGGGCTGAGAGGAACAGCGTTGTTGAACGCATCCTTGCTTTGTCTCCGCGATGAAAGTATAAGATGGATGAGTATTTGGGGAGGGGAGAAGGGGGTCAGGGGGGTATTGTATGAGGGTAGGTAGGGCTACGTAGTTCAAGTTGGAGTAGACTCGGTGGAGCTGGGAAGCAGGAACTTGGAAGTGAAGTGAGCCGGCCCTAAGACAACCGGCCGGTCTTTTATATAGCCCATCCATGTCTGCATGCTCATGATGGCCCTGCTGCTCCTTTCCGCTTCCGCTCTTCCCGGTTGTTCGTGTTCGAACTCGATGAGAGAGGGGGGGGGGGTTACGTTGGCAACTTGGCTACCGGTGCGGAGCGGTGCCGCTGGATCATGATCACGGTGGAGGGCATCGGAACAGCACAGCACAGGATGACATGTCATGATGTTCTGGAAGTCCGGTGTAGAGAAGGGTTGCAAAGCTGTACTGTAGCCCTCCGAGGTTGGTGAGGGGTAGGCAAGGAGCCAATCCCTATTGCAGACGGGAAGGGCGAGAGGGTCACCTTACCACTTACCAAGCCATCACCGGCCTTGCCAAGCCTGCCTCCCGTGCTGCCGGTCTCTGCTTTTCCCGGCATCTTCTCTACTCAACCTCCATCATCCACTTCTTCGGCCCAATCATCATCTCCGCCGGCCGAGGCTGCATCAAACTGACGAATTGAGCCTGCCGGGTGCCTCGTATTGAGTTGCCGCATCACCGCCATGTGCCATCATGACCCCATCCATCAGGTCATAGATCGAGGAATTTCAATCTGCCGAAAGGGCCAACACCGGGTGGGCGGGCGAGCATCAGCCGTTATGATTCCCGTCTGGCGGTCGCCGCCGCCAACTACCTAATACTTATTGTTAGTAGCGCCTGGTTGTAGCGTTTATGGTGTAACTTCCAAGTTGTAACGAGTTGAGCTTCGAGTACGGTGGTATGGTGGTTTGGTGATATGGTGTATTGAATGTTTAGATGATACCGTGAATACAGCGGACTCCAAACTCGGGATATCCTCCAACTGCGCCAAGTGAATACAAAGCCCGTCAACAGCGACCAGTAGAGACCAATAACTCCCAAATCCCGTCCACGCCCTACTATGAGCAGTCCCCGTCCTAAATTCCAGAGACGCCATTCCACCACCCTCATATTATTTCCCCAGGCCCCTTGACCAGCAAGCATCTAACCCAGTTTCGTGCTCAACCCCCCCTCCCCCCCTTTTTTTATCCCCCGTTAATTCCAGAGTCCCAACCCCCCCCAATCCATGCCAACCGTGAATATACAATACACCGTTACCCAGCCCATCAACATCAACAAGATAGAAAAAATCAAGTCCCCGAATCCGCGATAAAGAAACTCCACGCGGGCGCCTCATTCGGTTCCCCCAATTTACTCTTCAGCCAGCAGATGGCCTGCCCGCCGCCCGTGTTGCCCCTGCCCCAGCCCGCGCCCACGCATCCGTCCTGCCCGGCGCAGAGGTCGAGGCACTCCGCCAGCGTGTCCGTTGGCGTGTTGTACATGTCTTGGGTGGCGCCCAGGTTAGAGTTGTAATCTACTCGGTTGGGTTGTTTTTTGTTAGTTTCTGTTATATTGAGAGAAAGAGAGGGAGAGGGAGTGCGGAATGTTTGATTCGGTTTGAAGTAAGGTGGGAGAGTAGAGTTGTGAAAAAAGAGAGAAAAGAGAGAAAAGAGAGAAAAGAGAGAAAAGAGAGAAAAGAGAGAAAAGAGAGAAAAGAGAGAAAAGAAGGAGAAGGAGGAGGGGAAAAACGAACCGCGGCCGCAGACAAGCAGATAAGTCTTTTGGGGTTTCTGGGGTGCCGGGAAGAGCTTGAGATTATCGCTGGGGCAGGAGATGGCGCGCGTCACAGAGGTGGCGGTCGCCACGGGGGCCGGAAGAGTGCGGGTTGATGAGGGTGTTGACGTTGCGCTGCTGTAAAATCGATTAGACAACATCCCAAGCCCGAAGACGAAGTGGTGAAAGCCGGCCTCCGCTCGGCCGGGGGGATGAGTTGGAACCGCCCGGACATGTCCCGGCAGCCGGCCGACCCTCTCCGAGTCAAGGTCAAGTCCATCCGGGGGCAATAATATCCACCACCCCCAAACAAACCCCTTCCCCCCCAAAACCATATCCCACATCGGCCAAACGCAATAGAGCCAACTCACCTCTCATCCTTCCCCGACAAGCCAACGCCCACCCCTACACCCACCGCCACCGCAACCACCACCACAAACGCCCCCACCGCCAGGCCAATGCAAAATAACTGCCTTCTCACCCCACATATCCTCTCCCTCTTCCCTCCATCCTTCGTCCCACCAACAGGCGGCACAACCAACGGCCGCTGTTCGAACGGACTCGTGAAATCCGTCTCACTGTACCTCTGGCCCGGCGTCGTGCGCGCCGACGGCGGTGCCGTTGTCGGTATGCTGTGGCTGTACGGCGAGTTCGACCTGCTGTGGCTCTTTTCCCAGGCCTTTGCGTACGGATCCGCGTCGGCAGGCAGTAAGTAAGGGTGAGGCTGCGGTGGTGGGTGGGGCTTGGCGAGCTCGAGGGTCGAGCTCGCTATGACTTCTGGTGCCGGGTTGGTGGTTTGCTCTTCGAAGTGGCGTTTGGTAGGTGCCAGTTCAATGTCGTCGCCGTGGATTAGGGGGCTGTCTCGTGAGAATGGGCTTGGCAGGCGGGCCGCGCTTGGGAAGGGAGGGAGACCAGGGTGGGTTGGGCTGTCCATTTCTAGTGCCCTCGTGGGTGTGCGTGTGTGTATATGTGTGTATGTGTGTATAGTATACTGCTATCGTCGTGGGTGTGATGCGCGCGACATATTCTCCAAGGCGGATATCGCGCCGTGATTCACGAAAAAAAAAACGAGCGTGGGAGAGAAAAGGAACCAACCAAATCAGATGGAGATTAAACGCGGCGGCATACGCAACGCAATAATAAATGATCTGTCAGCGAAAGAGATCAAGCTTTTCGCCCAAAAGCGCGACCTCGGATCCGGGAATTAAGAGAGATATGGAAACCGGGGTATGGGGTATCTGGTAGGGGACCGGAGGCATTGAACAGGGGCCCGGGCAGCAGAGGCGATATCACTCAGCAACACCTTGTTTGGGGTTTAGTTCTAGCTTCGTGGACGCAGAGGCAACCACCGTTTTCTTCTTTTTCTCTGTAAATATCTTTTTTGACGCGCCAGGCAGCGACCACGGGATCAGTCAGGCCATTGGCCCCCGAAAACCCTCCCCAACGGAGCTGACAGAGCGGTTGCCTCATTCGCGCCAGCAGTCCACTAGTGCTGATGTCGCCAAATGACCCGCCCGCACGTCGACGGCGCTGAGACTGAGACAACACTCTTTGGTGGGTGGACGGGTATCCTCTGGCGGGCTTGGGGAATGGGAAGTGGAAAGTGAACAAAGGGCCGGCCTTGGCTCGGTGCAAGAAAAGTAAATCAAGTGAAGGACGGAAAGGATTGGCTCGATGAGAGAAACATGGTGACTCGGATCCTTGTTTGTTTGAAGGATGGCTCCAGGTTAGAACGGCGCAGCTTGGGGGTATATAGAGTATATACACACCTGAGTATGTAGGTAGGCACTGTAATCCGTACCTGCCAAGACGCCATTTTAGGCTTCTCGGCAGCGGAGGGTCTAGGGTGTCTGCCTTCTGCCCTATGGGGGATCCACACGTCCACTTGCGTCCAAATCAGGCATGGAGAATCCCTCGTCTTTTCCTGTAGCAACCTGCCCCAGACTGCTCTGGTCTGCATCTGCTTCTTTTGCAGCTGCAAGAAGTCATACGTCAAAATCCCCACTTACAAGGCGATTTGGGTTTGAGAAACAGTTACAAACTTCTTCCCGTGACATACGCTCCAGCAGCCCGTCTCCGTGAGGCGGTTCCCGTTCAGATCCGAGTGTTGTCGAGACTCAAATTTCGCGTCTTATGTCTGCAAATGGCAAGTGTGCGGAAACAGCACGAAATGTTCGCCAACTCCCAAAAAGACATCGACCAACCGGGACGCAAACGACGCAGCGCACATCTCAATTCCAGACTCGGTCCTCGGGATGGCTACAACGCTATTCCACTACTTTCATATTATCTACTACACAGTACAGATGCGCTCTGCGAATCTCGGGGACCAGGACCCCTCACACGAACTTGGGGATGCAACGGAGTGACCGAACCAAACCGTCAACATCCCGCAACCGCACGCCTTCAGCTAGCTCGGCCTTGCCGCAAATGGCCCCCCTGAGGGACGCCCCTGGCGCAACACCAGCCATGTGGCACCCCGGAATTCCTTTGGTTTGGACGTTATCGAGGCACAGCAATACCCAGCTGCGATGCGGACTGGTGGCGTTTCAGGAGAACAGAAACTTGATCACAAGATTCCATTGGCCGAGGAGCCGGTATCAAGCTGACGCCTGGATATCGAGAGCCGCCATGGTCCGCTTGTTCTCGGCCTTGTTTTCGGCGATGGCTGGAGTCGCCGTCGAGAAGGGATTTTCGTCCTCGGCCGCGTCGCCGTCCGCCGAGGCCGGCAAGTCGTGCACCGGGTCGTGTACGGAACTGCGTCTGGAGGCTTCACCCACAAGAGTGGGCGAAGCATTGTGGTCTGCTTCGGCCGATGAAACAGTATCCGGGCTTCCTGCCGCAGTGCTCCCCTCTTCCAAGATACTACCAAGCCCCTCGCCCCTCTTCAAGGCATCCAATGCTCGCTGCGCAACGTCCACGTTCTCAAACACGACATTCCACTCTGCGCTGTTCCTCAACCTCCTTGCACTCCCGCTAAACCTCGCCCTTAGGCTTCTTTCATTCTTTCTCTCGGCCCGTTTCATCTCCTCCCACAGCTGTCTCATCAGCTTCCAGCCAGCAATCACCTCCTTCTGTTTCTCTTTCCTCTCATTCTCGGGTAAAGAATTTTCTTCTCTTTGCCCCTGAACAACCCTCGCTTTCCTGATGTACTTCACCGGCCGCCGTCGCCTCTCCGCCTGCTTCACAACCCCCTTCAATGTATACCCCACCGGCCCTATGATTGCGGCAATGTTCTTTAAAACAAATCCGGTCACCCCCATCCCGACGCCGGAAACTGCGCCTCGTACGCCATCATCACGGGCCCCTCGGTACGGGAGACGCACTACACCCGTCCATCCATCATATACCCCGTACACAAACTCGCGCCGCGCCGCGCGCAGGCCAGATCGGATCCCGGTCACGCGGGTTGGCCGCCGGACCGTGTCGTCCCCGTAGA
Organism: Chaetomiaceae sp. B2702; assembly: GCA_023628455.1. Classification (NCBI taxonomy): domain Eukaryota; kingdom Fungi; phylum Ascomycota; class Sordariomycetes; order Sordariales; family Chaetomiaceae; species Chaetomiaceae sp. B2702. The sequence goes on from JAMAKP010000038.1 coordinate 21,266, forward strand.
GCCGCGGTGCGTTGTGGAAGCCTTGGGCAAGTGCAAGAGACAGATCGACGGGGGTCCGGACGAGGGCGGCGGCTGATTTTGCAGCCCCACGGCCGACTTGGCGGACCACGTCTTCGGCAGGATCGCTGGCAGTCGTAGAAACCGTAGCGCGGCGGTTGATTGCGTTGGTTGTTGTTGTCGCGACACGAGAGACGTCCCCCTCAGCGGAGCCGTTAGGTTGTGAGTCCTCAGAGTTCTGTTTACCTTTTTCTGAATCAGCCCCTTTCCCCCCCTTCTTCTTTTCCTTCTTTTGCTTTTGTTTTTCTCTCCTTTTCTTCGCGCCCTTCCCGATCCGATACGGTACCCCTCCAACTCCGCCGAAAATATTTCCCACCGAAGTCATCAGTGACCCAGCGGCCCCGGTAAGAGGCTCTCCCGGGCCCTCAAAGTCGTTCCACTCGTTGTGTCGCAACAAGCGCAACTTCTTCCAAGACATCAGCCCCCTTTCCACCAGTATCTCGGCCGCCACCGCACTCAACCTCAAGCCTGTCTTCTTCATCCGCCAGACCGCCACCCTGTCAGGCAGGATGGAACAGCTCACTGAGGTCAAGCCACGATGAAACGCCCGACAGGCGTTCTCAGCCCCGTCACCTTCCCTTTCAATATCCCGAGCTATCCTCTCGGCCTCCTTCCTCGCCTTATCGGTGATACAATACTTGATCCCGTCGGCCAGCTTCTCGGCCGTCAAGTGCTTGTATGGCACGGCCTGGGGACCAGCGCCCGCGTTTCCAACCACGCTACCCCAGAAATGTTGGTCTCCAAAGAAGGGCACGATCATGGTCGGTTTGCCGCACTTGAGCGCAATGGCGGTTGTGCCGGCGCCGCCGTGGATGACGCATGCCCTGATTCTCGGAAACAGCCAGTCATGAGGGGTGTTGTCGAGCATAAAGATATTGTCGGGAACATCCAGGCTGTCGCCTCCCAAACCGCCCCACCCCTTGGACACGAGCGCCCGCACGCCCGCCATCTTGACGGCGTCAAAGATCATGTGCGTAAACCGGTCCGCATCGTCCACTACGATCGATCCAAATCCGATATAAATTGGCGGCTCGTCCCCCTCCTCCAGAAACTTGACCAACTCCTCGGGCGGCTCAAACGACGACGCCAAATCCAAAAACACAAACCCCCCCACCGTCACCTCGTCCTCCCAATCCGGCGGCTTGGGCACCAGCCCCGGACTCCAAAGATAGGTAAACGGCACATGCAGCCTGTACGTCGCGCCGGGCGCCCAGAGCGTCGACACTGGGTCCAGCCCCAACGTCTTGACCCGGAACTCGTTCACTAAATCCCCCAAGCCCTGCCACACCATCATCTCCACCAGCGGATACGAAATCCAGTTCGTATATCCCGGGTCCATGTTGGACTTCTTGACACTGGCCAGCGGGTGCGGGAAGGCCTGCGTGGGCGTGTAGGGAAAGGTAAACATCAGGTGCACGGGGATGCCCAGCGCCTCGGCGCAGTGGATGTGCGCGAAGCAGGGGGGGTTGGCGATGATGGCGTCGGCGACGAAGGGGTCGCGCTCCCCCATCATGCGCACGTTGGTCTTGTCCACCTCGTCGTCGGTCGAGTTGATGCAGCTGCGCCAGAAGCCCTGGAACATGGCCGCCATGGCCTCGCGGCGGCGGCCGACGTCGCCGGCGCGCACCGACGACAGCGTCGGGATCATGCCGGGGTTCTTCACCATGAAGGACATGAGCTCGGACGGGTCGCCGCCGACGGAGAAGAACTCCACCCCCGGGCAGTCCGACGCGATGAAGGAGCGGAAGGCCGGGTGGGTGGCGATGCGCACGCGGTGGTGGTACTGCGTATGCAGGAGGCGCGCGATCTTGAGGAAGGGCTGGGCGTCGCCGCGGGAGCCGATCACCATGATTACTATGTTGAGGCGGGGTGGTTTGCGGGCGGGGGTGGGTTTCGGGGTGGTGGTGGTGGTGGTCTTGGGTTCTGGTTTGTCGGGAGAAGGGGGTTGCTGTTGTTTGGAGGGTTCGGAGGCGGTGGCGGGTTTGGCGATCTTGCGCGCTGCGGTGCCGAGTGCTTTGGCGAGATAGCCTGTATTGCTGGCGTCGCTGAGCGAGATCTTCAAGCGGCCGTCGCGTTTCGACACTTTGCCTTTGGTGTGGTAGTGCTCGTTGCCGAAGCGCAAGCGTCCGTAGCGATCCTTCTCGTCGTCATCGCCGCGTTTTTTCTTGCTTTGGGGCTTTCTCCTTCTCCTCCTTGCCCGGTAGCCTTGGCCATCACCATTGTCTTCCGAATCGGATGATTCCGAGGAGGACGAGTCGCTGCTTGCTGCTGCTGCGTCTGCTGCCTGGTCTGCCCCGGAGACGTTGGTCTCTGCCCGCCGCATCAACCCCGGCGTGGCCGTGCTCGATGACTCGGGGTGCTCGGTCGCCGACCGCTTTGCGGCGGACGGAGGCGGCCGGCGCGTCGGGCCATGCACGTCGAGTGAGGTTTCGTCGGACGCTTCTTCGGGCTCGAGCTGTTCCCGTGCATGGCTCGGGCCGGCGACTGTCTGGTGGGGATCATGGGATTGCGTCGGCGCGGTCGGGGCCTGCACCGAGGGCGGGACGTAGGAAGGGTAGATGATATTGCCAACGTCGTCCCGGATGACTGCGGTTTGCCGCCCATCGTCCATTGTCGTTTCCACGTGGACCGGGCTGCTGTCGTCGGGCGGCGGACTCGAAGGGGCGGCCATTGTGTTTGTCGTGTATCGAGTGATTTCGCAGTGCGGTTTTTCGACGAGCCCGCTAGCAGTTACTGCTAGTCGATATGGTATATGCTTTGATGAGCGAAGGAATTCGAGATAAAGGTGGAAATAGTTTTTGATGATTTCTGCTCGTCTCTGCAGTGTATGTGTATGTTACACGTTGTAGCAGGACCGACCGAGGCTGGGCCGACGTCGTTATGTATGTAGCGGCGAAGTCGTGGGCCAAGGGCTGTTGTTCCTGAGCAAGTGACAGCTACCCAGACGTCTCGATCTTAGCATGCATGGCAATTGGGAGTCCACAGGCACACTTTTGAATGGAACCGCCCTCGGCTTTTCTTTTCTCGTCATGGGTCCAATCTCAATTTCCAAGACTTGCGCTGCAGTTGGGGTAGGTGGACTGTAGCTTGAGAGTTGCAATGACATCATTACGCAGTAGCCAGCGCCGAGCGACAGGGGTCAAGTTTAGGCTCGGCACTATTTTAGCGCTGCCTGGGGGGGGGTTCCATGCCTGCTTTTGGCAGCTTGGCGCTGTTATCTACATACTGTAGTACTACAGGAGAGCCGCTGCCAGGAGAATCAGGGGGGCCGGAGAGAAAGCTCCTACATAGCTCAAGCAAGGCCAGCTTGTTCTCGAAACTCCATCTCTTGACTGTCGCATGTGTTCTTCGCCACACGCCCATCTCGGCCCGACCATTCCCTGTCTGAAAAAGAAACCCAAACTATCTTCCCACCCCCCCTTGTTCTCGCACCCTTCAACATACGCTCGAGAGACATACCATGCTTGACAACCTCCAAATACAGAACCCACCGATATCAGACAAGCCAGCAAAGCAAATATCAGCCCTTGACTTTAAACCCCCCTATCGCCTCCAGCCTTCCCATCCGCTCCCTCAACACCGCCAGCTCCCCCTCCAACGGCCCCATTTCAATCCCCTCCTTCCCCAGCTCACCACCGCTCCTCTCCCGCTCCACCCTCTCAACTACCTCTCTCAGCGGTTCAAACCATCTCTCCCAAACAGTAGCTTCCATATTCGCAGGCAGCACATGCTTCCACCTGCTCTCGCTCTCGTCATCCGCGTTGGTGCCTGTAGAGCTCCACAAGAACAGCGCAAAGTTGACGGCCTGCATGATAAACGGCACATTGGCTGTTAGGTACTCGACAAGGTCGAGGGTAGGCAGGTCGAGGAGAGAGGAAAGCGGCGGGAAGACGACGTATTCGACTGTTTCGAGCGCTTGTGGAGTTGCAAAGAGGTTTTGTTGCTGCTGCTGCTGTTGTTGTTGTCGACCGGTTTTTCGCGGGGGGGTCGAAGCAGCCAGCAGTTCCTCCCTTAGCCAGGCGACCGCCCTCGCTTTCAGCGTCGCAAACATGCAGTTCTCGAGGAGATCTTCCAGGATTTTGAGACGGTCATCATCTTCTGGGTTGGAGTGCAGGACTAATCCGGCTAACACGCTGGCGGCGTTGCGGACCTGGATGGACGGGTGGTAGAGCGCGATGAGCGTGGTAAGGTGGATGTAGCGCATAAAGTCGGAGGTCGGGTCCTCGGGGGAACCGGTCGGGTTCGCCAAGGGAGAGGTTGGGTCGGCGGAGAGGAGGTTGTTGGATTGTAGCCAGAGGCCGAGCGCAACGAGCGCTTCGATGGTGCCTCCGGATTTCTGGATCTGGGAGTGCGCATCGTCCTGGAGGAATTTGTCGAGTACGGCAAAGTGCTCTGGGAAGATGTGCATCTCGGGCTGCGGGTGGGTGGCGTCGAAGACGGTCGACGAGAATACCCAGTAAGCCAAGAGGCAGACGCACCCGCCAGTCGAGAGGGCGACCTTGTCCGGGCTGGAGAGGTCGGGTTCTTCGAGGGGCTCGCTGTGCATTGGTCCGTCACAGATCTGTTGGATGAACGTCTTGGAGCAAGAGTTGAGCCCGAGGTCGGCGATAAGTGCCTGCAAAACAAGTATTTAGTATTCGTTCCTGAGATCTGCGTGGAAGGGTTACTGACCTCCAGTTTCCCCACAATCGAGTCCCTCGACAGCAGTTCCTGCTCCTCCCTAAAAGCAGCCATCAGGGTTCTCCTCCCAGGCACGATCTTCTCCGGGTTGTAGAACTCCAGCAGCCTCGCCGCCCACGCCATCTCATTCCCGTTGGCGTATGCCTCCAAGATGCACGTGGCAAAACTCAGCAGCAGCCTCTGCTGCAGATCGCTCTCGTCCGGATCTTCTCTGTCATCTCTGTCTGCCTCTGGGTCGGGCGCATTCTTGGATGCATCGCCATCCTGGTCCGGGTTGGCCACGTTCACGCTCGACTTTCTGCTCGGCAGCGGGGGCCGTCGCTGGCCGGAGAGGCTATGCACCAAGTTGATGACGGACGCCGTCCTCTCCTGGTTCGGACGGTAGGTGTTGTAAACGGTCTGCAGGGTCTGCGCAAGGAAGCGGCTGGGGTATTTGGTCCGAATGCGTTTGTGAAGGATGGCCAGCATGCCGAGGAGAGTGATGAATTTGTGTGTCGACGAGACCGGTGGCTCCGATTTTTGTTCGCCCTCTCCCTCCTCCTCTCTCTCTTCTTCGCCCTCATCACTGTCACCACCGAGCAGCTCCAGCGTCTCGAGCACCTTGAGGATCACCTCCCGTGGGTTGCCGAGTCGGGCCACCGTCTCGAGACAGGCCTCGGAGCCAGGCATACTGACGAGGTTGAATACCAAATCCCACCCAATCTCTTGCGTGAGTGCCGCATCTTGGAGGACCTCATTGAGTGTTGGGAGGACTTCGGGACAAAGGTTGGCTTCAATGATGGTTAGGTACGTGAATCGGTCGGTCGCAGGCGGGCGAGCTTCGCGGATGGCGGCAATTGCCTTGGAAGGGTCGGCCTTGGAAAGGTCGGCGGCCATGGCGCGTGATGGTTGGATTATCTACTGCTTGCGATGCGGTCGGCAGAGGCTGCACGGTCAATGAGAAGAAGGAATGGTACGGTGCTAATAAAGCGGGCTCGGTACAGTAACAGGTTGAGCTGGTTGGAGTGGGTTTGGTTTCCAGGCGTTGACATCACTGTGTGTACCCCGCACCTCCACTTACAGTAAGTATGTAATTGGAGCCCCTCCAAGACGGGGACCGTTTATCGTCTCAGGGAGGCCTAGCCCGTGTCCAATGCGAATCCACGGCGTTAGACAGTAGGTAATTAACGTTACGGGGAAGAACAAAGTTACAACATGGTAGACTATCGCAATATATCACGACTTGAGCACTTTGTCGAGATTCCTCTGCAGTATCTCCTGTATCGTCCCGCTTCCAAACGGCACCTGGTCCGCCTTGTCATCTCCCTTCACGTTCTCCTCCACACGTTCCGTTCCCCTTCCCCCTTCTTTCCCCTTCTGCCCCTTATCAGCATCATCATGATCATCATCATCATCATCCGTCCTCCTTTCCCCTTCCTCCTCCCTCCTCACCCTCCTCCGCCAACTCCAATGCGCCGACGGATCTTCACTCAACTTCCTCAGCTCCCCCACATCCTCGTCATCTTCCCCCGTCATCGGAATCGCCCACTCAATTCCCAGCCTCGCGTACTTCACCGCCGCCCACGTATTCCCCGCAGCACTGTACTCCAGCGCGGCAAGGGTATACGCCTCGTACATGCTGCCCCACAGCCGCTCCATCTCGTACAGCGCCACCAACAGCTCCGCCATCTCGGGACACGCCCGGCTCGCGGGGCCCCAGTCCCGCAGCTCGCCCTTGGCCCACGCAATCTGCCCGAGGCGGCTGTCCGACTCGTCCGCCCTCGCCCCGTCCAGCGTGCACGCCGGACAGGAGCAGTCGAACCCCCAGTTTTTCTTCAGCTTGCGCCGCCGCTGGGGCCGGGTGAGGAACGAGTTGATGTACGACAGGGTGAGCTCCTCGCCGGGCTGGATGTCGCGCGTCGCGCGGACGTACTGGGCCAGGGTGGAGTGGTCGAAGAGATAGTCGCTGTTCGGTCTGCAGTCGTGGTTCATGCGCGCGATCTCGGGGAAGACGACGAAGAAGCTGTGGTCCTGGTCGGCGTCGTCTTCGTCCGGGTCGATATCGAAGGCGTTGGTGGCGGCGATGGTGTCGACGAGTTCGGCCGGGCTGAGGTCCTGCGGGGAGTGGGTGTGAGAGGAGAGGTTGAGGAGAAGAGTGCGGTGGGGAAGGGGGAGGTTGGAGACGGCGTGGAGTTGAAGCGTGGTGTATTGCGGCTTGGTGAGTTCGCTGAAGGCGCGGTAGTCGATCATCAGGGAGGCCGTGTTGGCCATGATCAGGTCGCCGCGGTGGATGTGGGCTGTCGCTATCAGGCCCATGCCTTTGCCGGGGATTTCGCGGATCTCGTACTTCGCCGGGACGCTCCGGTTGAGATCCTGGTTGATGCCTTGGACCATGTCGGGCTCGGCGATGGCCGGGGTTGTGGCGAGATAGTTGGCTCGTTGGGGCGTTGTCACCAACGAGATGCCCCTGCCCTCGGCGAAGGTCGTGTCGGTGAAGACACAGATTTGCTGGACCGACTCGTTCCCCTTGAGACACGGCGATGCATGTGTCCAAGCATGCTGTCTTAGTCTGTAGCCGCAGCCCCCATCCGCACACTGCCTGGTATCAGCACTGGGTTCATGCGCGTGAGGTTCTCTGGACTTACCGCTAGGTATCTCGGATCAGCGAGGCAGACCGGCCCGCCGGGTGGTATCAAAGGAGCTCCGAGTCCACATATCTCGGCATGGCCCAGGTTGCTGTGGGCCAGGAGCGGCCTCGCCAGAAAGAGGAGAAGTTGGAATGAAGTCTTCATTTCTAAAGCGAGCTATCAAAGCCCACAGTAACACCCCATGAGTTGTTGTGCTTACTGAGCGCGCAGTTGGCAAGAAACAGGGTCAAAACATTCTGACTTTGAACAGATTCTTAAAGACCTGTTGGGCTGATGGAGTGTTCTATGAACACGAGAGACACAACCAAGTGCTGTGAATTTGAGACTGAAGTTCAACAGAGTCGGTGGCAACGGAGATTGGGTTGACCGTTTGATCCCTGGCCGCACTGACTCGAGGAGACCGCAGATGTTCGAACGGTTCGCGTTTCTAGACTGGCATGCTTGTTCCCAACCCGGCGTCGCCCCAAACCGGTGGCGGCAGGGGTATTTATCCTACGCCGTCCATTGTGGCGCCGCTAACGTTAGCTAGGCGCCCCCCGGCTGATTGCGTGAGAAGTGTTGCGGCTGGGATCGCAGTAACTACAGTAGTTATTTATTATTTAGTGAGGTTTATTAGCAGCGCCTGTGCACCCCCCGCCAATGACCAAAGGAGGCGGCGGCGCATGGCGTTTCAGAGGACTGAGTGGGACACACGGCGCACCTCTGTGCAGCTGCCCTGTACGAAGTAGGACGCACTCGCAGCCAACTTTGAAGTGGCTGAGAGACAAGCAATTGCTCGAGGCTTGTGTCTGGTAAGTTAGTGAGCTGAGTGGTTCATCAGCATCACTCCGGCGAGAGGCGAGCAGCCTGGTACATATTCCTACCATAGTTAGGTACCTAGTTATTGGGCAACGCTTTTAGTGTCTTTTCTTCACAATGTTTGTGACTTGTTCAATTAACCAGCCTGCGTCTACCCAACGCTTTCTTTTCTTTCTTTCTTTCTTTCTTTCTTTCTTTCTTTCTTTCTTTCTTTCTTTCTTTCTTTCTTTCTTTCTTCTTTCTTTCTTTCTTTCTTCTTTCTTTCTTTCTTTCTTCTTTCTTTCTTTCTTTCTTTCTTCTTTCTTTCTTCTTTCTTTCTTTCTTTCTTCTTTCTTTCTTTTTTCGTTTTTTTTTCTCTCGCCTGTCTAAATTCGCCTGTCCAAAGTTCGAGTGTCAGGAGCGTCAGGGCTGCTCGCCGTGGTGGGCCCTAACCCCGGCCCTGACTAGGTGAAAGTGCGAGCGCCGGCATCTGTAATCTCCCCGTCTCCCGCGCCCTCCTAGCCGGGAATTGCCCTCAGAGCGGACTGTATTGCACGGGGGCAAATGATAAAGTTTTGGTTTTGGATACCTGCAACAGGCCGTGTCGGCAGGTTCTGCAGTCATAGATGGAAGGATCAGAATCATGTACTTCTCGTATCTTCTCGCTCTCGGCTTTCTAGCCCCCAGCTCCGCCTTGTCTATCCCAAATGGCCTGGACATACGACCTTTCACCATCGGGCTGACAATCGATTGCCTCATATGCTCGGCCTGACCAGCAAGACTCAACTTCCAACCACAGAAGCGCCAGCGTTTCCAGGGAATCAAGCCGGCATCAGCATGGCTATCCTCAAAAGGCTGCGGGAGGATTGGGTGAACGGTTTCAGTCAGGAGAGAGAACAAAAGACCTTGAAGAGTAAGTCTCGAGTCTGTCATCTCCTCCGCTAGGCTCAGATATTGAAATGTTGACGTGCGTGTGTAGACCACGATGCCGGTGGCCATTTCCCTGGGCTGAACAGCCCGGCGGCTCTTGTCAGTGACATCCGTGAGATTGGCAACTTTTCAGACGCAGCAGGTGGCGCGGGAGAGGGGTGGAGGATCTAGATGAAGTGAGGTCAAGATACGGGGTAATTCAACATCGCAACACTGACAATCCAGTTTGGGCAAGAGTTGGCTGACAAGAAGACGTTGAGTTGACATGGAAAAGGAACGGAAGGTTCAGCTGCCTGTTCGTTACCTACAGGTAGTGTCTAACCCTTACACGCCCATTCCGTAGGGTCGAAGCACAGGCCACACTTTAGGGTTGCATGGGCTCAGTGGGGGTTGACGGGTTGCAGAAGTCCTTCTTGTGTGATCCATTTTACACGTCCATCATCAAATCCTTAGATAAGGTATGTACATACCAGCCCCCATCCGTCTGGGATCCAACCGGCACATACATACAATACATAACATATCCATGCCTATACGAGCAGCCAAGACACTGGAAGTAAACAGCGCAGAGGTGCTGAATCAGCGATTGATAGCAGGTTCCATCGGGGCTTAGACAGCATATAGCAATTGCTTGGCAATCGCTTGCAATCGCTGGGAGCTGCTGACGCATCCTTGTCGACGGCCCGGGGCACGGCGCGGGGGACGGTGACGGCTTAGTAACGTCAAAATGACTAACAGCAAACATGGAAACGTCGTCGCCCGCCTTTTGCAACCACCAACGCTGGGTGGATAATATCTTCATAATGCGGGTTCTGCAACAGCTTCGCTAAACTGCAGCAGCTGTTGTCTCCATCAGAGTGCTACCTCGGCACGGGACTGCTACCATTCGGTCCATTCCTCATGCTGAGCTAGCAATTAGCCAATGCTGAACCGCTCTTTACGATGCTCAATCTCGACATCCAGGTGGCGGATACCAGACGGTTGGGTTGTGACTTGTGAGGGGTTGGAGTTGGACGGTTGTTTGGCCGGAAGTATGTACCACACGTGGGATGGAGTTCCAATCACTAATGTCGCTAAGAGGGGGGACGGCGAGGGGAAGGGGATGGGGATGGGGAAGCCCTTGGACCCAGATATGGATGGCTTGGGATGGACGGGGCGCGACGACATCGAGAAAATTTTGTATATAAAGGGTCGCTGACGACGCACATCTATTTCCCGGTACCAACTCAGAGCCGCAGTTCACCAGCATCACAGCCTCTAAGCCTCTACTCTCCTCTGCTCTACCGCCCGTCAAGATGAAGTTCGCCACCGCCCTGTTGTCTGCCGGCCTGATGGTCGGCTCCGCCATGGCCGACAGTAAGAAGTGTCAAGGCAACTCCTGCGGCAAGCCCGTTGTTGACGCCAGCACAGCTTTCCCGTGGGAGAGACTCAACAAGAACGACTCTGTATGACTGCACTGCCATCACCGCCCGTGTGCGATGTAACTCTGTGCGCTGACCTACCCAGGTGCTGGTCATTCTCGATCTCCAGGAGGGCCTCTACAGCCTGGCCCGTGACTGGGGTACGCAACACAACTTGCCCACGAACCTTGCAACCCACTGCTAACCCTCACCCAGACGCCACCCTCTTCAGGGACAGCATGATGGCCCACTCGAGCCTCGGCACCGTCTTCAAGGACATTCCCGTCGTCATGACCACCTCGGCCGAGAACGGTTTGTTGTCCTGTACCGTCTATCTTTTGTTCGTTCTGTCACTGACGTTTCGTATCCAGGCCCGAACGGGCCCCTGCCGCAGGAGATCCTCGACATGTACCCCAACGCGCCTCTTATCAAGCGTCAGGGTGAAGTCGACGCATGGGACAATGCCGACTTCCGTGCCGCCATCAAGGCCACCAACCGGTCGCAGATCATTATCGCCGGTATCGTCACCGATGTTTGTAAGTGGCATGACTTCCTTCCTTCCTTCCTTCCACGTCATTTTCCTGCTTTGCAACGGCTAACACATCAACAGGCACTGCCTTCCTCGCCCGCTCTCTGCGCGCCGAGGGCTACTCGGTCTGGGCCAACCTTGAGGCGAGCGGCACCACCACCAAGGAGGTTAGTACATACATGCCTATACATACATACTTGCCCACCTCCCCCCCACGCAACACAACAATAACACATAAATACCAACCCTAACACCACCACACACAGATCCGCGACATCTCCAACGACCAACTCATGCGCGCCGGCGTAAACGTCGTCTCGCTCTTCGCCATCGTCTGCGATCTCATGCGCGACTGGCGCGCCACCCCGGGCGCCAAGGAGCTGTTCCCCTGGCTGGACCGCTACATGCCCGCCTACGGCATGGTCGCGCGCGCCCACCGTGCCGCCAAGGAGAACGGGACCATCATCCCCGGCGAGGACCTGCTCCCTCGTTAAAGGTTTTTTTTTTTTTTTTTGGTAAACTAAGCGGGGGTGGGGTGTTGCTTCGGGACTCGGTTGTTGGCACTACTGCCGCTGGAGAGTGTTGGCGAGAGAGGTGGTGGTATGTGTGGGTGTGTGGGTGTGTGTGGAATTTCAGTTCTTGCTGCTCTTGTTGGGGAAGAAAAGAAAGAAAAAAATCTTTTGATGGGGGGTTTGGTGCAAGGGGATGGATTGACTGACGGACTGGGAGAATGACAAGGTAGAAGCCGGATTTATAGATGGAATAAATAGAAATAGTACACGATGAATCCTAACTTTGACAGAGTAGGTGGCATAGGGGTCCCAGGTTGTGAGGAAGGGGAAACAGCAGATCCTGCCACATCGCATCCACCGATTTCCTTGTGGTGTTCTAGAATCAAAAGAAAACAGAAACAGGCGGGAGGAGAGAAGGGTTCAGAAAAGAGAAGGGAGTTGAGAAAAGATAACGGAATATTGAGGAAAGAAAGTAAGGTATGACTAAGAAACGGGGAAATCAAAAAGAAGGAGAAATAAGTTATAAGGAAGAAAAAAGGAGGGGAAAAAAAAACCAGCAAAACCAAGTGGAGAGACAAAAGGAGGCAAACGAAAGGGGGGGGCCTTCATAAACTTGGTAACAGGGTGCTCGGAAACGCCAGGTGTTTACATCATCACGATGTTTGTTCCAGGGCGAAATTACAGCAACACCACAAAGAATCCCATAATTATACTGCTTTCCGGCAGCTTGGCCCTCTGGACTTCCAGTCTTCTGCTAAGGCAAGGCCGCATCCTCCAGCCTCAGGCGAGCTACCCCTTTAATCATTGCTGTTTCACTTCAGACAAAAAAAAGTCTAGCTGTCACAAGCTTGAACTGTCCACTTGCAAGAACACAAATCTGTTACTTGATACCGCCTCGAGGCATACAATGTCTTCTCCAACCCAGCGCCGAGAACCCCATGATCCAAGAAAGAAAAATATTTCCCATGTTGCCACAAGTTGTCTAACTACATCCCGAATATCCAGCCCAAACCCATATCCAAACCCAAGTATACAAAGGGAATGTTCATAAGTCATCAGTCATAACCCATTGCCTTCCTCCCAATTGCCCGTATCGTAGACGAAGCTTTACCATCTAGGGGATCATTTTATGATGCCCCCTTATATCTCATCTTCCTCTTGCGCCTATACCCTTTGCCGAATAGACCAATCCTCCTCATCCGCCACCGGACAGAGCATGTACACTGGTAACTTTGTCACGCAAAGTCTCCAATCTGGCATGCTCGAGGTCTCCGCCCATGAGGCCATGTCGCACTGTGGGTCGGGACACATGTCCTGTGTGCCAGCCTTGGCTCGGCACCTTATGAATGCGCGGCTAGCGCGATCGGGTCACGGACTGGGTAATCGCAAGATCCTGAAATCCTCATTCCATTGGTGTCTCGGAGACGTCCCGGCAGTAGTAGAGGAATCTGCACTTGCAGACCTCACATCTGACACAGCGTGTCTAGATGGTAAATGGGCCTGAACTATGGACACGTGTTAGCCCGGTGTTTGTGGGTAGTCAGGTGGCGGAGCATCAACTTACAATCATTCAGCCCCTCCAGGAGCGGCGCTGGGATCCCTGGACGAGTCCGTGCGAGATCTTGCCCATGGCATTCAGGTGCTCTTGAGCATCCTTGATGTACTGGAGGCTCTGCGGGTCATCCGGCTGGCCGAAGCCCTGCATGAAGGTCTGAAGCGCCCGCTGGTGCTCGTACCACTGGTCGATCTCGGGGTTGGCCACGATTTCGACCTGCTTGGGAGCCGCGGTTGCCGACTCGGCCGCAGCTTTGCTTGCCGACTTCCGAGAGCTGGACTTCTCCTGGCTGGGCTGCTTCTCCTGGGCATCGCTCTTCCTCTTCCGTCCCCTGGTGGAGGCGGTGGCTCCCGATGGGGGAGGGGAAGTTGGCTGGGCCGTGGTGCCATTGTCGTTGTGCACGCGCCTCATGTGGTCCCTGAGGTTCCATTGCCGGGGAAAACCGTGGCCGGCGATGGAGCGCTCACAACCCTCGTAGGTGCACAGGTAAGGCTTCTCGCCATGACCGTGCATGGCGTGGGCCTCACGCTCATGCCGCAGGAGGCAGGCAGTAGAAGAGAAGCGGGCATTCTGGCAACCCTCAACCTTGCAACGGTAGGGCTTGAGGTGGGAGTCCACAAACTTGCTGTAGTTGTCGTTAGTCAACTAAATCAGTGACAAGGAACGCCATTGTTTCTTACTCGTAGTTGCACTTGAGCTTCTCGGGCTTGTGGTTGCAGCTCGCCTGGCCCTCCCATGGGCAATGAAAGAGGCCGTCCGCTTGGGGAAACGCATTCTTGTAGAGGTAATGGTCCCTCGCAGACTCACCTTCGCCGCTCATACGGCGAGAGCTGAAGGCAGAGTGGGGAAGCGCAAAGCCGTCCTCTGCCATGGAGGGCATCATGTTTCCGTGCAAATCCTCAGAAGTGACAAATTGGGAACCATCCAGTTTCCGGCTCATCCTGTTGTAACCGAAATTGTTAAGAAAGTGTGATGGGAATGTCAAAGAGGACCACGGCTTACCTCGGTGACTGGCCTGGCAGCGCCGGCGAGTTCGAGTGTTGGCTTTCTCCAGGGGAAGATGCGGATGGTGCCGCGGACCAGACATCGTCCGATCCGTCCTGAAGTCCGGGAGAAGACAGGCGTGAGTCAACGGGGCTCAGCGAGCCCCAAGAGTGCGGCGAGGCGGCGATCAGGCCAGCATCGAAGATCTGAGGGTTCACGTGCTGGGTCATGGCAGCGCCAAAGTCCCCAGCATAGGGAAGTCCATCCGGGAAACCCGTGAGCCCAGAGTAAAAGGCAGCGCCATTGACCTGGGGTGAGACAGAAAGAGTGTCCAGATCCTGAGCAAGGTACTGATGCACATCCATGATGCGGCCCTGACCGTAGGCCGATGAGGCATTACCTGACATGTCAAGTTTTGACATCTGCGAAGAAGTCTGAGACAGAATTGATCGGACCCTTGAGCCGCTCTTCTTGGTCGACTGTGTGGAGATTTTGGTGCTCCTGTTCCTGTGGCTGCCAGCGGAGCTGCGCGAAGTCCCTCTCCGCATGGGCTCTGCCTTCAGAGCCTTGCTCTCGACTGCGACGGCAGGAGTCCATCTGGCCTGAAAGTCATCCACGGCGTCCAGGTGGTCCGGCTTGGGTGTGTTCTGGCCAAAAGGAAGAACGAAATCCTCGGCCTCTCCAGTGTAGTAGTCCGCAGCATCTGCAAGCTCAGGGAAGTTCTGTGATCCTTCAACTGTCGCGTCCCAGGACGAACCGGCCAGGTCCGCTGGTGCTGTTTGACAATAGGAAAACATCCCAGAAGCATTGGAAGCAAGCATGTTGGGCTGAGCAAAGCTGTAGTCGCTGGGTAGAGGTTAGTGTGCTGTTCAACCACTCTGTCTGGCGATATAAGTGTGAGAGAAAATGACCAAGGAAAGGGCATCAGATGGCACAACTTTGTTCCTGCGGCACGGGGCATGTTAGTTGAGGAGTCTACAGGTGTCACAGGGGATATGGTCACAAACCAAACTGAGCATGTCGAGAGTTCCAGCGGCAGAGAAGAGCGGCTAAGCCCACAAGAAGAAAAAATCACATTGGTGGCCTGGAGCCAGTGGAGATCCGGTTTGAAACAATTGTCCTTGGCACAAGTTCACAGAAAGAACCAGAATATCTGTAGAAGCCGGACAGGTGGTTGATGATCCAGATCGAGTCCCCACTCGGACTTTTTAGAGGCCAGGTCAAGTCTCTGTCGCAAAAATGTCGCTCCTTCAAGTTGGTCAGATGTCGCTCTAGGACAGCGTCCACAAAATCGGAAACATGCTGTCAGATTGGTCGAGTCGTCGTCTCCAGACAAGAAAATAAAAAGTCCGGTCCTGGCAGTTAAGGTCGATTCAAGCCATGGCCACTGGGTTGTTGTAGTTCCCTCTTCCAGAAGCAGCTGCAAAAAGAAAGGCTGACAGAAGCACAAGCGTAGACTCCGTTGGTCGGCAGAAATAAACTCCATTTGGTGTCCAGTGCATCGGCTCAAGGTTGATTGTAGTCCTTCTCAGGCGGCGTCCACAGGCAAAGAAATTCGAAAAGGTGAAGTCTGCAAAACGGTCCAGTCCGGCAGGTGTCGTGGGCGATACTCACTTTGCGCTCCGAAGAGCATTTTTTGATGACAATAACGTTTTAGAAGCAACCATTTAGGCCAGAAGCCCACAGATTGTTCTGTCCCGCGACTCGGCCGAGTCGGATCCAGGTTCAGGTAGTCCACGGTAGCGAACGGAAGCAGAAGTCCGGCAAAGTAGGCTCTCCTAGGAATACTCCAGGCCATGATCCTCAAGGGTTCCATGTGGCTGTCCTCAGGTGCGCGGGTTGTCGCCAGCTGTCCAGGCATGCCTCACTGAGGTGACCGGCGGTCGTTATAGACGAATAGGAGAAGACAAGACTTGAATCGCAACAGGATGAAAATGCAGAACGATAAAAGCACAAATGGACCTCCCAGGGCGACATAATGAAAGCAATGCAAAATACCTCGAGGGGGTGTGAACCTCGTCCAGTTCAATGTGATTGTAGCCAGGCATGGTCTCAGTCCGGGGCATAACCATGGAAGTCATTCCCCGGGTGGCATTCAAAGAGCAAGCTGATTGCTCCAATTTTTTGTGACAGACAACGACGGGGGCTCCCGCGTGTCTTAATCCTTGTGGCAGATTGATAAAATCTGAAATCCTTGGGCAGAACTGAGCTGAGCTGATGTCGTGCTGAAAATGCTGGCGTCCAAACAGGTGATCCTTGGGGCGTGATGGAGTAACCTGGCAGTGATTTTTTGGGTGGCCTGCAAAAGGGAGCAAGAACAAGACGTTGATGGAGCGGAGAACTGGCGTATAAGAAGGCAACGAAGCCAAGAGGGGGGGTGCAAGCAGCAAGCAAGGCAGCAAGCGAAAAGAGTCAAGATCCGGACGCTGAGTGGGTTTTGCGCGTTGGGCAGAAATGGTTGCGGGTCGGTTGGGCTCTGGTTGGAAGTCTAGAGGGAAAGGGCAGCCAGTTGGGCAAGAGACGGGGCACTCGGGTTTTAATCCTGGGGAATCGTGCCCTGGTCAGTCCTGCCCTTGCGAGACATTGCAATCCAACGACATTGCGAGCCCCGCTTCCTTCTCTGGGCGCCTGCCCATCGCAATGGTTTTTCCCGCTTCTCCCGCGTCTTCTGCACTTTCACCTCGCCAATCCGGGGCTCTCATTGCGCTCGATGCACCGCCGGCCTGCGTGTTCGCGACCTGTCACATTGGGTCAAGCTGAGCTGGCACCGCATTTCGACGTTTCTCATAGGCTGGGCGCGCACACCTGCATCGCACACCGCTGTTGACTGGTGTTGGTTTCTTGTTTCTGTTGACGGAGGGGGGGTCTCAGCGGGTCAGACGAAGCCATTCCGACCTATCATGCCCGGCAACGACGGCTAGCCTGCTGCAATTTACAGGGGCTGTGGGCAGCAGACAAAAATGCCAACGCATCACTGCAGGCGAGCTAGCCCACTCCTCCGGCCGCCTCGTGAGGGGGAGCGAGACGATACCGCTTCCGCATTCGCTGGCTGGCCAGCCGTACTGTTTATCGACGGAGCATTGGAATGACTGAATGGACAACGCAAGTGCCAGTTTGCAATGGTTCGGCAGCCGTGCAGTCCGCCCGTGCCGCCGCCCGATTGCATGTGCCCGCGCAGGGCTCCAGAGCCGTCACCAAGATCGGGTCGACTTGCTTGTGCTTGTGCTTGTGCGTGCGCGTGTGCGTGTGCGTTGCGTGTGCAGCGGCAAGCAAGCAAACAATCTTCCTCTCGATACGCGAACCTCGTGGAGATCCCGGACCCCGCAGACTTTGACCCAGTGTCATGACAGGCGGTTGAATTCCCCCCGCTATCGTGCCGGTGTCATGCGAGTGCAGCTCAGAGCCGCTTGTGTCAACCAGGAGCGCCAGTTGTCTTACCATTGCCGCCGCCGCCGCGCCGCTTCGTATGCATTGGGTGGCCCGCGAAAGATGCATGAGAGAGACTTCCATCGGCCAATGCGGACGAAGCATAACCGTTGCTGCAGCATCTGGCGTTTGAGTGGCCAGTCTCCGACCATTGAGGCGGAGGTATTCAGGGTGACTTATCTCGCCTGAGGGGAACATGCTTCAGTGATGGCAGCAGAGGGACCGGTGGCCATTCATCCAACCACCAGGCTTGGAAGGATTGTGCTGGGCGTTCTGGCTTGGCCACGCGCTGAGGAGAGGCGGAAAGCTTTGTTGCTATCCGTCTCTCGACTGGGAAGCTGCTCGTCCTACTCAGCCTCGGGTATTCGGGACAACTCAGCGCCTCGGCAATCGCCTCGTTTCCCGCATGGTGATGAACGTTGATTGCCATATTGCCATTGCCAGCCTGGCCGGCAAGGTTGATGAACCGCTGCGTGTGTGGCATGGCGTGATTGCTGTGTCTCGCGGCATCGACTTGGCTCCTGCATCAAGGGGTTACGTTTCAGGTGGTCTAGACCTCACTTGCCTGGCAGAAGTCGTGCCGGGTCAAGGCAGAGAATATGCTGAATTTGGCCGCATGCGTCAAGGGAAGTCGTCGGCTTCGGGCCTCTTCCGCGATTGCCGCCCCAGCCTCGGGCGTCATGTTTGAGTGGAAAAGAGACTTCCACTGACAGAAGCCCGTGGAGTTGCTGCGAGCTCATTGAGTCACACAAGGGGTCCTCAAGGCTTGTTCGGCTGATCCTCGCTCCATTACAAATCATCCGAGCTTTGCCAGCAAACCGACAAAGGTCCTGCTGACCGGCCAACTCATATCTTCAGACGCAGTGAGTGGGTGGGGCCTCGGGAGCAAGTCGTTTCTTCAACTGGTGTGGCATACCAGAACCAAACTCGTCACTCGGCACCGGAATCGACTCGGCAGCGACTATTGAGTCCTGTTGGAAACCAAACCATGCTTCAGCATCTTATAGGCAAGGGCAGACGGGGACTTACCTCCCAGGCAGGGCAGCCTCACTCTCTTGGACTCCAATCGGCTTCTATGCTCTTTCTCTGGGGCAGCGAGGGATTTAAGAGCTAAGTCTCTTCGAAGACACCGACGCCCTTCCATTGACAGATGTCTGCCGACTTGTTGAATATAAGGGAAGAGACGGTTAACACCTCGACGAACCTGAGCGGATGCCAGAGACGACGCGAGCAGGAGGACCTGAGTGTCTGGTCAACGTATATCCTCGAGAACAGGAGCCCAGGGGCTTGTACATTGGGCTTACTATCATGGTGAAACCATTAGATGTTGATACAAGAGCTCAGGGGCGGCGGATCTGGAACAACCGCAACGGGCGTGGAAACGGGCCTCTCCCTTCATGAAAACCGATTCGCCATAGTGTTGCGTCAGCGGACGGGCAACTCATTGAAGGTTGTCAGTGCCAGGTTACTATGTCTTGACCGTTAACCGATTCTAAACCATCTTGGCAGGTTTGGTTGGGGAGCTGCACTCACAGACAGCATTGAAACTTACCCATACCAGCATTACCACACCATCGCGACATCAAGCAGTCGGCCTCTCCGCCCGGTGGCTTCCCTAACAAGCACATGCCTCAAGGCCGACCCTCCGCAGTGTCTCTTTCTCTCAGTATTGCGTCCCGACATACCAACATATTCTCTCGACTGACGCCGGCACCGAGGGCCGAGCGGCGGCTGCCGAAGATTGGAGATCATGCACGTGTGCAATCATGCATGTGTCCTGCAGCGTTTTTACGCATCGGCCTTGAGAATTTCTGTCCGAGGAAACGTTGGCTCTGGGCGAGCTTGTCGAGATTTTTTTGTCTCCGTCGTCGAGCGAAAAGGTTCCAGTCCGGAATTGTGTCGACGGAAGTAGGTCCCGGGGGCGGCTTCCGGATAGATGGTATCAAGGTGAGAAATTGTTCAGTCCTGGCGTCGAACCTCCGGATGGATGATGAATCCAAACCAGTCCCCAGTATCTACCGGTTCAATATCCGGTGTCCGGCTGGACTGGAAATAATGCATCCGCGCGGCTGCGACTTACACCGGATGGAAGTGAAGCACCATATTCCAAAGACGGCGCCATGATGTTGGCCGTTTACCTTACCGGCTTTCCTCGAGTACTCATTTTGGCTTACTCGTTGACAAAGAAAAGAAGTCTCTGCGTCTGGAACAAGCCCGAGGCTCGTATACCATCATGAGTAAGCTATGCACCGGCAGTTGGGCACCGCACCAACGCCGCGGGATGTAATTGTCGTTCTTAGACTCGGGGAAAGGAATTGCAGAGAGGAGATCTGGCGGATTTGCCGAGTAACGCAGAGCTCGGGCCGTGTCGGGGCTCGAGAAAAATCGGCGATCGATTACAGCCCGATTCTGCGTGTGAAGCGCACGTGAAGGTAGAAAAGGGCATTGTGCGCTGGGGGCGAGTCTTTATCCATGGTCCTTTCTCGGCCAAACCCGCGCCGTGTTTGGCAACCTGCAGTCAGCCACGCCGAATTCGCATCAACAGCTCCGGGTCGGGAAGCTGGGCGCCGCATCCATGTCCGGCTCTTTAAGAAGCAGACAGTCGAGGGTTGTGGAAAGGACCGGGGTTTATTATGATGGACTCTCGGCAGGTGGGAAAGCGGCAGTCCTCCTGGGACCCCCAGGCTGGCTCGGAATGGCATCGGGCGCATCATCATGCGTGGCACCAGACCATGGCGCAGAAAGTTGTGAGATGGTTGGGCTGGCGTCCAGCGAAGCGCGTCCCTGCCCAACCCTCCGTCGCCGTCCGAATCATATCGTGCCGTCACCGCCATTGTCCGGAACGGAGTATGCCCTGGCACCAATCGCGACTGCCGGGGTGTCTGGGCGTTGGGCGACAGCGCAAACCTGCTCGAAATCCCATCGGAGCCCAACGGTACCTGACCATTTTCCCCATCGTTTGCTCGTTGCTTGCGACGGCATCCAGCATGGCTTCTTGCGCCAACAGCCCTGGTGGGCGGTTTGCGACGGAGCAGCGGATCCGAGGTCCCGTCCTCCATTGGATGCCCGTTGCATTGATCTTCGGCCGCTTTCTGATCTGGTGAATGATCGCTTGCGCCCGCTCGTCATCGCCCAACTCGTTTTCCCAGTTTCTCCACCTTCCGGGGCGCCAAGCAGGTCACGAAGCTGCCACTGCATGCGCGACTTCGCCGGACAGGCACGCCTCCTTCCCGCCTTCTTTTCTCCAGCTCCCCCGGCTATTGTGTATGTACTGTGCGCTGTGTAGGCGCGGACCACACAGGGTGACAGGCTTTGCGCACTGGCTGTTAGCCTCGATGCGCAAGAACTCGTTGCGCCGCCCTATCTGTCTTCGGCTGCTCGGTCTGCTGCCCTGCCGCTTGCGGCCCTGACAGCGTCAACCTTGCCACCTAGCCCTTAGCGGGGGCATATATGTTCTCCATCGTGGGACAGTCTCCGGCCCCTCTCCTCCCTTGCCCTGGCCGGACAACCATTTAACGTTGAACCAGAGCCACGTTGTCTTTTCCCACCGGAGAGGTACACTACAAATTTAAGTTGGTGGACTCCGCCAGTTCGGTGCCGACCGTCCCTCCGGGTTACAGTTGCTGCTGCCACCGCCAACGGACACATCCCGGCGAAGCTCTCGCCGCCCCTCCCCCGTGGATCCCCTGAATTTTGGACTTTGGTAGCCGTTATCCCAGGACAATCCCGGTCACAGGTTTTTTTTCTTCGATCACAGTCTGGACTAAGACTGAGCACCTTGGCAGTCTTGTTATCGGGCTATTCTCTTTTCTGCTTTTTTCTCAAGGTTTTCTGCCTTTTTTTTTTTTCTTCCACAGCCATTTCCAAGGGACCAGAGGAAATATTGCAGTGACCCGAGTGCGCCACCCGGGAGACCGATTTGGAGAAACCCCCCAGCCAGGAAAGGAAAAAGGGCCACACGAGAGATTGAAAGTGAGGGGCGAGAGGAGAACCATGGCAGACTTTGCCTACCGCCCACCCGCTCCAACGGCCAACGAGCGGTGGCTTTCCTCACGAAGGTGTGAACAAAATCTCGAAACCATCCGGCAGGAGAGGAGCACATGGCAGCTAACGGCTGTCCCAAGTCCGATTTACAATAATCCGTTTTATAGTGCCAGGTTTGAGACGGGAAGCACCCCGTCTCTACCGCAGAGGTAAGATGACAAAAATTCTTTTTGAAGACCCTCCCTTCAGGAACACCGAGAATAACAGGGCCGGTCAAGCTTGACATACAACCAAGGCGCTGCCGCATCCACACATAATCTGCCGGCCAACTTTGCATCAGGGGGCATCACTCAGCTGAGGCGAACTCCGGTCGAGCCCTCGTTTTCTTCTCCTGCGCCGCCGGCATGCAATCCTCGGCTAACGCAGGGACCGTATACAAGCCCCACGCCTGGGCAGAGCCCATTCAAGGGCACGGGTTCTTGGGGATGGGATCAACAGCCGAGTTATCCAGTAAACAACAATAACAACAGCATCAACAACAACAATAACAATAACAATAACAACCAAGGGCTCTACCAAGGGAGGTACTCACCGTCGGATTCCATGGATGAGCTTGCCTCACCGAGTCTATCAGACTACTCACTGGAAAATGCCATGCCGGGACCCCTGGCGCCGACCAACAAGAGCAGCAGCAGGTTGAACGGAGGTGGAGGAGGAGGAGGAGCAGCGGTAGGAAAGACGCGCGCGGCCCAGCGACGGCCGTCCAACCGGGACGAGTTCGACGGGCCGCACCAGTTCCTCAAGCGGCCGCCGCCCGAGTACATAGCCATGCAGGAACGGGAGCTGCCGCGGCTGCCGACGCACCTGCTGGTGCAGGAGCAGGATAGTGTCCTGAACCAGGTCAACGACCGGCTGTCGCAGTGCGCGTACGACTTTGTGGCCAAGTACCAGTTCCCCATCCCGTTGACGCACGACATGCGGCCCGTCGAGCGGCCCCAGGACCGCGAGTGGACCGAGTGGGTGTACCTGCTCAAGCGGCTGGCCACCAAGCGCCGCATCCCCGCCCGCGTGCTGTACAATGGCCAGATCAAGCAGTTTGTGACCATCCTCGAGAACTCGCTCGAGATGCGCCACGCCGCGAAGCACCAGTCACGTCCGGTCAAGGATGACCGGAATATCCTGCAGCTAGTCTCGGCTGGGATTCAGGTCGCCAAGATTCTGAAGGATGCGCAGGCTATGGTATGGTCTTTTTTTTTTTTCCTTTTTTTTCTTTTTTTCTTTCTTCGCTCTTTTTTTTTGTTTTCGGGTTGCTTTTCTCATCTTTTCCCGGTCAGGGGGGTCAAGACATACGACTGCCCTCCCCTATTCTTATTTCAACCAAAGGCGTGGGAAAATAACAACAATAATAATAAAACAAGAAGCTAACTCTGCCTCTAGAATTATCTAGACAGACTCTACGTTTCGACGGAACGGCGAATCCAGGAGCGGGTTGCGGCAGCCGCCGCGGCTTCTGGCGTCATGCAATTCCGTTAGAGAGAGAGAGTGCTCCCATGAGCCTCTCTTGATAAAAAGGATACTACATAGTATCCTGCCGTTTTCACGGCCTGGCTCGGGAAACCAGCCACACAACGTTTTTTTTCCTTTTATCTCTTGGTTATTTGGCGGTCTTGTCCCCATCGCTGGGGTTTACCAAGACACGCACAGACAACCCATCCGTTACGTTTTTGCCGCCTCGAGCGGAACGCATAGATAATAGCGGCCTCCTCCTGGCAAATGCCGGCTGGGTGATGACTTACGGCCTGCCGGGATGACGCATCGCTGGACGCTCTGCTCTTGGATCCCAGGGGCGCTGTTTGCATGGGTCTGGCCGGACCTTCCTGCGCTCAGGCTGACGACGACTCGCCGGATGGATTTGAATAGATGGATGAATGGACCATGCATGGACACTGCACACGATTTTACGTTATTTTGGATCTTTGTTCGGCTCGCTGTACGGCCAGAAACGCTACGCTACCATAGGGAAGTGGTGGGTGGGAATTCGTCTCGGAGAGTTGCGACGGTTCTCTGATCCGCTCTGTTTCGTTTCTTGGATCTAGTGGAAGGTTGCAGCTGGAGGGATTGGCTGAGGATTGGTTTGGTATGTTTTGGGTTGATGTTCCGCAAAAATTTTTCATATTTTTTTTTGCATGTTTTGTCTGTTTTGCTGGTGGGAGGCCTTTTGTCGTTTTGGGTAATTGTTTTGTTTTGTTTTTATGCTGTTTCGGGGTTCGATAACCTGCATCTTTTCTGTCTGTTTCATGCAGTGGTCGGCATCTCATGAACAGGGAGTTGAGGCAATCTGATGGTCATCTGGAGGCGGTTTGGTCTTTTGAGTGCGTATTTGGGGAATCCTGGTTGGAGTGGCAGATTTGCTCTTTGTTTGTTGAAATTAATGAGACCTGGTTCATATTCTCGCGGCAGTGTGTACAGATGTGTTGATTGTATGTACCTACCTACATACTGTATCTTCATCAGCTTACAATGGGGTATGTAGGTGTAATTACCTATGTACTCCACGTCGAGACAAACTGCCTTGTTTGGTCACTTACACAAAACAAAGATAAGCCCCTGGCCTCTCACAACCTGGCTAGGGAGGGTTCACCGCAGAGGGTTTGTTCAACTCACGACAACGGGCCAATATCCCGATTGGCAGGAAAACCTCGAGTCACTGTGTCCTCGCCACCGAGCAGGCTGCAAGGCCCCCTTTATACTACTACTGTACATACCTACCATGTAAGGACATACTCTCGCTCTCCCGGATGCTCGGTGTGCACGGCAGACGGCAACTGCAAATCCTACAGAAGAAGGGTGACTTCGGTGTTCAGATCGGGCTAGCTTACGCCAAGACGGTCTTCAGGATACCCCTGCTCCGTCGCTTGGCTCTGTCTTTTGGCCCCGGGCCACGTTCTGCCCCAGGGCCATTCCATTCGGTCGCTCGTTCGAGTTTAGCTCCCTCGAGGCTGAGCATGGGGTATGAACAGCGCCTGGAGTCGCCTGTCTTAAGATCAACCTCGCCCCGCATGCGACGACGGCAAGGGGTTTCTCTGCACCTTGTGCTTCCGCCATACATGGTAGGAGAATTTATGGTTGATTTGTTTGACCATTGGGGCATTTGTGGCATTTGTGGCATTCGTGGCATTCGTAGCATTCACTCGTTGTGAATCGAAGCCTGGTGTCTCCGTGCACACGGAATCTGTGTGTCGAGACTTTGGAGTTTGGATCCCTCACGCGCGCGCGCGCACACACAAACACACACATATACACACACACATACACACACACACACATACACACACACACACACACATACACACACACACACACACACACACACACTTACACATCAGCAACACAGGCCCGTCAGACCGGGCGAACCACCCTCCCGCACGACGTTTCGCGGCCCCTGACCGAGAACACAGTTCCAAGCCGGCAACGCTCTGGCCGCGGTTGACGGCAGATGGTGGTGGACAACTACAACACAGACTCGAACAGGAGGCAAAGCGAAGGACCATCAGGCAACACAGCACAACAGGCGTGGCCACAGTCCGGTGGCACCAGCACCAGCACCAGCACCTTTACCGCCGCCGCCATGGCATCGGCATCCGTCTCGTCGGGTACATCGCCGCTTTCGGGGTTCGAGTTCGAGTTCCCCCAACATCCCGATTCGACCGGGGATCAAGATGAGGCCTTTTGGACGGCGATCAGCAACCCCAGCTCTGGATCGCTGGGGGGGTTTCTGTCCAGCCCTGCACACAGCTTGGGTAGTTCGTGGGCGGTTTTGGGGAATGGCCAGATCGTAGAACTGGAGCCGTCGCCGGCTGCGTTGCCGTCGCCGTTGAATGGTGAGTATGACCAGCTGAGCCCGTACTCGACCGCCGTCGAACAGGGCAGGAGGGCAGTGATGGGCGATCCCTCTGGGCTGGGGGACGTGAGTCTCTTTTCCCAGGGACTGGACCACCATGGGCTGGGATACCTGGGCCCGGCGGAGGCCGAGATTGTGTTTGCTGATCAGTACAACAACAGCGAAGGTATGCGTATGCCGCTTACCAAGGTGCCAGCAGCGTCGAGTATTGCTGACACTGCCTGCAGAGCTCGACCCCGTATTCAACCACTTCTCGGTAACAAGCATCCTGGAGGAACAACAACCCCTAGAGAGCGCCAATGTTGAGAACCTCCAGTCGCTGCAATCAGGCATCGACGTGCCGTCCTGGGCGCCCAGCCACCTCCGAGATGGCCAAAACGACCACAATGTCCACAGCGTCAACCGGTCGCCCGTATCCGAAAACTCGCCCATCTTCATTATCGAAGATCCCAGCTTCATGTCCCCGTCGCCATCCCACGAGTACTCCCCGTCTCTCCAATCCGCGTCCGTCAGCCCGCCCGCCAGCGGCGCCAGTCCGCGCTCCCCAATCCAAACCCAAATCAAGCGCGAACCGAGCCTCTCCTCACCGGGCAAACTCCCCGCCTTCTCCTCGTCCTCCTCCTCAACAACAGCAACCGCCCCGAAAGCGATTCTCCCCTCGCGCAACAAGAAACACAACACCTCCAACCGCGTCGCGAAACGCAAATCCCCCTCCGGTCCCCACCCTTCGCCATCCTCGTCTACCTCCAGCACCGGCACTTCCCCAACCTCCTCCCTAGAATCCAAGTTCCTCATCGTCACCCCGTCCTCCATCACGGCCGCGAGCGCCAACCCGTCCTCGTCCAACCTCAACCCCTTCGAGTGCCTCGACGCCCTCTCCCGCGGCCCCACCCAGCGCGGCCGCAAGGGGCCCCTCGCCACCGACACCAAGCAGTCGGCCCTCGTCGTCCGCCGCATGGGCGCCTGCTTCAGCTGCCACGCGCGCAAGGTGCGCTGCGACAAGGAGCGGCCGTGCCGGAACTGCGTCCGGCTGGCGGGCACGGTCCCGCAGGTCGTGTGCTGGCAGTTTGGCGACTTCACGCCCGTGCTGTTCCCCGGCTTCATCCGGGGCCACCTGAAGCGGGAGGAGGTGGTGCGGTTCGTGGAGGGCAACGTGGCGAGCTTCGAGGTCGGCGGGGTCGAGGTGCCCTGCACGGTGCAGCTCGTGTCCGGGGAGGGGTTCGGGCGCCGCGCGGTGCTGGAGGTGCGCGCCAAGTTCTTTACCGCGAGGACGCCGGATGTGCTGCAGCATTGGCACGTGACGGTCGGGCGGAACGGGATGGATCTCAACTCGCGGGGCGCCGCGCCGATCGGGCTGGAGACGGGCTCCGGCGAGGGGAAGGACGGCGCCGGGGACGGGCAGAAGGGCGAGCTGAAGCGGCGGGTGAGGGAGTACATCCAGGCGATGGTCGACGAGGAGCGGTTTGCCGACCTGGTGACGCCCGCGCCGCAGCACACGGATCTGCCGAGGAAGGTGCTGCGCATCGTGCACGACTATGCGGACCGGTGCGACGTGCCCATGGTCAGGAGGGCGCTGTCCATCTACGCGATGCACTTTGTCATGACGCGGCACCTGTGCATGACGCAGAAGAACATCGCCGATCTCCAGCCGACCGGCCTGGTGCCGCAGGGCGTGCCGTGGGTGACGCCGCGGGTGCTGAACCGGCAGATCAAGGCCGTCATCGACGAGATGCTCTGCCGCGAGATGCAGCTGCTGTTTGAGAACTTCAGCAAGTCGCTCAAGCCCAAGATGCGGAGGGAGTGGGCGCCCTGTCTGGCCTCGTTCTTGGTCTTGTGTCTGTTCATGGAGTCGGTCGAGGTG
Organism: Chaetomiaceae sp. B2702; assembly: GCA_023628455.1. Lineage (NCBI taxonomy): Eukaryota > Fungi > Ascomycota > Sordariomycetes > Sordariales > Chaetomiaceae > Chaetomiaceae sp. B2702. The sequence continues at coordinate 48,489 of JAMAKP010000038.1, forward strand.
GCGGCCGACATGTTTGTCATCTCGGACAACGAGATCAACCTGCGCCACCACTACGCGCCCGCCTGGAAGCGGTCCTTTGTGCTCGGCATCAACAGCGAGATCGAGAACATGCCCTTCAAGCAGTTCGCCTTTCAGTTTCACCAGATCTACCAGACGCACTCGCGGGATGCGGCTGCCCGCAGCTTCAACCCGCTCATCGACGACGCCTGCATTGAGCTGGGCGAGCTGGACCGCGACGCCGCCGACATGGTGCGGAAGCTGAGACGGTTCATCGACGACGATTGTGAGTATTGGCCCCTGTTCACCAATCGCCCGACGGGGTGGATGCTAATCTATGAGGGCAGGGTCTGAGTTGGACTACTTGACGGCCGATCCCATCCTGCCAAACATCGAGGACCATCCGTACCCTCGCAATGTGGCTTACAACTACACGGGCCGATTGGTGGCCAAGTTCCTGCTCTCCTTCACCGACGAGAAGTACATTTTTGACGGGAAGACCTGAGGAAGTGGCATTGTCTTGTTTCTTTGCCGGCGTTTTGGGAGCCATGGCTCGGTTTGGCGTGGGGAGACGGGGAGACCAATGCATAGTGTGATATCCAGGACGATACGAATGATATGATGCACGTAGAACGAGAATGGAGTATATCCGACCCACCCCGTACAGCCAGATATGCGCAGCACATGTCGACACACACAGTAAGATATGTTTGTTTGTTTGTCTGTTTTAGTCCCGCTACCGCACTTGAGGTACTCGGCAGCAGGGTGGATTGGACTGGCTGTCTAGGCCGTTGGGTTTTTCTTCCACGCGAACGATATTATCAAGTTAACCTATTGCGCACGGAAAAGGCACAAAGGCAGGCAAATTGTGGTTTCGCTGAAGGGGGGTGGAAAGGTTGTCTGTCTTGAGAAGTCAAGAGCGGGAAAAATAACAACCGAGGCAGTTCGGGAAGGGGAAGAAAACACTGCTTGAGCAGAGCGCGGACGTCCAGAGCGAATGCTCCAGACATTTATTTGCGTAACAAAGAAAACCTCATGGTGAAAGGTGAAACTGATTGTGCTCCGACTGAGGTAACGGAGGACATTGTGGCATTATTTTTCTCGTCGTTGCTCAGGCAAGAGCGTAACGCGTTGCACACTTTAGGACCTTGAAGAGTAAAGTTTTTTTTAGTTGGAGCGATGAAAATGGAAATTCTCACCATCGGCAATTTTATTCAGCAAAGAAAAGTGGGACCGGCTCCCTCTGAGATTTGGGTGGGGTCTATGGTCGCTCTCTGCCGGCCCGATTCGTGCCGGCCGCGCCTGGCGTTTCCATCCACTCATATCACACAGTTTTTGAGTCCCGCCAACTCGACGTTTCCTTTTCTTTCTTCTTCATACACTTTTCGCACCATAAATCAACCGGTTTTGACACTCTTTACTCGCCATCGGTCATATTGCGTGCTAGAGCATTCCGGGTTTTGCCTCGTCACTATTTCCGTTAGGACCAGAATCCGCAGCCTCGATGGCGCGGATGCTGGCGGCGGGGGTCCCCGACATTCCTTCACCAGGAAATTCGATGCATTGGGGAGCTCGTAGCAAGCTTCCGCTGGATGAGCGCAGTGCTCATCCGGATGGGCCGATGTCACGGGAGTCTTGCGCCTACCTGCAGTTTGTCTCCGTGCAATGTACCATGTGTGCTCGCCCTTAGTGAGAGGTTGCACTGGCAGGGCCTCACAGGATCTCACGATCTAACCAGTATTTTTTTTTTTTTACCTGCGCGATCGACCCATCTGTTCTAAAAAGGTTGTGCCTGGGCCGCTTTCGCACTCACACGGGCGGCACGCCGCATCTAACCAAGGGGTGCAATCGGCTGATCAGGGCTGAGAATCGTCTACACTCTAATGACCCGCACATAGAAGCAGGCGGTCAACGTCCTAGTGAGAAGGGGAAAATTGTGTCTGCGATATGCTTGAGTACCCCCCTATAAGATTGTCTCACATCGAGTAGGCCCAAGTTTCACCAAGTCATTGCGGCGGGTTTTATTCCTGCTTTTGGCTGGGCCTGCGTCTCGAATAGTCCGTTCGGAGCAGAGTAATCGATCCTCATCCCGCGACCCATCTTGGGCGAGAGTCATCTACCGGCTGTGTGCGGTTTCATCATCCCTATCCGGCTTTTCTCTCTGCTGTGTAGGGTCGAGCGCGGCCGTTGATTCGCACTGTTGGCGTAGCAGCTGTTACTTGGTCGTCAGGGTCCCTTACTTGTAAGAAGAAGACGGATGCGCGATGCGTTGTTTGGCCCGTTGCTCTCAGCCAAGGAGGTCCGCCGTTCGACCGCACATGGGTTGTGATACTCTTCCTCACAGAAGTAGCCGCTTGCACACCGGCGGCTGTTGCCTACCGCCAGTGACGGGAGCGATCCGGCGCGTTCAACTGGGATGGTTGGACTACGGCAGCTTGTACGATGGCTGTCATTCTTGGTTCCTCAAAACACCATGACTTGGAGACGCTGGCGGGTTGATGGGCCTACGCCGTCACAGTGAAAAGTAAGCCCTGTCTATATAAAGGTAGTAGGGTCAGAGAGCAGGAAGAGAAGTCAGTCCAGGTGCTTGCAGATCCTCACAGCAGATATCCGACCGCTTCGACCATCTGTTTTGCGACATCTGTCGAGGTTCATTCAGGAGTCGCCAACCCACCAGCTTTTTTGCAAATCCATCATGAGGTCGGCGATGTCCAGCTTTGAACCAGCCCTAAACCATGATCCCGCCCCGATCAAGCCAAATACTGGCAGCGCTAATGGGCCCGAGGGCGCTCCCTTTGATCCGGGTAAGTGAAAGTTCGCCCCTCACGCTTGGTGTTCTGAGACTCCACCAGCATGATAAATATTTGTTCTGGCCGTTGCCGTCCCTTTACTGATGGTCACTTCTTCCTGAAGGCTACGGATACCAACAAGTGCAAGGAAGAGCAGGTGTCCGAGCACCGAGGCTTTAGCCGATGTACTGGGCTGTTTCTCAGTGCTCCATCTACCGTGGACTCGGAGGTTGGCTTCTATGCCAGGTTCTCTAAGATCGCCAACTGATCCGCGACTGAGATGGTCTCCTCTGGTGGCCGGTTGTTAGAGTTTTCGTCTTGCTTCTCAGAACCATTTTCAATCGTTGTGGTGGCAGCCCAGACGCTACGTGCCAATCCGGCGGACTCGATGGAAAAAGTGATGGGAAGGGAGGTGTATCAACTATGCTGTTAGAAAGTGTCAGATGCAAATGGCTGAAAGTTTTGTATGTTAGCGGGTATTCGACAAATTGCAAATCATGATGCTTAGAAGCCATCATATATTCGCACGGAGACGCTCCCGATCCCTATACGAGCCCATACGCCGCTATCTTGCTCCCTTGCTGCCTCTTGACAAGACGCACAGTATATCGGTAACGCATATAAAACTCCAGGAAGACCATCAAGACACAATACGCAATCGACAGGTAGCAGCGATTCTGTCAAGCATTGCTGCAAGAGGCTCCAAGCAAGCCACTCTATCTCGAGTCCGGGTGGGTTAACTAGACAGTCTGAGACATGGCTAACAGTACCACAGCACGTGGATGTGATGTCGGGGTCGCGAGTGTTCGTGTGAGTGTTGGAACCAGTCGCTGAGCGAGATCATAAGACAGCGCTCATCCCGGTCTCTTTCAAAGGCATTTTGTTTTCATAGAGGTTGCTAGCAATGACGTAGGTTTGATGTGGAACAGACTCAATTCGGTCAAATGCGAAACCGTGACTCCAGCCTGGAACACTAGACACCGGACAAGTCAAGGTCTGAGGCAGTGTTGCTCGAGCCTTGCAGATGCCAGTTTAACGTTGACACAGATGCTGTCGAGGCCGCCAGCTGGACCCAAGTGCCACGCTTGCTTGCCTGGCATTGAGCGTGCCATTTACGGACTAGCGTCATTCAGTTGACCTCCCCCACTCCCACAAAAACTACCAGGCCCCTCGTAAATTCGTCCTCCAGCATTCAATTCCGCGGCTTTCTCGTCAACGACGCAAAAAACCTCACCTATAGAAGAAATTCTACTGGAAGACGGCCAAAATGTCCAAGATTACCGTCGGTATGAATTTACCCTCATCAAAGCGCTCGGTGTGCTCGAACTGACCGTTTTGCAGCCGGTGTGCGTCAGAATGTTGCGGAGCTGCTCGAGTACAGCAACAACACCAAGAAGCGCAACTTCCTGGAGACCGTCGAGTAAGATTGCCGCTTCATCCCAAGTCGATGAACACCAGCTGACCGCCGCAAAGGCTCCAGATCGGCCTGAAGAACTATGACCCCCAGCGTGACAAGCGTGCGTAGACCGAAAACGAAAAAAAACAAGCCAACGACGGCGACGACAAACTGACCGGAATACCAGGTTTCTCTGGCACTGTCAAGTTGCCCTCGGTTCCCCGCCCGAACATGAGCATCTGCATTCTCGGTGACCAGTTCGATATCGACCGTGCCAAGCATGGCGGAGTGGATGCCATGAGCGCCGATGACTTGAAGAAGCTCAACAAGAACAAGAAGCTCATCAAGAAGCTGGCTCGCAAGTACGACGCCTTCGTCGCCTCCGACACCCTGATCAAGCAGATTCCCCGTCTGCTCGGTCCTGGTCTGTCCAAGGGTATGTCATATCGTCCACAGACTTTCACGAGAAGCTCGTCTAACTGTGCGCAGCCGGCAAGTTCCCCACGCCCGTCTCGCACGCCGACGACCTCAGCGGCAAGATCACCGAGGTCAAGTCGACTGTCAAGTTCCAGCTGAAGAAGGTTCTATGCATGGGCGTTGCTGTCGGCAACGTCGGCATGACTCCGGACCAGCTGATTGCCAACATCATGTTGGCCATCAACTACCTGGTCTCGCTGCTGAAGAAGGGCTGGCAGAACGTTGGTAGCTTGACCATCAAGGCTACCATGTCGCCCCCTAAGCGCATCTACTAAATGGGGTTGTGAAAAGGGCTTGGGGTTCAGTCTCGGGCCACACAGGGCATAACCGATAGCATTAGTCAGACCTCGCGGGCGAGAGCCCGATACTTGGCATGATAAATGGAACTAGAGTTGCTCTGTGAACTTGTCTCTATGTGTTGTAGTGATGTTCCTGGCTCCCTCATGGTACTGGACGTTTTGACCCATGCCCTCCAGTTTATGTCTGGCAGGTTTTTGCCAGTGGTCACTCAATCACCTTCCCCAAGGTCCCAGGTGTTGCCTCTCTAAAAGAAATCATCACCGTGTAGCAGGGATGATGGGCTTCTGGCACTGCGAAATCTCATCCTCGAAATATCTCAAAGTCAGGCTTACAGGAGTGTAAAACCACGCTAACCCTAATCACTCAGGCGCACCCCACCAGGGAGGTGCCCCACACCTCCCACCCATAAAAGTTTTTCTCGGCAACTCCCAAACTTCTCTTCCTCTTTTCTTTCCCTCATCAGCGACATGCACACGAGAACCGCCCATCCTCTGCACCGCCACGTGAAGCGGGATGGGATTGTCTTGTTTGTGTGTCATTGACACTGGCGGCTCCACGAAGTGGCTTGCTGAGGGTTATTCGATCTCTCCCATGGGTCTTCCTCCGTTCCCGGCCTCCAACAGCAACGCTTGGTCACCTCTTCCCTAAAAAAGTATCGCCGCGGACGATCGTCTCGTTTTGAGTCGGCTTCAGTTCGGGGCGGTGGGGTGGTCTCGACATTTTTTTTTTTTCCCCCTCTTGCTCTCTCTGTGTGCTGCCGTGTCTTTTTTTTATCTCCTGCGAAACTGTGAATTGTGTGGGGGTTCTTTGGTGACGATGCCCGGTGGTGGACGGACACCGTCGGTTGGGGCTATGATTTGACACGCTCGCCACTACACAACGTGCTATAATATCGGATCCCTTGCGGATGTGCTCGTTGTTCGATGTGTGCTGTAGATGCTTGCCGTCGGGCTTGTTTTCGCGATATCAAACCGTCTGTTGCTGCACTGGTGCTCTGATCACGCAAACTGCTGGTCTTGTCGTCGTTGATGGTTGGTTGTCTGACACAGCCATCGATAGTTGTCATGGGGCAGCTGGGGCGTTTGAGTCCTTTACAAGCAAGAGGACTGTCTGTTCTCGTCTTGGTTTAGAATCTACCTGTTCTTCATTCCTCTATGGTCTATGATGCACTGCCCTGCTGCCCTGACCTCCCCTTTACATCCTCGACTGAACCCACCACCCTTCCACCACGGCTGTTATCAAGCGATTCGCAATGGCTGTCTGCGGCGGCAGCCTCAGCGCGCCGTCTACGTACCCCTCCGGCGCGGCCTCGCCCAAGCTGCTCGTCCCCTTCACCAGCGCCTCCCGGACCTCGTCCAGAGGGAACCACTTTGCGCTCTCCAGCTCCGCGTCATGCCCGAGATAGATGGTCTCCCCATCGCCCGGCAGTGCCTGCCCAACCGCCCCAATCATCAGGCTCGCCGGGAACGGCCATGGCTGCGAGCTGTGCAGGATGACCCGCCCGACCCTTACCCCGCTCTCCTCCCACACCTCGCGGCGCACCGCCTCCTCGATGGACTCGCCGGGCTCCTGGAACCCGGCCAGGGTGCTGAACCAGTCCTTGGGCCACCGCCGCTGCCGGCCCAGCAGCACCTTGGTCCCGTCGGCGCTGACCACCGCCATGATCACGGTCGGGTCGGTCCGCGGGAAGCTGTGGTTGGACACGGTGCCGCGCGTGGCACACGGCCTGCGCTCGCCCAGGGCTCGGTCCTTGGGCGGACACACCCGCTTCGTGCCGGCGTGGACGGAGAGGGTGGGCTGCCCGCACTGCGCGCAGAAGGGCGTGCGCGCGTTCCAGTCGATGAGGGCGCGCGCTTGGCCGTACATGGCGGCTGGGTGGGTGGGTGGATGTCAGTTGTGTTAAAGCTGCGGTCATAAGTAGAAAGGTAGGTGATGAGCGATGAGCTTACCCTGGCCCCCGTGCAACCCCATGTGCCGCGGCGAGTTGTCATGAAAGGCGAACCCCTTCGCCTTCATCTTCGCGATCAGCGCCTCCGCCGCACCCGCAACCTTGCCCCGCGGCGTGACATCCACCGCGAAATACGGCGCTCCTCGGAAGTCTTTGTGCTGGAACACCTGCTCCCCCGCTGTTCCGCTGAGCGGTAACGCCCCTTGCTCATCGATGCCCAGAAAGACGACCACCACTTGCTCCTGGCTTGAATCGTACTCGCCTATCACCTCCTCCTCTGTCTTGGCGAAGGGCTCCGCCGTCAGGGGTGCTACATCGTGGTATGTGGCAAAGGCGAGATGGCCTGGGTCAGACTGGACGAGGGGCGCGAGGTTGTTGAGAAGCAGAAAGCGGGCGTGCGGGTGGGAGAAGGCCGAGTGCAGGAAAGCGGTGTCGTTGCGCAAGAAGGAGAGGCGGTTCAGGGGGCTGCCGGAAAAGTAGTTTGCTATTTCGGGACCGAATTTCTTGGAGAGGAGGGAGTCCTCGGTGGGGAGGACTGGGAGCTCGGGGATGGGCATCTTTTGGTGCCCAGAGTTTGTAGTACTTGGTGGGAATGGAAGTTGAGTTGGACAGTTGGTTGGTCAAAATGCTGGGGGGTTTCAAGTTCAGGCGATGAATTCTATATGTCATGAGCAGAGAGCGTCGAGACTCATGAGTGAGATCCAGGTTTGACGGAATTTCAGTTCCCTGCGGGGTCCTGAGTCCACGACTGCACGGCACCAAAGGCCGGCGCTCCATCGACCAGTGACAGCCAGGGGCGTGATGAGTAATTGTCGACTAGTGGGTTCTGCTTACCTATCACTGGAGTTTGACATAGCGCCGCGGGTCCAAGGAAAAGCCGGTAGCCTCGCGGTCTCTTCACTATATTCTCTTTTCTACTGCGGTATGATTATGATGTTGCGACTCAGTCTCGGGGACGGTGGTGAGCTTCAACATTGACCGGGGACGTTGGTGTTGGTGTTTTTTTATTGTTCTACCCGCCTTCAACCACATGTACATACCGATACTCCAAAATAGGAAAATGTAAAGCTAGGTACCTATTAACAAGGCAATCGTCCTAACAGACTGCGTCCCACTCCTTCTACACGTAACGGTCGTACTTGGCTATTTGTCGCCTCGCCGTGCCTTGTTATTTAAGTTTTCTTTGCCGTAATTAACTTCAGAGCTTGTTAGGTAGATCCGTGCATCGACCATGAAGGGCTTCTTGCATCAGTACCTCAATTAGAGAGGGCTCGAGTCCTATTTGGCGCCAGTCGATCCCTGGCGGGTGGCCGCCGGAGGTTACCAAACTTTTGATATTTTATGGCGTCTCAAGTCCTTGTATTGAATATGTTGAAAAGATTCAACAAACAACTGATCTCTTGGATCTGATCTTGGTTGGGCAACCCCTGAACCTTCAAGGGTCCGTTGCGTCCATGTATCCAGGGTTAGGGTATATTCACATGTAGAACAGTTGCGACCTCGCAGCGCAAGCTTCAACACCAATCCAACCATAAACTTTGGTACATACAGGACCTACCAGATAATCAACTGAACACCCGTCCCCGCAACAATCGCTCTCCCAACTCACGACCGCCCCTGCCACGACGAGCAATTAACCGTCCTCGATCCCCCGTCTCAATGGCAAACCCAACGACAGCAGCATAAAAAATAAAATTAAAAAAACCACATTACCTCCTCTAACCGACACCACCACCACCGCCCCTCAATAAATCCCCCCAAACCAACCAACCAACCAACAAAACAAACAAACAAAAAAGGAAAAAAAAAAACAAAATGTCCACGCTCCCCGCAAACCTCGACCTCAACGCCCTCCCCTCCTCCGCCGCCCTCTTCTCCCAGCAAGACCCGGCCCACCAACAGACACACCAGCAGACGGCCTACACCCTGCCGCAGATCCGCGCCATCCACACGGCCCTGCACGCCGCCGTCGCCGACGTCTCGGCCCGCCTGCGCACCCAGGTCGGCGGGTCCTACCGCGAGCTGCTCGGCACGGCCGACACCATCGTCTCCATGCGCGCCGACATGGACGACGTGCTGGCCACGCTCGGCGGGATGGGCGGGCGGTGCGGGAGGGGCGTCGTCGGCGGGAAGGTTGCGGGGTTGCGGGGGTTTCTCGCGGCGACGGGGGATGGGGTGGGGCCCGTGGGGGGAGACGGGATGGGGCCTGCGGCGAGGCGAGGGTTGTTGGACGGGGTTGGGATGGGGTTGCGGCGGTTGCTGTCGCTGTCGCTGCAGGGCGCTCGGGATGATCAGGGGAGGGGGGAGAGGTTGGTTGTGGCTGCTAGGTTGTATGTGCTGGGGCGGCTTTTGGTCAAGGGTTTTGGGGCCCGGGATGAGAGGGTGGAGGCGGCGAGGAGGACCTTGGAGACGGTGCATCGGGCGCGGTTGGCGAGGAGCATCGATGCCGTGCTGAGGAGCGGGAGCGCCAGGGCCATGGTGCAGGGGGACGTGCTCCGCGCGCTGAGCGCGTACAGCCTGGCGACGAGCTCCGGGGCGAGGGACGTGTTGGCGCATTTTTTGGGGGTCCGGGCCAAGGCGATCGCGATGGCGTTGGAGCCGGACGAGGAAGAGAGGGCGGCGAGGAATCCCGAGGATGTTTTGCGCGCGCTGGGCCTGTACACCAAGACGCTGCTGGACGTGCAGGCGCTGGTTCCGCATCGGCTTACCGAGGCGCTGGTCGCGCTGAAGGGGGAGAAGCTGCTGGAGAACGCGTCGTTGAAGGAGATGGAGGGGCTGAGGCTTGATATTTACAAGAGGTGGTGCGGGGACGAGATCCAGTTTTACACGCCTTTCATTCGGCACGACGATCTGGACGGCAAGCAAGCCCGAGAGATGCTCACCGACTGGGCGGACAAGGGCGGCCAAGTCCTGCTGCGGGGGCTCGAAAAGACGCTCAAGAGCATGACCGAGTTCAAGGCCATCGTCGAGTTGCGCACGAGCGTCTTGAAGCTGTGGATTGCCAAGGGGGGCAAGGTGCGCGGTTTCGACCCGTCCGAGATGCTCGACCAGCTGCGCGAGGCCATCAACAAGCACATGCTGCGCGTGCTCGAAGCAAAGGTGGCCAAGCTGCGCCTCGTTGGCTCAGAAGTCTCGGCGGCGCTCGACGCGTGGAGCGAGGGCATCACGGACCGGCATCAGAGCCTGTGGGACGTAGCGTCGTTGGACACAGACCTCTCCAACGGCGCGGCACATTTCACGCAGGACGTCGTTGCGCGTCTGTACGGCAGGAACGACGCCGTGTCCAAGGCGGTCACGAGCTACCGGTCCTGGTTCCGCGTTATCGACGATGTGGGCCAGGTTGTCGATCAGTTGAGGCGGCAGCGGTGGGACAACGATGTTGACGAGATTGAAGATGAAGAGACGATTGAGGAGCGCCAGAAGCTGCTCTCCAGGGACGACCCGCTGGCGCTGAGCGAGCATTTGAATCGTCTGCTGGTTGAGGCTTACAAGCGGCTGGATGACCAACTGACAGCATTGTGGAACGCGCAGCGAGAGGGCCCAAATAATGGCGCCGTCTCCATGTACTTTGTGCGGCTACTCAGGGATATCAGAGCGAAGCTACCAGATCTGGGGGCGGTCAGGGGCTTTGGCTTGTCTGCAGTCCCGTCGCTTCACGAGGCGGTAGCAACGACAGTCGTTATCTCCCCACTGGACGAATTCGTTACCATGGCACTCTCTCGGACGACGGTAGTCGGCCGGAGCCTGTGGGAAGGAGAGCCTGCTCTTCCGGGGTCGCCGTCCCCGGGAACCTTCAAGTTCCTGAGAAATCTCGCCACCGCTATGGGGGATGCGGGCGGCGACCTTTGGAGCCCTGCGGCTGTTGGCGTACTGAAGCGCCATCTCAGCAAGCAAATATCCGAAGCCTGGTTGGAGGCCTTTGGCGCCTTGAATGAGACCAGCAAGGCGGACCTAGAAGCTGCTGATGAGACTGGGGTTGGAGAAGAGGAGACAGCTGAGCAGGAACCGGACGAGAAGACGGCGACAGGCGTTGAGCAGCACCTCGATTTGCTCGTGCAATGGCTCATGGACATCCACTACCTTCGGTTGTACCTCGGATTCGACCAAGACTCGTTGAAGGAGCTGGAGGAGACGGTCCATCAGAAGTCAGGTCTGGAGACTTTGGCAAAGGATAGACTGGCCAGGGCGTCACAGGAGTACTACAAAAGGACGAGCCTGCTGTTTGGGTTGTTGACATGATGATACCCAAGGATCTTGACTACCTACCTAGGTACTACAAAAATAATCTTATACACAACGGTGACACACACTCAGAGCTTATGCCTCTTCTCTCCCGTAGCAATCTTCCGGAACTCCTCCTGCGGCACCCCGCTCACAAAGCGATCCAAGCCCGAAAACACCTCGGCCAGGTTCTGCGCGTCCATCACCTCCCTCTCCGGCTTCCGAATCAGCTTCTTGATCCCCAGCAGGCTCTCCCCGACCAAATGGTCCCCCAACCGCTCATCGATCTCGCGCAGCACCAGCCGCTTGAACTTCTCGTCCTCGCCCTTCCCGCACTCGGCAAACACCTTGTTCACGAACCCGGCCGCCACCAGCTCGTCGCAGCCGATCCGCTTGCTCATGATCAGCGCCTCGTTGGCCTTGGCGATCCCCAGCCTCTGGACCAGGGCGCGCGACGCGGCGCCCTCGGTGACGAGCCCCAGCGAGCTGAAGGGCGTCAGCAGGAAGGCGTGGGGCGCGGCGTAGACGAAGTCGGCGAACGACGCCAGCGCCGCCGACAGCCCGACCGCGGGCCCGTTGAGGCCGACGACCAGGATCTTGGGGTGCGCGTAGAAGGCCTGGGTGATGTTGAGGTTGAAGGCCACGAACGACTGCAGCCAGAACTTGTGCGGCGAGATGGACTGCGCTTGGGACTGTTCTGGCGTGGGCCGCGAGAGCGAGACGTCTGCGCCGCTGTGGGGGGGTAGTTGTTGTGTTGTTAGATTTGGCTTTGGCTTTGGTTTTCTTTTTTTCTTCTTTTTTTTTTTTAAAAAAAAAAAAAAAAAAGAGTTGAAAGGGCCCGTGATGGGCTTGGGTTTGGTGGTTGCTTACGCAGAGAAATATCGGCCTCGGCCAATGAGGAGGGTGATGAAGACCTCGTCGTGGGTGGCGATCTCGCGAAGGGCCTGGGCCAGGTCATAATACCCCGACTGGTCGAGGGCATTGAGTTTCTTGTCGTTGTCAATGGTGATGATGGCCAGCCGGCCCTGGTACTCGACTTTGATGGGGGACGTCATGGTGGAAAAAAGGGAGAGTTGCTGTTTCCTGTTACGCGTTCATAGAAGACAGAAAGTCAAAAAAGACAGAAATAATGCCAATTCGACAACCAATTCGACAACAATGAATGACACGGCACGTCCAGGAAGGCGCGCAGCGGGAAAGACTGAAAAAGAAACCCGATCCTTATACAGTCAGAACGACCATCTCACCCTCGGTTGCTGTCTCCCAGCGCGAGACAGCGAGACTCCACAGTTTGGCGGGCCTCGGCTCCCCCGCAGTGTGCCGTCGTTTAGCGGCTGACAAGGGGGGGGGGTTCTCCCGAGGGGATCACTGATGTTTTACCCCAGAAAAAATGTCAGCCGGGGGCCCGGGGAGCGATCTGCCAAGCAACTTCGGGTGTTTTGGTCGCTGTCTTGGCCGCTGTCTTGGCCGCTGCCGGGTGGGTGGATTGCGCTAAGCCGTGTTCTGCTCGCCGTGTCCCGCATCCGATTTCGACGTCCGGTCCCCGGAGCACGGCGATTGCGATGGGCTGGGCCATTGTCGCCATGGCTGCAGGTCGGATGGTGCGGCTTGGTCATTGGCCAATTCAACCCGCCTCCGGCTCCGTTGACGGTCAGGAGAAGGGCGTGATGTGGGGCCATGTTGCGGGGGGCCGATCCTACGGACGGGGAGAGAAGGCTTTATAAGACGGCGCTGGGATCTTTCCCTCCCTCCCGGACCCAGTTGTTGGGATGATGCGCTGTCTAAGTGATATATTTAGTGATATCTCAGGTCCGACATCGAATCTCTCTTCGCTTACCTTCAAGAGCGCGCCATGGGTTCAGAGGTCGGAACCACGACGACGGCCATCGAGCTCACGGCCATCGAGCTCCAGAGCTCCGACGACTCGCCGCGTGCCGCCAGCCCCGAACGCCGTGTCGAGGACGGAGCCGGACATGAGATGCCCAGTCTGCCCGCAGTCGACGGCGGGAAGGACGCCTGGCTGTTTCTCGCCGCATGCTTCATGATCGAGGCTCTGGTCTGGGGTATGCGCTCAGATGCCCATGGCCCTCTTCCAAAAACAGTCCCTAACTCGCTCCCAGGCTTTGCCTACTCGTTCGGCGTCTTCCAAAACTACTACAGCACCCACGCCCCCTTTGCCGGCTCCAGCAACATCCCCGCCATCGGCACCTGCGCGATGGTGAGTAATCATAACCCCCCCCCCCCCCCCAAACAGCACTTGGCCCCCTCCCTCTCTCAAAATATCGTCCAACCTGACTGACACCCCTCAAGGGAATCATGTACTGCACCGCCCCGATCGTCATGGGCGCCCACCGGCGCTTCCCCAAGCCCGCGCGCTACTCGACCATCGCCGGGCTGCTCATCATGTGCCTGGCGCTGGCGCTGTCGTCCTTCTCCACCACGGTGCCGCACCTCCTCGTCACCCAGGGCGTCTTCTACGCCGTCGGCGGCTCCATCTCGTACGCCAGCTGCATCGTCTACCTCGAGGAGTGGTTCGTCGCCCGCCGCGGCCTCGCCTTCGGCATCATGTGGTCCGCCACGGGCCTCTCGGGCGTCGTGCTCCCGCTGCTGCTCGAGTGGCTGCTGTCGACCCGGGGCCACCAGACGACGCTGCGGATCTTTGCCTGTCTCGTGTTCGCGCTGACCGCCCCGCTGAGCTATTTCGTCAAGCCCCGCCTGCCCGTGGCGCAGGCGAGCCGCGCGAGGCCGTTCTCCCTGCGGTTTGTCGTGCAGCGGCCGTTTGTGCTGTACCAGGTCTTCAACGTCGTCGAGGCCGTGGGGTTCTTCCTGCCGGGGATTTACCTGCCGTCGTATGCGCGCGCGGTGCTGGGCGCGAGCCCGTTCCCCTCGGTCGTGGCCATGATGTTGGTGAATGTGGCCAGCGTCGTTGGGTGTGTCGTCATGGGCAGCCTGATTGATCGGCTGGAGGTGACCATGTGCTTTTTGGTGTCGGCGGTCGGCGCCACGCTGGGGACGTTTCTGCTCTGGGGCACGTCGGTCAACCTGCCGGTGCTGTATCTGTTCTGCATCGTGTATGGCCTGTTTGCCGGGTCGTATTCGTCTGCGTGGCCGGGGATTATGAGCGAGGTCACGAAGAGGGGATCCGCGGACGGCTCAGAGGACGGGAGTGGGAAACTGGCTGATCCGACCATGGTGTTCGCGTTTCTGGCCATGGGTCGTGGGATAGGGAACGTGGTTTCTGGTCCGCTGAGCGAGGCGCTGGTCAAGGACATGCCGTGGAAGGGCCAGGCGTTTGGCGGCTATGGCAGCGGCTATGGGAGTTTGATTGCGTTTACCGGAGCAACTGCCTTCCTGGGCGGTGGCAGTTATTTGTGGAAGAGACTCGGGTGGCTGTAAAGAGTGTCGCGCCGCAATGGGGAGGCTGTTGCGGTAGACTCGTTCGTGTCTGTTGTGCGATAGAAACCCATTTCATGTCCCTCTCATAATCTATCCGCTTATTTAGCATGGCGCCCTAGAATATCAAACAATGGCAGTACGCTTATGTGCTCTCTGTATTACAATAAACAATCAAAATTTCTTTTTGCCAACCAGACTTTCCAAGACCCTTCCTGTATCCGACGCTAGTCGCTTAGTACCCTGTATTGTTCCTCTCCAAAACGGGCCGTTGGTCCCATGTATCCCCTACAATGCTTTCTTCTTCATCCGAGCGGCTGTCATCGCTGTCCTCATCCTCGTCGCTCTTGCTATACAAGAAAAACTGAACAAAGATGCTCAAGTCCAGCAGCAGCGTACCGGCGCTGCCAGCCAGCCAAGAGAGGTTGACAAGCATGTACTGCCAAAAGATGCGCGCAGCTTCCCCTGGTTGGCATTCCTCATCCCCCTCGCATTTCGGGTCAAATGCCAGGATGGAGAGCACATACGTCAGGTTGCCGAGACAGGCAAACAGGAAGAACAGTACCGAGACTCCTTCGGTCGACTTGCGTCGCCAGTTCAGCAGCAGCTGGGGCAGTCTCGACCCGAGGTAGAGCACAGCACATAACCACCCGAACACTTGGCCCAGGGTGTTGAACTCGAGCAGATCCTGCTGCGAACCGCCCCCCGGCTTCTGCCCGTCGGTGTCCCCCCCTCGCCCATAGGTCCGGCTCAGCCACCATCCGGCAACCCCCGCGGCGCAAACCATAAAGACCGCCAAGCTATTGAAAGCACACGCCTGTAGCCACGTCGTCGGCGCAGCGGGGGGCGCCGTAGCAGGCTCCTCGCTCACAAACGGCACAGCCGGCGAGAGGTGCGACCACGACCCCCTCCGCTCGAGCTCTTCGAAATCATGATAGGGCGATCGCTCATGGTGACCACCGCCGCCGCCGCCGCTATGAAGCAATCCGGTACGCTCATTCGGCTCGTCCGCATGCCCGTGCCTGTTGGTATTCCCGTTCCCATTACGCTTCGGCTTCGGTGCGGGGGCTGCCGGCGGTGGGACATCGTCCCTAAGTGTGAACCCGCGGTAATAGAAACACTGTGCCAGCAGCACCACATCGGCGATGGTGTAGTAGATGGCCAAGATGATCATGGTCGGCAGAACCCCCTGCAGTACGGCGCCGAGGATGTTGAAAACATCGCCGAGCAGCCAGACGACGACGAACTGGATCGAGAGGCCCTCGGCACTGCCACGCCGGAAGTTCTCGATGATTTGGGGCGAGAAGACGACGACCCAGCAGGCTATTGATATGGAGCTGGTGGGGTGGTGGAAGTTAATACGGTGTTGTTGTTGGAGGCCAGCGGGGATGCAGAAGGTGTGATCTAGAGAAAGGGGTCGTATGCATACCCGCAGATGCCCGAAATGGCTTCGACATCGAGGTTCAGGGGATCGGTTGGAGGTGCCATGGTCGGACGAAGCCAAGGGTGGAAGTGGATCGATGCCTGCAGCGAGACGGCGACGGGAATGGTGTCATCCAGTCTCAAAGCAAATCCATCAAACCGGACTAAGGCAGTCGGGCAAGCAAGCTAACAAAGTCTTCTGTTCGCTGAAAGAGTAATGTACGTTGCTCGTTGCTAACAATTGATAATGGAGGAAGTTGCACGAGGGAAAAATTCTGGAGATCATCCAAGTCAGACCATGGACGTGCTTTCCCGGCGCAGGCCTAAGATGCATCGAAGGTTCTTTTGTGGACCTGCCGGTGGAGAAGATTGCCCATGACGCAATTACCGCTGTGGGGACCTCCATGTCTAAATCAGCCCAGAAGGAGCCTGTCCCTTACATATACCGGTATTTATAACATACATCATACATAGTTAGGAGTAATCCCTTTTTCCGGAGTCAACACAACGCGCCGAGTGTCGATTAACAGTCAGCAACATTGGGCTGGAGGTCATTGAGGGTTCTTATTCGAGCAACTTGCAATTGTTGAGCAGCTAATGGATGCAGTTTCTCGGACTGTTAGACACTCAATTCGTAAACATACCGTTACCGTTGCGTATTCGTGGACTTGTGAAATTATGCGGGTACTTGCACGGCCACAGTGCTGTCATCTTATCGATAGGAACAACACACAGTGTGGCCCGCAACCATAGCTTTAACTCCGCCGTCCCGCATTCACCACGAACCGAAGTCTCAGCTCGAACAGCGACGTGGAGTTCAAGGTCGGCCGCAGACGGAGAATACCGAGCGGAGTTGGGATTGAGCGATATTCTTCGAGCCTCTGCCATCATATCCATCAAGATTAAATAATCACAGCAGCCTAGTACCAGAAACTTGTCAAACCCGCCGAGAAGCAATCCCCCTCCCAAAGCGATTTCCCGTCCCGCAGCCGGACCGCCCCGGTCGTTCCATGCCTTCCCCCACGTACATGCCACCCCCCAACGGCGCACCAAACTCAAACTCAACAACCTCACTCTCGACATTCTCATCTTCGTCCACATCCGGCCCCAGGCGAAGACCACGCGTCGACTCCGACCCCGACTCGAACGCGCCCCGCCCGGCCTTCAGCCCCAACCCCGCGACAACAGCCCGCCCCGACCCCAAGCGCCCTCGCTCCGAGCACTACAACCTGCCTACCACCACCAGTACCACCACCAATACCACCACCAATACCACCACCACCAATACCACCATCACCAATACCAACATGTCGGCCAAAGTCCAGGGCAAACGCCCCGCCGAGGTGATAGACCTCACCGCCACCACCCCGCCTTCACACTCCAACACCGCCATGGCCGCAACCCACTCCCATCACTACCACCACCCGCGCCCGGCCCTCCAACCCCACCTCGGCTCCCGCAAGCTGGTCATCAAGAACCTCCGCCCCTCCCCGCCCGCGACAACCACAGGCAAGCGCCCCCCCGCCGGCAGCACGTGCTCCTCCTCTTCCTCGTCGGCGGTAGAAACCTACTACACGCGCATCCACGCCGAGCTCGACGCCGCGCTGGCGTGCATCTTTGCGGGGAAGCCGACCGCCCAACCCATGGAGCGGCTGTACCGCGGCGTGGAGGACATTTGCCGCAAGGGGGACGCCATGGAGCTGACGGAGCGGCTGCGGAGCAGGTGCGAGGCGTGGCTGGCCGGCCGGGACATGCTGGGCGGCCTGTGGGAGGCGTATCATGGCCGCTGCTTTCAGGCTTCTGCCTCTGCTTCTGCTTCCGCTTCCGCTTCTGCTTCTGCTTCGGTGGGAAAGGGAGGGGAGGGCGAGGATTTGCTGCTCCGCGAGGTGGTGGGGCGGTGGAGGCGGTGGAACGAGGTTGTTTTTGTGGTTAGGGGGGTATACAGTTATCTAGACCGGGGTTATCTATTGATGCAGGGCGGCGGGGAGGGCGGCAGGGGGAAGCAGGGGATTAATGAGATGGGGATTGCGCTGTTTCGGAAGGCCGTGTTTGGCTCGTCCAAGAGCACGGCGGTCTTGCCGCAGGCTAAAGCGGTGTTGGGAGGCGTGTGTCGGTTGGTGAACTATGACCGGTATGGGGACGAGCGCGCCAACGAGGCGTTGCTGAAGGATTCGATTACCATGCTGAGGCTCTGCGGGGTCTACGGCAAGGCGTTTGAGCCGATGTTCCTGGTTGAGTCGCATCGGTATTACGAGCAGTTTGCCACCGAGGTGAGCGCTGCGTACGGGCTCAAGGATTACATAGGCGCGGTGGCGACGCTCCTTGTGAGGGAGAGCGCGAGGTGCGATGGCTTCAACTTCGAGAGCACCACCAAGCGGCAGCTACTGGGCGATGCCCACCACGTCCTCATCGAGGCGTACTCGGAGAAGCTACTCGACAGCGGCAGCGTGGGGAGGCTACTCGAGGCGCAGGACGTTGAGTCCATGAAGGCTCTCTACGAGCTGTTGAGGCTGTCTGGCTTGCAGAAGCGCCTGAAAGGGCCGTGGGAGCAGTACATCCGAGAGACGGGCACCACCATCGTCAGCGATACGGAGCGGGGAGATGACATGGTCATCCGCCTTTTGGAGCTGCGGCGATCGCTGGATATCATGATCCGAGACGCCTTTTTCAGGGACGACGTCTTTTCCTACGGCCTGAGGGAGTCATTTGGCCACTTCATCAACGACAAGAAGAGTTCCTCGTCGTGGAACACGGGCACGTCCAAGGTCGGCGAGATGATTGCCAAGTACATCGACATGCTCCTGCGTGGGGGTCTGAAGACGCTCCCAAAATCCCTCTTGTCTGACAACAAGGACAAGGCGGATGCTGAGATGAGCGGCGTGGCGAGCACGGGCGATGAAGATGCCGAGCTGGACCGGCAGCTGGACCACGGCCTGGAGCTATTCCGCTTCATCGAGGGCAAGGACGTGTTTGAGGCGTTCTACAAGAGGGATCTGGCGCGACGGTTGCTTCTTGGCCGGAGCGCAAGCCAGGATGCCGAGCGGAGCATGCTCGCCAAGCTCAAGGTCGAGTGCGGCTCCAGCTTTACACACAACCTGGAGCAGATGTTCAAGGACCAGGAGCTGGCCAAAGAGGAGATGGTATCGTACAAGGAGTGGCTGGCAGGCACGGGGCGGAACAAGGGCGGCGTCGACCTGACCGTCAACATCCTCTCCGCCGCCGCGTGGCCGACCTTCCCCGATGTGCGGGTGCTGCTCCCCAGGGAGGTGCTCGAGCAGATTAACACGTTCGACAACTACTATAAATCCAAGCACACCGGCCGACGGCTGACATGGATGCACAACATGGCACACTGCGTCATCAAGGCACAGTTCAACCGCGGGCCCAAGGAGTTGCTCGTCAGCGCACCGCAAGCAGCCGTCCTCGTGCTCTTCAACGAGGTCGAGAACGACGACCCCACGAGCAAAACCGCCGGCGTCCTGTCGTACGACCAAATCTCCCAATCGACCGGCCTCCAGAACGGCGAGCTCGACCGCACCCTCCAGTCCCTCGCCTGCGGCAAGGTCCGCGTGCTGACCAAGCACCCCAAGGGCCGCGACGTGTCGCCCACCGACACCTTCACCGTCAACAAGGCGTTCACGGACGCCAGGTTCCGCGTCAAGATCAACCAGATCCAGCTCAAGGAGACGCGGGAAGAGAACCGCGAGACGCACCAGCGCGTGGCGGCCGACCGCCAGTTCGAGACGCAGGCGGCGATTGTGCGCATCATGAAGAGCAGGAAGAAGATGACGCAGGTGCAGCTCGTGGCCGAGGTCATCAACCAGACCAAGTCGAGGGGCGCGGTGGATGCGGGGGATATCAAGGCCAATATTGAGAAGTGAGTAGTATCCCTTGTTTGGTTTCCCAGTCTCGCCTCATGATGGATGGCGTGCTGACCGATTGACAGGCTCATCGACAAGGACTACCTCGAGTGTGAGGACGGGATGTATAGTTACTTGGCATAACCACTTTCAGCGGAAGGGGTTTTTGTCGGTTGCTGGCAAGATACTTTGGCACGTTTGGCTGGCAACTGTGCTGGAAGGACATGGTACGGTTTCCTGCACTTTGTCGGGGATTTGGGCATAGCATGTGCGCACATAGGTAAATACAATGGAAACGGGTTGTTTATGCTCATCGCCGGGGTTAGTAGAGACCCTACTACGAGGGCGAAGGGGTTGATGAGCAAACATGAAACCTTTGGCGGAAACGTACTATGTATTGACGCTAATTACCGCCTACTGCGCAGCAATATTTGGGCCCAACGGCGCGCCTGTGATAGCTACTGTACATACTTTCTCGACCATACGCAGTACAGTACACCGCAGCAATGGACGAGGGACACACCAGCAACAACGCGAAACCGACGACGGTCCTCATCTGTTTCGCGCAATCAAAATAAGAACAATCGTGAGCTTCTCGCCAATGCTTTCTTTCCTTAGAGGCCTACACCGGGCATGTTCATGTTTCCACACTTTAACACGGACGGACATATAGTACTGTACTTCAAATTCAACACGCGCATCATCTCAGCAACTGGCGCGCAAGCCGACACCCTTACGTGTTGCGCTTGCGTGTCAGCCAGTCTTTAATATTACCGGAGGCAACAATAGTGCACGCCGCGGCTGGTTTTACTACCGAAACGACTCGCCGCACGGCTCGAGTCTTGACGTTCCCGGAATGGTTTTTCCCCTCGCGCGTCGTGCCTCAAGCGTGAGATGGACGCCTATGACGGACAGACAGACTGGGTTCCCTGCAGGCCGACGTGATTCCCCGCCTGTTCGGCCTGCTCTCCGCGACACTTTCGCGCGAAGATAGGCATGCGGAGATGCGTGAACCCCCCCCCTCGGCTGCAGCACCTGCGTCACGTTGGTGTGCTGTCAACCTGGTCGCTGCTTTCAGGCACCGGCCAGTACAGTCAGACGGCGCTGACTTGCCTTGCCTTGCCTGGGCTCCAGGCTGGAGTGAAGGATGCCGTATTGGCAGATGAGGGAAGTAAGAAGAAAAATTTACATCGTCGCAGTGATTGTGCGGCTTATTATTATCGCCATGTCCGGGGAGACAGCGCGAACTTACAGGAGTGGCTCGGGGCCAATCTTCGCTGTCAAACCATCGACTGGGTGAGCATGTCGAGTCACTCACACACCACGTGAGGGGTGCTATTTCGTGAGAGCGCACTTGCAGCAGCCGTTGGAAGACTGATTGGGTGTTTTCGCGTCGAGAATTCGGGAAGCTGCATCGACTCTCTCCCAGCCTGTGGTTGTTTCGCACACAACCGGCGCCGAGTCATGTTCGTGCGAGCTTGAAGACTCCATGTTGGACGCAGCATCGCACGGAGAAGCCGACTGTGCTCGCGGCGGCCTGCGCACACCGTTATGCCAAGAGATGCACGGCATGACGGATTGGGGGGAGGGGTGTTGGTGATCAGGGAAACACGACTGCGGGGTCCCGTAGGGCGGGCGGCGGGCGCTGAGAGTCCAGACCCGAGTCCATTCCATGGTTGCATTCCGAAAGGGAGGGTCTAAGTGGGTCCAATTTAATGTTCGAGCCTGGTTTTGCAAGTGGGGTTCAATAAATGAGAAAGACGCAATGAGACTCGAAGTCACTCGACCCACACATTTCTTCTTTTCCTGCTCTCGGCTCCGATTCCTACCCCTCGCCGATCCGGCTGCTTCCCTCAACGTACTGGCCTCCCACGTGGAAGACGCCGATCAGCATGAAGGCCGTGGGGACGGTGACCATGAGCGTGACCGTGACCGTGACCGTGACGATCTTTGCAGGACATGCAGTCTCGCAGAAAGACGGAGCGCTACGATGCTTCAAATCAGATTGCCTTATCCCAAGGTACTGTGCCTACCTACTGTACAGCAACTAGTTAGCTACAGTACCCAGCGTCTCTATACCGAGGTTTGGCTGCAATTTCGCAAGATTATGCTGAAAAGTGGCCAGAGTTCAAACAGACAGTCGCATTCTCCAAATCTTGCACCCCAATCTAGAAGTTGTGTGGGCAACCAATTTCGCTTATTCCCGGGCCGCTTCTTTTTGGCTGCTCTCCTTGGTATCCGTACCAGAATCAATCTCCAACAGCAAAACCGTAACGGCAACTCACATTTGTTTCTCGGAAAGCCTGGCAGGAGCAGTTGCTCCCGTCGGTGTGGCAATTCATTTGTTTCTCTGGCCCGTCTCGAGCCCTCCCTTGGCCCGCCCTTGGCCCATCTCTGGCCGCCCGAGTCAATCTGTACCTGCGTCGCCCGCGCGGGCTGGCCTGAGCATGGCGTCCGGCCCGCCATCCGATGATTGCAGTTCATGTCGACTTTGATTTCCACTTTGATTTCCAGTTACAGCAGTGCGTAGCACAGTAACGTCAACCACTGTACATACATACGACCCTGGCCCCATTTTGACACGCTGGATGACGCATAGCGGCGCTGCCCAAGCCGGCACAGCAGAGAGAGATAGTGCGGCTGTCAGCATTCAAGCACATGCACCGCGACCAGACAGTGAGTGCCGCCGGTGCCTCCGCCGCCATGGTCCTCCGTACCCACCATACTCGCCGATGCCAAAACGACACGATGGGAAACCAGCCGACAGCCAGCCATTGTTTGTCCACGTCGCCGCGTTGTGTGGTAAGCGGCTTGTGTCGCCTGTCAGCTGTCTGACGCCATCGCCGTGGTAATAGCTGCAAGCGGCCAATAATCGACAAAAAAAGCGCTACGATGCTGCTCTATTGGGGCCCCCTGCAAGACAACCCACCCGAGCCACCGCGCAGTCAAGGGCAGTTCTCGCCCATCGCCAAGGTCTTGGAGGCGTTGGTGTGCGGCCAGAAGAGGAAAAGGCGGCTCAATAGATGGTGCCCCCAACTGCCCCGAGCAACTCAGCCCACCGATACGGGCTGCTCCACCCCACAGCTCCCCCTTGCGCTTGAAGCTCCGCAGTCCGTCACCATTGGTTCAGGAGCAAAGCCCGATCGTGGCTTTCCGCCAAGGTACCCCGGCGGCCGGGTGGTCCAGCAGCTCTCGACCCCTGGAAGAAGATGGAGTGGATGAGTGTTGTTTGTGGAAGCCTTTTCGCTGCGTTGCGCTGTGCCGCGTTTTGTTTCTATTTTATCAATGCTGCTGCTTCGAGCCTCACCAACGCCCCCGTCCCTTTTCGAACAACCTCAAAACCCCCCCCCTTCCAGAGAACTCCGGACACCATTGCGATTGGCGACAAAAGATCACGCAGGAACACAGTCTGCAGACGAGCTGAAAAGCACATCCTCTCCACGCTGCACGCGTCAGTCAGCCAGCAGCCCTCTTGCCCAACCCGGCGGCGGCATTACCACGCAAATTTCTATTGCCCACCCGGCTCGTCCCATTGGTGTCGGCCACCTCCCGCCCGGCACTGTGTATATTTACCCGGGCGCCCATAGTGGCCAACCGATTGCCATACTCGGCGCCGAGCTATCGTCAGGGAATTCAGGTTTCGTTGTTTCCCACACCCCTGGTGGATGGGATCCCTGCCCCGGCGCTCGCCTTGCGACTCGAGAATCTGGACCGATCGATATAATAAGGGCCAGTGCTTGTCCTGCGGACGCTCGGCTGCAACACCCGTCAACGACATCTCGACTTTTGAATGAACGAGTGTTTGCGCTTCGTTCCGCATCCGCCGGACGCCGATCTGTCTGTCTGACCCGGACAATCGGATCCCCAGTCACGGATACCCAGTCACTCGTTATACTACATACACAAGGACGTTGCACAGGGTGATGTTGCACCGGCACACCTGCCCCTCTCCCGCATCTGCGACACAATGACCGCCCCTGCAGTGTCTTTCTCGGCCGGCCATGCCCGGCAGCCGACGTCATGGGCCGTGATCCTCGCCGTCTTCGTTTGTTTCGTCTCACATGTGGTAGCAGCTGCTCCCGATGTTGCCGCGCCCGTCGAGACTCTGGTGATCGACCACAGATCACCGTACCGGGACGGCCAAAGATGGGTCATGTTGCCAGATGAGGAGATTCAGAAACGGGGGTTGCAGAAGCGAGCCACATCGGAGGAATCGGAATCTACAGAATCCTCACAGCCTTCCAAGACCTCGGCGAGCGGCTCGATCACGACGACCTTCTCGATCGCCGTGGGCACACCCCCCTCAACAAGCTCGAGCACGAGCGCGGCTCCCAGCCCCCTCCCTAGCATCCTCGACAGCATGTCGTCCGGCTTCTCGCGAGGTCCGAACGGCGAGGACCCGCCCTGCCCCAAATTCATCAACTCCTTCCTCACCGATCCCACCTTCAAGGAGTGCTACCCGCTGTCCATGCTCTTTGATGTGAGTACCGCTGGCGGCGTTGCAGTGTACTTTGCCTGGCGGCAGCTGACCTTCATGTTCATGACAGAGATCCAAGTCCTTCTTCGAGGCACAGAAATCGCTTGTCGGCATCACACGCACATTGGACGCGACATGCGCCGCCAATCCCATCTCGTGCAACGACTACATGACGCAGCTGGCCCAGAAGTTCATCGCCCCCGAGAACTGCGGGGCCGACTACGAGTACGGCCAGTCGTCGGTCGTGGACGCCTACCGCGCCATGCTGGCCTACGCGCCCGTCTACAGCGCGGGATGCCTGAAGGACAGCGAGACGGGCGCCTACTGCTACGCCAACGCCGTCACCAACCTCACCAACCCCAGCACCACCTACTTCTACTTCCTCCCGCTCAACAAGACCCTGCCGGGCACCACGGTCCCCGCCTGCAACTACTGCTTGCAACAGACCATGAACCTGTACCAGGCCGCCACCGCCGACCGCAGGCAGATGATTGCCAGCACGTATGTCTCGGCCGCCAAGCAGGTCAATACCATCTGCGGGCCCGACTTTACCAACCAGACGCTTGCGGCCGAGATTATTCCTTCGGGTGCCTCGCGCAGCGGCTTGATGATGCCGCTGTCGACGTGGCTGGTGACGGCGCTGCCGTTGTTGGCGGCGGTTTGGTGGTTATGAGCGGAGAGACCCTTTATTATTATTATTATTATTATTATTATTCATCTGATTTAGCGGGGCGTTCTTGGGTTATCTTTTGACTTCTTCAGGCACCCGGTTTTGGGGGGGGGGGGGATTGGAGCTTCCATTTTTGAATCTCTTGTCAACAACTACCGGGGTTCCACATCACCCCCTTAATCTCCTCGACATTTATCTTGCTTTCCACTGGCCGGGTTTGGGTTAAGATAAAAAGGCAGCTGGCTAGTTGCGTTTGGCAGGGCGTTTAGAGCTTTTTCTTTTCTGATATCTGGCAAGGTGTTTTGGGTATTAAACACGCCCAATCGGGCTTGGGAATGCTTGGGATCTATCTGTCTGTCTGGTCTAGGGATGGTGACGGCGGTGGCGGCGGCGGCGAGCCTCGCGGCGCGTTGCAGGAGCGGCTTGGTTATTATTATTTGGTTTTTTTTTGGAGGGGGTGCATTGGCGCGGAGGAGCACTTGGGTTATGATACCTTCTTGTATATATCTATGACTTGGCTTGCCTTGCGTTGCCTGGAATGGGCGGCGAGGGAGACCAGACTGTGTGGTCAAGAATGTAATGTCCGAACTACGAACGAACCTTGCTCGGTTCTGTTTTCTGCGCGGGTGATTTTCAAAGTTGTCTGACCAGCATTGGGTTGAGCGACGGAGGCCGAGTGGTATGAAGGATGTGATGAGGAAGGTTTTGCTAGGCGGGCGTTACTAATTGGTGCTTCTAGTGGCCTGCCCAGCCTTGAACATCGCCATGAGGCCGCGCACAGGTGGTGAGAGGTTCAAGAGGCCAAACTTCTGGTGCAGCGTGCAGTGCGTGCGGCCTTGTCTCCCCGGAAGCATTTCCTGCTATTTGTCTTGTTCGCTCGCATAGCGCAAGTTTCCACGACTCACTGCTCGTGGCTTCAACCACGTGCGCGAGCGAGCAGACCGTCGTTTGCGCGGGTGTGATCAGGAGGATGTATGTATTCGAGGATGGGTCTTGGCGCGGTTGCTTCAGGGGTTTGTTTACTTTCTGCTCTTGGCGGGTTTATGTTTGGGCGTAACTCCCTATACGCTGTCTATCTGAATGTATAAAGACCGGGAGTCAAGGATTCTCTTGTGATATTCTTGTTGTGTTTTCTTATTTGGTTTCGGTCCAAACTGTGCTGGCGTGGCCATACGCAACTCAGGTGGCCACGATGTAGCTGATCAGCAACATGTGGGAGAAGTCCGCGAGAAGTCCGCAACAACGGGTCACGTTTCGCCACAAACAAGAAAAGAAAAGAAAAGAAAAGAACAAAAGAAGAAGAAACATCAACAAAAGCTCACTGGCTAACTCCCTTCGCGGTGGAAGGGAGATAGCCGGCTACGAACCCCCGCGAGTTTTGCTCCGAGGGAGCCTCATATGGGCCTTCCGGAAGAGAGACTTGATCACCTCAACTCTCTGAGTTTAGTTTTTACCACCCGCAGCAAGGGTTGAACCTGCAGCCTTTCGAGACTGAGGGGAGGAAGCCCTCCTGCAGCGGTTGTCTGAAACAAACCGCACAGAGCTTTTTCAATGATGCCTAACTGGCCCTTGTCCTTTGCCACGGCACAACAAAAGCCTCCTTCTCAAAGCAGATTGATGAATCTTTTGTGCTCAATATGTGGATGAGCGCACCTTGGGCATAACTGCCCAGGCTTTCCCCAATTCATAGCCTCGCGTCTTACAACGCCTCACAATGCCGCAACACCAGCCCCATAAACGACATCAAATGTTCTACCAGCCATGCCGTAGTATATACTTTGACCGAGCCGACTGAAGCTGAGACAAAACTTGGAATATGAACTATGAGCATAAGGTAGCAGGCAGCTACCTGCCGGCGACATCCAAGGCAACGCGACGCCGTGAACAAACCAAGTGGCATCGTTCCTACAGAGATATACAGCCAAACGCAAGGTAGATAAGGGGGGGGAGGGTCCCCAGGCAAACTTAGCCCAGCAGAGGACATGAGTTGCATTGCTTTCTCTTCAATATGCAGCAGACACACCCAGGAACAGGTCATGACTAATGTTCTCTCTTAGTGCACAGTGTACTTGCTCACCAAGCAATGAACTGCTGGCAGCACCCTCGCGACAAAGGCACCCGAGTCAGATCACCAGTTCAGCCAGAAGACGGACAGCTCAAGTGAAACTCGGGTGGCGACCGGAAAGGAACACTGATAAGGACAAACTGCTGCCATTCTCCCGTTTCCCTGGGACCCCAGGCACATGAAGAGTGGGCTCCCGAGGGTCTTGCGGTCATGAGCCAGGCATACCCCAAACACATCATAGCTCCCCTGGCCCAGGGGGTCGTTTCTCAGCCACAGTACTGCCATGCACATGGACATATCCCATCTCGTGGTGACTAATGAGAACCATGTCAAAGAGAATCGGCGGTGGAAAACACAACCAGCTCCGTGCCTGGCGTGCGGACACCAAGTACTTGCAACCGCCGTCGTCAGGCTCAAGTCCAACCGACAACCGCCGTCTCCCAAAAGGACAATGAACTACTGGACTAAGAATCACTCCCCCTTTTCCCGGTGGATATGGCAATCCAACCAACAACGCACTCCACCCCGCAGGGGGGCCGTGATGTGGCGAGTGACTTACCCCCTTCCCTCGGGCACGGAAGGAGAAGAAGCTATGCCTAGTATAGGGGAGCCTATAGTCATAAGTGGTCCTGGCTAAGCAGCGTCCAAGCCACTCGGCTCGGCGCCACTTCATCCAGCCCATCGGGGCGCATTCCAGCCCGGACCAGTCCATGGTTTGCCTCCCTCCGACGCGTCAACCAAGAGTCAGAGCTGAGGGGGTGCTGACACATAAAACACAAAGCACTGTAGACACGCCGACACGATTATGGCGCATCAACCTCGATGTTGCGCGCCCCTCCTATAGCAGGCCGGTTAGCATTAGGTGTGGCAAAACTGGCACGCGGACCAAGGACCATGTAAGTGTTTCTTGGCCGCTCCGCTCCGTAACCTCTCTCTGCGTCGACAGGCCACTTCTCTTACAAACAATAGGGTTTGCTACGGTCACGGGCCGGTGAGTGAATACGGTGTTCGGTGTTCAGTGCTCAGGAACGGGATACCAGTGCGTGAAGGTCGATGTCGCTTATCCTACTGACTATCATCCTCAACGGCAACAGATTGACCGCAGAACGTCAAATCCGCTCAGGTGGCAAACAAAGACATCCCTTAACCGGCCAGGCACTACACCGGCCCGTTTAGCTCAGTCGAGCCGGAGGTGATGGTTATTGAGAAAGCTGACAGATTATTCCGTCTCGAGGATCAAACCACATCTCCAAGTCTAGAAACCAGCCGAGGGCTGGCCAAGAAAAAAACCAGGATCGCTCATAACGACGCGGCTCGGTATTTCACTCATTCGCCGGGGGAGGGTATTGCCTGGTTTCCGGTTAGCAAGATGTCATGAGACAGCCATGACACGGCGAAGATTGAGCCTTTTCGCCATCCCAAACGCCCATTTTTCCCGGCCCGGCGCCAACTCCGAAAAAAATCCCGCGGTCGTTCAGGCAGACTGCCCCGGAAATATTCTGCCAGCCCTCTGGGATGTCTTGGTGACTCTGCAGTGGGCTTCCCCCCCGGGCAGTCGGGGGGTTTCCGGGACAAGACCATCCTCCACGTCAGAGAGAGAGAGAGAGAGAGACGGCCATTCTTTCTCCCGGATTGATCGTTTCATCTGGAAGTTGTTCGAGGTAGTCTTTTTCCTGAACCAATGCAGCAAAAAAGCGAGGCTCGCCAATCGAGGATAGCGATTGGCAGATCAGGTTGCTGTCGTGGCCGCGCTAGCAGACTTTCCGGGTAGACAGCCAGCAAAACCATGGACGGCACTTAGTGAGGGTAATTGGCTGGATGCACACGATATGGCGGTACTCAACCGGGCTCCGGTCACGGGGTAGCGTGCGGGCTGAGTGTTCGGTTCATCGGAGCCGGCGGCGTGCGGAGAGCTTCCTTGGGTGCGGGAGCACGTAACGTTGCAGATCCCATCCTACTCCAGACCGGAAAGAACGCTTGATGAATGATGAATACTCCAGGCGGCCGGGAAGGTAATCAAATTCTGTCCCCGGTTGCGAAGGCCAAAGGTGATGAATGGCCGTGGAAGAACTAGCCTGGGACAACTCCCGCAGCTGGCCTGCGTGCGGGTGTAAAGTGGCTTCAATCTTTCCCGGAACCTGGAGGACCTCGCATTAAGCAGCATGTATGACGATCCCGTCATTGGTCCCACCCAGAAGCCCCGATATGAAGCCGAAAAGGTATTCCGTTGCCGGCCACGAATGGCAAGTGTATATGAAAGGGGTGGACGAATCTGGCGAGGATAGATTTTACCCGGATTTGCACTCTCGTCTATCGGACACCCTGGTCCTTCAATCTGTCAGCCCTAGAGCTTTTCAAATATGGGATGCCCACCAGAACGGCGAGATGCACACCAAAGGTCAGGGTATAGTAGCGGATTTCCGTCATCCAGAGGCTTCTCGAAATCAAGTGCGTCTGATGCCTACCAAGGCTGATCGGCAGCGGGACCTGAGATCGCGTGATCGTCTCGAGTTGGGACGATGAAGACGGGATGGGAGTATGTTCCGTGCTCAAACCGGACGAACTCGTAGTTGTCAATCAGTGCTTGCATGCCGTGCTGACAGCGTGCTTCCGTGATCTTCACCCAAAACTTTCGAGAAGCTCCGTCAAATTAATTATCCGCGGCCGGACATTGGCGGGCAAGGCGGGGAACCGCTTGCTTGGTGGTTGGGTCTGGGGTAGAATTAGCCGCAGTTTCAAGTCTCTCTTGCATGCGGGAAGCTAGCATCCTGCAACGCAACATCTCGGCTCTTGTTCGCCCAACCCAAAGACTCGAAATCTTAGGACCCTGCCTGGATTCCAGTGAGGAAGCGAACACGAAGCAATGACCAAGGCGCGATAAAGTATAGACATATAACCTAAATCGATGTCTTTATTGTGATCGGTAAGATCCGCTCCGGTCGTGAAGTGGTTTTCCGGCGAGCTTGAGCAGATTGTGGTCCTGCATAGGGCTTTGTCTGAGCAAACCTACGCCTGATGCGGCCGCTGGACCGGCCTAGAGGTGGCCCAAGGGCAGTGGCGCGCGTTGGGGGTGAAGGGTGATCGTGGTGAGGATTGTGTGCTGACCAGCTCATATCCATATACACCAGCGGTTCATTCCAGCCAAAGGACCAACTGCCCGCTGAATGAGAAATGAGGTGGAGGTTTGGGATAGAGAGACTCCCAGACACCCGTCTTGGGGTGCCCGACGGCATCATCCGGGGAAACCACTCAAACCGGCTTTCCGGGGAATCTCTTACAACTACCGGCGGTGGCTGGTCGTCGTAGATATGAAGGCGTACGCGGCAGAAAGGCCCGCCGAAGGCGGAACAGTCTGTGCTTCCGCTGTTCGAGTCAGACAGAGTGGCCAACCACCGGTCGCTAGGACGCCGCCGCCCGCAACGGTACTCGGTAGGACCACGGTTCACGGATACTTTGGGTGGTATTGCATTTGGCGCGGGGAACTCGTTCAATCGATTCAAGCGCGCCGGCCTGTGAGTCGCGCGTGTTCGTTCGAGCGCACGGCTGGCAATCAAGTAGTCAATGCAAAGAGCAGACAGTCGATGAGTGGCTGGCGGACCAGCTCAGTGCCGTCTCGTGTTCTGTTGGTGAGTTGTAGAGATGGGTCGCGAACACTCAGACCTGGATCTTGCTCCCTGCATCTCCTTAACTCGAAACCAGTTATGACCGGGGCAGCGGCAGACACCGTCCGGGTCCTTGGGGACTCTGGGGACGGCGGGGGGGGGGCAGGTAATCAACCATTCGGGCATTTTTCCTTTGACTCGGCACCTCGGTTGTGGCCTTAAGCTTACACCGTATCCACCACCATCTTTGAATCCAAAATCCAGCGCCTCAAAGTTGACCGCGCCAAGGTTGGTTAACGAGACTGAATGTCAGGCTTTGCCTAGTTAACTGCCGAAGGATGAGGAGGAGTATGCGTTGTAGCCTGCGGCGTTAAGGTTAACAGGGAGCCCTGTCCATGTGGCCCTCTGAATGTTGTGCACCATTGCCGTCCACCAGTCTGTTGGTTCTGTAAGTTGCAGGCATCTCTTTGCTGGAGGAGGGGGGGGGGGGGCCTCGGGACCGATGTGAAGAAATGCGATATGCAGCGGCCCATTTTTATTTTATTTTATTTTATTGGCGTCTGGGGTGGACGTGGGTTCTGGGATTTGTCAAGTCGCGGAGCGACAGTGAACAGCGGGCCGACACTGTCAGCGGATTGTGCCTAAGCCGTGGCTGCTTATGAGATGATTATGAGGCCGTTGCGGCGCGCCGAAAGACGCCCATTTCCGTGCCGTGTCCGGGCCAGGGCGGTCTGTTGGGACTTCAAAGGCCTTCACTGGTTCCATCGCTGTCCGTCAGGGAAACCCCATCTTCTGGACGTCTTGGCGATGTTCCAACCCAGGTGTATGTACTGTACTGTCAAGGCACGGGAAACGAGGTGCTTGTGTGCAATTCAAGCCCCCTATCGCCCGGGAATCATTTCTGCAGCCCGCCCATTCTGTTCTTTTCCCTCTTAGAGACCATGGGCTAATGAACCTGCAACGTCAATGAACAGAATGCCCGACATTAAGAAGCACCGGCTGACAATCTGGATCGGCATCACAGCGTTGCTGCGTTGTGCAAAGTAGACGCTGCCAAGCAGCCCAATGAGCTTGGTACGAAAATCGACAATGGTCGGGACACAAATGATGCTGCGACGTTTCGAAACAGAGAGTTCGGACCGGCCGTTCTTCCGTACGGTTCAGACCATCAGCCAGTGGTGTGCCAAGCCGCGATGGATGCCGGCCGGGGTTGCCATCCTTGCCAAGGCGGAGAGTGCCAGGCTCTCGCCGGCTGCCGAGTCTCCACCTACATACATGGACGGGACGATCATGCTCCACAGGGAACCCTTCCCGAAAGAAAGCATAGCCGCATTGACGTTGGCTGAATTTCAATTGACCCTCGACCGCGGGGCTTGCCTTTCCGCCCTGTCTGTTCCACAGAGCATGGCACATCACGGGTTGGACTTCGGCACCGAGGCCGCCGTTGACGAACTCCTACCAACTGGGCGACACACCAAGTCACGAACACGGACACGCAGCAAAACTGCAAACCGGTTGGACGCTCGAAGCACAAGATGGCGCACCGTCTCCCATCGAGGGCGGGTTGGCAAGGCATGTGCGAGGCTTCAGCCATTCACGGGCGATACCGCACAAACCAACTGGCCGTTGGACGGGACATGATGGCGATACAGCCTGGACGGCGGGCAGGATATCCAATGCCAGCTGCGCGCCATGCGTAGAGTTGAACGTCCTTCTGGTATTTGCCGGTCTGCGTCGCCTTCTGCGCTCGCTCGCTCGTAAGGGCGATATGAATGCCGGTGGGCTTTCCGAAAAGAGGCGAAAAGAGGCAGCATTGGATCGCGGATTAGCCACAAAGTTTAAGCGGCATTCAACCTCTTCCCCGCTGCATCTCTAACATGGGGCGCAGAGGGAAACCGGGAATCAGGGTCGCATCCATCCAACCACGGGTGCTGGCGAGCCATGTCTTGCCGTGTCAAACCCCGGGGCCCTGGCAAGCCCGCGCGCGCCACTGTTTAATTGGCGCTGTGGATTCTCTGTGACATCGAGTTTACTGCTTGCCGTCGTGCGGCGTGTCACAGTACTGTAGGCGCAAATTCTCTGACACTGAGGTGCAGTCGTTACGCGTCAAGGGTCTAGGACCGGATATCCGGCCCCTGTGCCTAGGAGCGTGAGCATGGCGCCCGTATGAGAGTTGGGCCCCCTTGGCAGTCCGGAACCCGAACAACTGTATCGTATTGGCCGACATGTGCTACCCGATGCTGCGTAACAATTGTACGTATAGTCGAGGAGCTTGGGGCAAAAAGAAAGAAAAGAGACATGGGCTGCAAAAAGGGCGGACGGGGACATCAAAGCTCTTGATGACTCCGCCGGCCCGGATGTCAGCAGCGATTTGAGGATTCGAGACTCGTGCGGGTGCCCGTGGTGAAGAAGCCGCCGGTCGTAGGACCCGTAGCTAGCCCCAATGATTAGCAGAGAGAACGCCACTTTGACGTCAACA
This sequence comes from Chaetomiaceae sp. B2702, assembly GCA_023628455.1. Taxonomy (NCBI): domain Eukaryota; kingdom Fungi; phylum Ascomycota; class Sordariomycetes; order Sordariales; family Chaetomiaceae; species Chaetomiaceae sp. B2702. Next base: position 81,585 of record JAMAKP010000038.1, read on the forward strand.
GCAAGCCTTCTTTCGGGGATCTGCACCAGACGCTGCAAGATGGGGGAAGTGCTCGGGGGTCAACCACGCGATGGCGTTGAAGTGGCTTGACAAGTCAGATCGACCAGTTTAAGCCATCATGTCTTTGCTTTTCCATTTGCTCCTCCCTTTCTGAGACATTGATTCCGCGATCCGCTGCCCGTATCCTACGGACTCGGATTCTCTATTATATGTCCGCCATCATCCTCCTCATCTGCAGCATAAAGCCGGCAGATGGTTGGCGTGACACAGATGCTGGCCAATCTATCCCCATGGGGGAGGAGGTTGGTGTGTTAATCTCGATAAGAAGTTAAAATATTGGCGAACCAAAAGAATCGCCCGAGGGCTTGGGAAGATGCAGCCAGGCCTTTTGCGGAGAAGTTGGAGGAGGGAGCCAGAGGGAGCCAGAGGGAGCCAGAAAGAGCGTGTCGTGTCACAGCGGTCGGAGAGGCACGGCACGGTTATTTGCAAGCGCGAGAAAGAGAGAAAAGAGGTTTGGCCGAGGGTGGGGCGGCAAACGGCCTGCCGTTCGGGGATGCTGGCGGGACAAGGGCTCAAACCCCACCCAAACTCCACTGACGGGGGTTATTAGCGCCAATGGGGATCATGCTGCGACTGCCGTAACCGGGGGATGGGGTACCCGCTCACGCCGTTCCATGGGACCGTCCCTTCCCTGCAGTGGTGGGAAATCCTTCTTGCGCCTGCGCACGGAAAGAAGGCCACAGTTTGCCCAATGAACCCGGCTGGAGCATCAGTGCCGTGCCAGTGCCAGCGGGCTGTCAACAGCACGCAACGGGCAGTCAGGCACTCGATGGCGCTCGGTGGCACTCAACCTGACCTCTACTGGACATGTACATACGGTACCTGCCCAGTCAGGCAGGAACAACCTGGTGGAAGTGCTGCCTCCGCCGAACCTGGAAATTGTTGAATCCGTGGGCGCGATCGGCCATGCACCTTATTTCAGATCTTCGCCTTTCCTTGCCCGTCTCGCACACACCGGACGCGCTGGCACACGACAGCCAGCGAACCCATCGTCCAAAAACGCCTAGTTATGCCGTAAGCCTCTCCAGATGCCATATGCCATGCCGGTGGCAAAATTCGGCTATGTTTGGGCTTGAAAACACTTGTGCGCTGGCAAGTCTCGAGGGAGAAAGAGAAGGGACGCACACCCGGGCCGCGGAGCTTATGCACGCGGTCCAGCAACTCGGTTTCACTTCTCCTGAGCTGCTGGATCTCGAGTTCAGCCGGTCTCCGGCTCGCCCTCAGCGGCATTGTTGCCTGCCAGCTAAGCGTTCACACTCTCACGGTCACAGTCACAGTCACCGTCACCGTCACAGCCACTTCCACAGTCCACATAATGGTCTTTGATGCCCATGTGGCAGTCTGACATCCACAATCCAGGTTGAGGTGGCTGCAACGGCGCCCTGATTGGCACAGAAAAAGAAAAAGAGCTTGACCATCCCCCCCGGCGGTTTGACTTTTTGACATGCCTGCTTCTTTGTGGACGGTTGGGGTGGGCCGGCGGGGGTTGCATCGGACAAGAACGCTGCCGCCAGGCTGGTCCTGGCTGCCCAAGCACTCGAGGGCTGGGCTGAGCCGGGTAGCGCTATGTACCATTGTGCTGCTGCAGGCAGCGAGGAATACATACATACCAGACGGAGACGAGACATGGAGAAGCTTGTTGGCGGGCTCAATGCTCCCAAGCCGGCCCTCGGCCCCTCCCCCGGTTCGCATATCCGACCCCCTGCCGGCATTGGCCTTCTATGGCTTCTAAGGCCGCTTCCAAAACACTGTTTCCCATGCCTGGTACTGATTAGCATGTAATGTTCGCACCAAGTGATGCGCGCCAGGGGAGTGAGAGAAAGCCACGGCACTTTCGTGTGGGCCCCGGCCCTGACCACACCCGTTGACCCGCCTGGTTGATTGTCACGATCAGCCCCTGACATCCCTGCCAGGCAATCTGCAGAATCTCTGGTCCCATCCAGTCAGGACATCGAGTGACACCTGAAGAGACCTGGCTGGCTCCTCGGCCCTGGCGGGCAACAGGATGACCAGTATTGCCCATACGCTCTCTTGATATTAATACCGTTCCCCCTCAATCTCCCGCAATGGCCCACCAGCCCGGCTTTGCCATATTGCTCTGACACATCCCGACCGACTGCAACCCCAAACGTCCTGCTGCCATCCTTGCTGGCTGCACAGTTCCCCAGACTCGCCCGGGAACGTCCCGCCAGACCCATCCATCAAGAGCCGGGCCTTGGCGGATTTCGAACAGATGATAAACCGCAGACGACCCTGCAGCAGCGCCCCTCGACATCGTGTAGCAACCCCAAGGCCGGATCTGTTGCTTGGCCGTTCTCCCTAGCCACACCTCTTATATCTGTCAGCAGGTCTCACAACACAACACAACACAACACAACACAACACAACACTACACAGCACAACCAAGGTCTCGGCTTCTTCCAGAGCGGTGGCGAGAAAAGATCATCGACCACTACCTCGACGTGTGACACCATCAACCCCTCCCCCCCGACGGTGGCGGGCTCAGTACTACTAGTCGTGCCGGGCTCGACGTGGCTTCCTGCAGCTGCACTAAGACAGCCGTCCAACTATCCATACCCGTAAACGGACCCTGTTCCACCAACATCGGAACAATCGCCGTTGAAGATCAAGGGTGCCAAAGACTCGCCAGCCTCTACTCGGAGCTGCACCCGTCTGGGCAAAAATATCGCGCTATTCGTATCCCGCGGTGAGACACTCTTCCGCCCGGCCTAGAACCCGGCTGCCGGATTTGTTCTTGTGGCCGTTGGAAGCGGCCGCTCGTCCTGTAAGGCTGCACAGCTCTGCCGACCAACCCGTCGACCGCTTTCCAAGCAACACAGACTAACAAGGATTGCGAAGGACGAAACCACGTGTTGTTCTTCGTTCGTGGATTACTCCCCCAAATGTCTGCAGCGGTCGACTTTGCTCCTCATAACTTTGGCCGCCATTCCCATTTGGACGGTATGGCTCAGCATCACCACAGCTATCACGAGCCGTATGCTCCGGGGCATGGACATTATGCTCAAGAGCAGCAGTTTCAGCAGTCATCTCAGGCAAGGCAGCTACCGCGGCTGCCGCCAATGGCCACCATGATTCCAAGCGTGGCATCAAACCCGTCCCCGGTGCTTTCAAACGGCCGTGACGCCCCTTACCATGGTGGGAGGCCGAGTTACTACTCTGATTACGCGACACCCTCACCCGTAGGGCAAACGCCGCCCCAGCTCCCTATTCCGAACAGCGACCCTCACCCGATGTCGAAGCGGGCGGTAGATATCCGGCGCTCCCCGACTCTATCGTCGACAGCAAGTGACAGGTCGGCCGAAGAGATGGCTCAGGAGTTGCGGCTGAGGCAGTTGGGCAGCTTGCACGATCCGCACAGCCAAGGGCCAGTACCACGGCAGCTCATCCACTATCCATCTCCGCGGTCGAGGGGAGGGTCTCTACAACACGACGGTGCTCTTCCTCCCGTATTAGCTACGGCCCCTTCGGCGTCTCCTTACTCCTCGTCTTCAGCAATACCCAACGGCAGCCGCCCCGGCGCGCCGCAGCTCCCCCGGAGTCCACCAAGCACGCAAGCATCCACCTCCCCTCGACAAGAACCCAAATCCATGAGTATCTCCAACCTTCTCAGCAATAGCGCCGAGCCCACCGCCGCCACTAACCCAACATCATCATCAACAACAACGACAACAACAACCATCTCCTCCCCTTCCAAATCCACCACCAAGCACCCCCTCCCCCCAACCACCGCCCCGCGCACCCCGTCCTCGGAATACCGCATCACCGTCCGCCAACAACCCTCCGCGGCCCGCAGCTGCGGCTTCGGCGAGCGCGACCGCCGCGTAATCGACCCGCCTCCAATCGTGCAACTGACGATCCACGACCCCTCCCTCTCGCAAGACGACGTAGCCCGGCGGCTCCGCCACCAGTTCTCGGTCGTGCACTGCAGCATCTGGGACGAGAAGGGCCTCAAGGACATGAGCAGCATGCCCGAGGACTTCCGGCAGCAGCGGCGGCTGATGGGGACGCTGGTCGCGTCGCCGTTCGTCGGGCTCGACGAGAAGGGCGAGGAAGGGTGCTTCTTTTGCTTCCCCGACCTGAGCTGCCGCACGCCGGGCGTCTTCCGGCTCAAGTTTGCGCTGGTGGTGCTGGACCCCGCCAGGATGTGCAGCGGCGACCGGTCGGCGATCGTCGCCACCGCGATGAGCGAGAGCTTCCAGGTGTACAATGCCAAGGACTTCCCCGGGATGCAGGCGAGCACGCTGCTGACGAAGCGGTTGAAGGAGCAGGGGTGCTTGATCAGCATCAAGAAGGGGAATGAGAAAAGGGAGGGCGGTGGTGGCGCGGGGGGTTCCGGGAGAGGGGAGGATGATGAGGATGATGAGGAGGGGGATGGAGAGGATGGTGGGAGTGGGAGTGGCGCTGCTGGTGGAGAGGGAAAGGGGAGGATGAGGAAGAGAACGAAGAGGTAGAAGCGTCACTTTTCCTCGAGAGAGAAAAAAAAAACAAAAAGGGGCGGTGGCGCCGCCCCCGTCCTACTCTTTTCTTAGTGGTCTTCCAGGGGTAATGAAGCAAGGGGGACGGATAGGCCTGGCGTTTTGAGCAAATATTTCATACGGAAACAGGACAAGATACCTATATGAGCGCCCTTGCAGGTTCTGGAGTTTTATACACGGCCGCGGTTTTTTCCCTGGGTTATGGTTTGGCTTCTTTAGCGTCTCAGCGAGCGATACACGGAATGCCTCGTCAAAACGATATAATCATATTCTTCCTACTCTTCCGTCCCAGTTCAAAACATGTGCTGAGAAGAAAAACCGGGTTGAACCACGGGGCAGGCTGTACCGCGCATCGAGCGAATTTCTCAATGATGCTTGCTGTCACCCTCCGACAAACAGTCTATCGATATCCGCCCAAGAACTAACCTTGGCTGTATTATCCGTGTAAGGCACGTGTCGCCGTCCACATTTATCAAAGGGGTATGTTTGGCGTCCGAGGGAAAGCACCGGCTCATACGCTGACCCGGGTTGATAGATGGCGATGTCAAGGCTGGGCATGGAAAGAGTTTAGCGGACTGGCTTTCGAGGCTGGCCTCGCCTCTTATGGGTCTCCCTCTATTCTATACCCACCTCCTAGTATTGTACAGAGATTCTCTAACCATCTTCTGATATTGTACATGTATCTCGCCCCAGACCACGGTGAAAATACAACCGCGGCTGCGCCAGCTTCACTAAAAGGTTGGTGGCAACCCGAACGCCTATGCCGGCGCTTTCGGACTGGCCTCGCCAATGACATGACTGCAGGTCTTTCTTTGATCTGAGGTGTTTTGCTTCAACCACGTCCATCATGTAACATCTCTAGCGCCCGCCCCCGTGATGTTCACCCGGTAACCGCCCTGATCTTCTCCGTCACTTCCTCCCACTTCTCAAAGTTCGGGTTGATTAAAGCCCACTCGCGAGCCATGTGTCCGGCGTGAACGCGGTCTTCCCAGCGGAGCTCCGAGTCAGAAACCTTATCGGCCATATCAAGAGCAAGAAGCCCGCAAGCCTCAAGGTTACCGGCCTGCGCAGCCTTCAGGAGGTACGTCTCTCGTTCCGGCGCATCCAGTGGCAGCAGCTTGGCTAACTCGATGTAACCGTCGGCGAGATTCAACTCGAGCGCAACGATCCTGAATGAGGCCATCGCCTCGGCTGTCCGGCCCTGTTGCAGCAAGATTTGCCCGCGCTTCTGGTGGCAGGACCCTTCGTAGGACCATCTCGGTTTCCGGATCTTTGGGGGACCGTGGTTGCCAAGGTTTGATTGGTCTCCGATGCTTTGTTGGCGGCTGCCCGCTGCTTCGATGGCTTTGTCAAAGTACCTCAGGGCGTAAGTGTCGGACTGGCCTTGGAGCTGGAGCAGCATCCCTTGCAAGGTGAAGGCGTCCGGGTTCGTCTCGGTCCGGAGCAACCGCTCAAAACGCGCCACGGTGTCCCGGAAGGCGGGCTTGGACAAGGTGGCTTTTCTTGCGCGTGCGAGCATTCTCACGAGCGTCAGAGTGGAGGGTGTATACCCTAGGCTTGAGGCCGTGTTGAGCATGTGTAGGCCCATGAGCCCGGCGGTCCCATCGTGTCCAGCCACCAACGGCAAGGCAGCGTAGTGCAGAGTGTAGAGGTCGATTTTATAGTCTAGAAGTCTTAGCGCTGTGTCAAAACCGCAGGATTGGTTCGCTGTCTCGAGCATACCCTTTTCCAGCGCGTCTTTCCAGGCAGAATTGCGGTTTGTTGCGACGTTGCAGTAATTCATGACTACGCCGAGACAGTGCTCAGGAGTCAAATCGCCGAGTCCGTTATCGGTCTTGAATTGCCGCCATAAGTCAACAGGCGGGATGTCGGAGGGCTTGAAGAGCATGCTATCATCTGGACGTGGCCGAGCACCGATCCGGGTGGGAGAGGCACGCTTCGCATACTGTCGTCGCTGTTGGGCGTGTGTGTGATGTAGAGGAATCAACGTGTGAATAGATGCCGCATCGGCCTGTCCAACGGCCTGCGCAGCTCGTCTTGCCGGTACTACAGAAACCCTTGATGGCAACATGGCGTGTCTAATCCACCGGTACACAGGAAGGGGACTGCGAGGTCTGGGCGAGGGACCTTGAGCCAGGGGAGAGTTTCGTCAAGTGAGCTGGGACCACTATTAATTGGCTGAATTGGTAGAGGAGTTGAAGTAATGTGAATTCATTAGAGTTGCATTAACTTGGGCAGATGAATATTCCGCGATGAGTTTTGAAGCAATCAGGTGCTGCTAGCGATGTTGGTGGTGTGTGAATGCATGCAGCACCAAGCTTCTGAGGAACAGGGGTTTTGCGCGGACTAGATGTGGGTTCTTATTCATTGCTCTCTCTCCAATCAGATGTTGCCGCTGCGGGCCAAGACACCCCTGCCGCAGAAAAAAAGTTCAGAACGGTTTGCAGGCTTCGGTCTCATATCATTCACGAATCGACTTCTGAAAGCAGACATCACACTACCATCTTGAACAAAATTCGTGCAGCAAATATCATATCATCATCTCTCGGTTTTTCTGCTGAATTTAGGAAATCCTTGTCTTGTAATTACTTGGCACCATGCCCGCCCGGAGATCGCCCCGGAAGCTGCCTGCGCACACTGAAAAGGCTCCAGATGTGATAGAAATCCCATCGTCGGATTCTGAATCGGAGGCGCCTGAAATTGAAGATGAAGCACCGGAGCCAACAGAGCCAACACTCAACAGCGGCGATGCCAATGAACAACCACTTTTAAGAGCCGCCGGCATCAAGTATAATACCGACCTGCCAGAAGAGGAAGAGCCGCAACAGGACCAGCAGCTCTCACCGTCAAGCGCAAAGTTGGCCGTCAGGACCCGAGATACTGGGTCTGCTAAGCACAGACATGTCAACATCGAGATCCCACTCCCGACGTCATCGGAGCTGCGGCGGAGGGCGGCCGGGGCCTCGGCTTCGGGGAGTCAGGATGCAAATGACGAGGAAGTGTTGCAGACGACTGACGAGAGGAAGCACATTACGTTTGACGACAGTGATTACGACGAATTTGTGACACCTAGGGAGGGCCCATCTAGGGATCCTCTTGAAAGCAGCATTTCCCAGTCAGCCGGGAAAGATGAAGAGGAGGAGGAGGAGGAGGCTGAAGAGGATTCTGATGACGAGGCGCCGCCAGAGGCTTTTTCAACTCGTGCTGCTGAGGCCGAAACTCTAAAGGCTGTGGGTGCTGCAGCAAAAGCAGCGGAGCAGTGAGTAAAACTCGGTTCTCTCACCGAAACGATGGTAGGTATTTACTAATTTGATATAGACATGCCTCCGCTCTAAAGCGGAAACGGCAGGAGCGTGACGCATTCCTCAAGCGGCAGGCTGAAGAGAGAAAGCGGACTCAGAAGCCGGCGAGGCAAGAAGACGAGGATGATGATGTCACACCGGACACGCAGCAACCCAGTTCGGTAACTGAGAAGAGGAAGAGGGACGTTCCAAAACTCCTTCCCCTTGAACTGCTAGAGTCGGACGACGAGGGCGACGTCCCTCAGCAACCTAACTCTATTGCCGATGGGAAGCACAAGCGGAGGAAACTCGGCGGCACAGAGCAGGCTCTACTCCGCGAGCCCAAGCTTCCAAAAGACAAAAGATTGGGCTCGACAGCATACAGGGTCGTGAAGGACACCGGCGACGCGAGGTTGGCCCCCAAGGCTAAGAAGCAGGCAATCGATCTCAGGGAGACGCTGCTGCGGAGGAACCGTGCACCGCAGCCAAGAGGGGGTTTTTTTGTTAAGAATCGCTAGGGCGCGGCCGTCACAATGGAAGGATAGAGGTGTTGGTACCAAAAGGAGGCAGGGCGGTTCATGAGCCGGACCGGACGCGTCCGGCTCCTTGTGGAGCCTCAATAGCCGGGCTAGGCCGGAACATCTAGGGATGAAGGGTTTAGATCTTGGCGAGAAGCTGGATCGGCGTATGTGCATCATGACATGTTGGTATGTACTGTTGGGGTGTTGAGTTTATCCTCTATGGCCGGGCATTTAGGTGGTAAAAGCCGAGGGACATGGAAAGGAATCTCGAAACAAAAACAAAGCCGTTGCAACGACCCTTATGTTTACTTGCTTCCTGAACAGATATTAGTCCCATTATGGGGATCCCAAGACCGACCTGCAGATGCCCCGAAGGGTTGGGTGGACTCTCAAAGTCACACCAAGCCCAAAACTGGCACCACTTTTTAGTCCCGCAGCTTTCCCATACCTTTAGTAAAGTCCCAGTCCCAGACAGCCTCTTTGTCAAAGTCACACACCCTCAACACTCGCACTTTGACTCCGACGCTGCCGTTTGTGCCCTTCGTACTTTTGAACCATATTATCATAATATCAAACACAACCGCCCACCATGGCTCGCAAGTTCTTCGTCGGTGGTAACTTCAAAATGTATGTGGGCAGCATTACCCCGCCGTGGCCTTGCAAAACCCCGCGTTGGAGCTTCAGAGAGCTGATCAGACTGCCACACATGACAGGAATGGGACCAAGGAGTCCATCAAGAGCATCGTCAAGGGCTTGAACGAGGCGCAATTGGATTCCAACGTTGGTACGGAGAATTATTGCGCGCCATTAAAATAAAAGAAGCAAGAAAGAACAAGCAACAGGCTGACCCAATGCTCGTCGCAGAGGTCGTGATCGCTCCTCCGGCTCTTTACCTCCAGCTCGCGAGCGCCGAGCTCAACAAGGCCGGCGTCGAGGTGGCGGCGCAGAACGTCTACGACAAGCCCAACGGCGCCTACACGGGCGAGATCAGCGTGGCACAGCTCAAGGACAGCGGCATCCACTGGACTATCCTCGGCCACTCGGAGCGCCGGACCCTGCTGGGCGAGACGGACGAGGTGGTGGCCTCCAAGACCAAGTTTGCCATTGACGGCGGCGTCAGCGTGGTCTGGTGCTGCGGCGAGTCGCTCGAGGAGCGCGAGGGCGGCAACACCATCTCCGTCATTGAGCGCCAGCTGGCCGCGCTCAAGAGCAAGGTCTCGGGTGACGACTGGAAGAAGATCGTGATTGCCTACGAGCCCATTTGGGCCATCGGCACCGGCAAGGTCGCCACGGTCCAGCAGGCCCAGGAGGTGCACGCGGCCATCCGCAAGTGGCTCCGTGCCAACGTCAGTGAGTCGGTCGCGGACGAGACCCGGATTCTCTACGGCGGCAGCGTCAACGGCAAGAACTGCAAGGACCTTGCCAAGGAGCAGGACATTGACGGCTTCCTGGTCGGCGGTGCCAGCCTGAAGCCTGAGTGTGAGTCTATCCTTGGTTCCGCGACTGATTTCGGATGTTAGCTAATTTGGACTAGTCGTCGATATCATCAACTCCAACCAGTGAGCTTACCAACCGAGGCAAGTCAAAAAGGCGTGGGCTCATCCTGGGATTCTAGGACCAGCCAAAAAGCCGAAAATGGGAACGCATTGGCGAGGATATAGAAACCAGCCAAAAATCCTCCAATATACCTAAATTCACCTGCCCTGCCCCTCATGTTCGGGGGAATGTACTATACACCGTGACTCCGTCCTGAGCAGTGATGGTTGATTATTCGTATTGTTACAACAGCATGCGCCACATACACTCTCATACAATCCATTCCGCACCCTTTATACCTGCATCCCCTCCCCATGATACGGGGACCAGACGCCTCTGACAGACTCGTTGATACTCTGTACGGGCTTGGCGGTCCTCCTCAGCTTCTCGCCGCTGGCGTCCCGGAGCAGCTCCGCCTTTTTGAGAATCTCGTAGGGTTGCATGTTGCGCACGCAGATGGCCTTTTCGCGGCCGTTGATGTACTGAGCAATGATGACGGGATGCTTGGATGGCCGGGGAGAGACGGTGAACTCGACCTGGGGGTGCGCGGCGACGAATTTGGGGAGAAGCGATTTTATGAAGCCACTGCAAACTGTCAACATCATTGATAGGCCATGGAAAATGAACCGAGAGAGAGAAAAAATAACCTACTTCATGCCCCTTGAACTACCGGCCCAGTCGCAGTAGTGGAAGTCCATCTTCTTGCATTGCAAGACGAAGGCTCCGACGCCATTCTGCAACCCGGTCAGCAACCAGACCAAGATAATACCGTGTAGGAGAGGGGGTCTTACCCGCGCGGTGGAAATTTGCTGTAATGCCCTGACTGTCATCGTCGCCGTCGTCCGGAGCGTATCTGGATCTCGAGTTGCAGCCGCAGAAAATGGCCCCGGCGCCCGGTTCAGACGCGGCAGAAAAATAAGTGGGACCGTTGCAATTATTGGTCGCTTGCTGTCGTGCACAGACCACAACCAGGCTTCACGAGGAAAGGCCAGGCATGCCATGCTCTTCTGCATTTGTGAGCTTCGCATTTTTGGCGAAGTCAAGCTAAGTCGAATCTTCACCCATCCTCATCATCGCCTGGCCAGCACCCATCACCTACAAATCAACAGAGTCTGCGCCATCATTTCGGGGGCCCCGCAGAATACCTAAATCCAGCCCTTCAATCACCGCCGAGATTCCACCACCCGACAACAAAAACTCCCCCAGTCCCACGGCAGCGCGGCGGCTCATCCCATAACAGCTCGCTTGAAACAACCCCGTCTGACAATGACGGACCGCCTCCCGCCCAACCTCCTCGCGCTCTTCGCGCCGCGCCCGCCGCTGCGCTGGGTCCCGCCGTGCGACCACGCGCCCGAGCAGCGCAAGACGGCCACCGTGTCGGGCGTCGCCCAGTTCCTGCCCGCGCTGGCCCAGTACGAGCGCGAGTATGAGTACCGCCCGACCGAGAGCTGGCTCGAGGCGCGCGACCGCAAGAAGCGCGAGAAGGCGGAGCAGGTCGAGAGGGCCGTTACCGAGGTGCCAAAGAACTGTACGTCGTTCTGTTTGTTTGTTTGTTGGTTGGTTGGGTGGGTGGATAAATGGGTTGGCTTTGCTGACAGCGGATAGACAACCCGCACGATGATCCCAACATCCGCGGCGACGCGTTCAAGACGCTGATTGTGGCGCGTCTGGATTACAGCGCGGATGAGAAGGATTTGGAGCGCGAGTTTGGTCGGTTTGGGCCCATCGAGCGCGTACGTTGCTGTTCTCTTGCCGTCGATGGTGTTTCGGTGTGTCAGAGACGTTGCTGACTTGGGTTGGATAGATCCGCATCATTCGTGATACTCATGCCCACGAGAAAGGGAACAAGAAGCAAAAACCTCACCGTGGCTACGGCTTCGTGGTGTTTGAGCGTGAGAAAGACATGAGAGGTAATGCTGCCACTTTGATTCTGACACTGCCATCCCGCCGCTCTGCCGGAACCCACCCCCCCCGGGACATCCCATGGCCCTCAAGCTTGCCGGTCCTTTCCCCTCCTTCAGTTCATCTCCCCTCCCCTAACTCTCTACCGCAAAGGTAATTACTATCTCATGGTAAGGCGTTACTGACAAGTGCGCATCTGGCGCGTGCGCGAATAGCTGCTTTGGACGGATGTGATGGCATCCGCATCAAGGACCGCCGGATCAAGGTTGATGTCGAAAGGGGCAGGACTGTCAAAGGCTGGAAGCCACGTCGTATGGGAGGCGGTCTCGGCGGCCGCGGATACACCAAGGCATCAATGGCCAGGCCGATGGGCCCCGGCGGGTTCGGCGGTGGCTTTCGGGGTGGCTTTGGCGGCGGCTTCAGGGGCCGTGACCGCGGTTTCAGAGGCGGCGGTGGATTCAACGACCGCGGGGGAGGATTCCGCTCTGGCCCCGGTGGTCCTGGTGGTCCCGGTGGTGGTGGTGGCGGCGGCTATGGAAACCGCGATCGTGGGTTTGGCGGCCCCCCTAGCGCCCCCAGCGGACCTGGAGGCGGCGGCTACGGCGGCCGCGATAACAGACGGGACGGCCCTGGAGGCGGTGGTGGGTATGGCCGTGACGGCGGCGGCTCACGCTCATATGATGACAGATCTGGCGGCGGAGGCTACCGCGACCGCAACGTCCGGCAATCTGGCAGCAACATGGAGCCTATCCGGCCTCGTGGCGGTGGCGGCGGCGGTGGCGGCGGCGAGAATGGTGGGTACCAAGGCGGCGGTAGGGATTACGACCGACCCCGAGACCACGACGACTCCCGGAAGCGCGGTTTCGATGGCGGCTACGAAGACCCCAGGAAGTTGCGACGCTACTAACAAGACTAGTCCATGGTCTTGTGGTGGGTATCACTTTCTTCATTCTCGTCTTTTCCTCGTCTCCCTGATTCGTCTCGTCTCGGCAATGAGGGTAAGCCGTCTCGTCTCGTTTCGTCTCGTCAGTGGAGCAATCGACTGGAAGCAACAGCAACCCCTCAGCCAAAGTATCAGTGGAACTGCCGCCCAGATTTTTTTGATGGGCAAGGTAACCTCTCCTCTTTCCACCAGCCATCGGAGCAAGGTTATGCCCCACCTCTACGGCACAGCGCCTATGGGCATCATTCAAGTCCAGTCCGGCCTGTCTCAATGGTGCCCGTCGTCAACTATCGCAACTCCTATCGGAGCTTCGCATCCAGCCATGCCCGAGATGTCGTTCGCTGCTTAACTCGAGAGTCACGGGAAGGTAACATTTTTTTCGTCTTGTATTTATTTTTACTTCCGGACACGTGTAAAAAAAAAACGGAGCAGCAGGGAGATGCGGTTTAGGTAATAACTCATTGCAAATTGAAGTTACGGCAAGGTAAGGTCAGAGCAGAGGTAAGGGACCCTTTTGTTTCCTACTACAGCTGGCCTGGGGAAGCCGAGCGGTGGTGGGTCGGTCTCTACTACCTCTTCATCCTGCCGTTGACCATGTACAGTAACAACAGTTCTAAAGGAACTTCGCAGTCGCTCCGGCCCGGGTATCATACCCAGTGTTTGCCGGGAGACGCAAAAATTGTTAGCTACTTACTTTAGTCGATGATCTCGTGTGGTGCGGAGACCACAAGTGACTGGATGGCGTGAAACTGCTTGATTTTACTTCCCGCCTGTCTTTTCTTTACCCTGCCCGCCCAGAGACGCCAGTAACCCGCAACCCAAACCCAGAAATAGCTGGTATGGTATCATGCAAAAATACCCCTATATGCACAATGAAACCGAATAAGCGACACACAGTCATGAGGAAGGAGCCCAATCACTCGTCATCTTCGTCATCGTCCTCCTCCTCCATCTCGTCCCCATCCCCCACCTCCCCGTTCTTCACACCCCCCTTCTTCCCTTGTTGCAACAGCAACTGCTGCTGCCGCTCCTTCCATCCCTCCAGCTCGGTCACCTCCCCGGTCGCCGCGCTCCAGTACGCCAACAAGCCAACCCGGAACTCGCTCATGCACACGCTAAACAGCTTGAGCAGCCTTGTCTGCCGCGAGTCGAGCACCTCCCCTTCCTTGCAGATGGTGTATCCCTCGGTGCTCCCTTCGCCGCTCTCGTCCCCGCCCAGGCAGACCTTGCCCTTGACCATGCGCGTCGGCATGCCCAGCCGGCGGAGCTCGGGCTCGAGCGTGTGCGCTACGGGCACGTCGTGTTCCGGGGGCACCTCGCCGCCCGTCGAGTAGACTACGCCCGGAGGCACCGTGATGGTGCGGGTCGCGGCGCTGCCGGCCCGCGCGAAGTCGACGTGCGTTAGCGAGTCAAAGTACGAGGTTATGGCTTCTGGGTCGCGGTTGGTGAAAAGCAGGCCGACGCTGCCGGATAGGTAGCGGGTGAGGAGGTGGAGGTTGTCGGCTTGGGCCTCTTCCGGGGTGGCGCCCAGGGCGCGGATGGTGAGTTTTGTTTTGCCGAAGAAGATGCTTCGAGGTTGTCTTTGTCAGTCACGGGGATTTCTGGGCGTCGGATCTGGGCGTGGTGGGGCTGTTGGAGGGGGTCAGCTTACCGGCAGTCGGACAGGTCGCGGCGCACGTCCTTCAGGTAATTGTTGCGCATGTTGTCGATGCTAAAGACGAAGCAGTGCTGGTATTGCGGGATGCACTCGCGGATGTTGGAAAAGAGCTTGTCTTTCTGCTCGCGACCCTTCTTGGTCACCTGGGTAAGGTTGAAGACCTTGGCGCGTTTTGACTTGGGCATCGTGATGGTTGGTATTTAGTTTTTGATGTGTGATTGAGACTCGCTCTCTTTTCCTCCGTTTTTGATGGTTTCGAGAACCCCCCGGGTGTTGACGAAACGATGTTATGGATTTGCCTACAGTTGTCGAGAAAGTGCTGTTGTATCCAGTGACGGCTGCCTGTGCTGCTCGAATCTGTACCTGGGATTTTTTTTCTGCCACGGCAATTTTTGGGCGGTGTCGCTACATCCCCGCTCAGCTCGATGGATTGGAAGGGCCCCGCTCCATGTTCATCTGATAGGTATCTTGGTTTTTCCGTCCGAATAATGGCGGGGCGCGACGGGCGCCAAGTGGGGACCTCGCCAGGTCAAGAACTTCCCTCGAAGGATGATTCAAATCTACAGGGATGATTCAAATCTACGGATACGCGGTTACAGACACGCCCTTGTGCCCAAACGATAAGAAAAGACGGGAGTTGTTGGGGTCGCGGCTGACAAACGCAATCCCGATTGGTGCCCAACCGACATGTGTCGATGACTTCACGATCGAGTTATGACTCAATGATGCTGGGGAGCATCACCGTTGGCCGACCCGGGCACTTACACCCGCTTATGTCCGATTGTGCCAGGAGGGATGCTGAGCCTCATCCAGTGTTACTGCACAGCCAAGATGTTCCGAGCGGTTGGGATTTAACGATTGATTGTTTTGCGCCGCATCGTGTAACCAGGCTTGTCTCGTCGCCTCGCCCAGTTGTCAAACTCGATCTACTATGTACCCAGGCTTTCGTCATGCGTTGCCAAGTGCCAAGTTACGGGAGCTTATCGACACACGACTTTTGTCCCAGATCCGATGGGGTCGCAATTCTCGCATCCATCGGATCAACTTACCCACTCATTACTACTGTACATAATACCTACCTAGTTTTAATGTCATTTACCAGCATTCGAGCTGACGAGGCCAGAAATGACCGGACAAGGACAGCACGGAGGTTGCGAAACCCCGTGACCCCGACTGGGGCGGATCGGCTTAGGCCCACGTTGTCGGGCGGGACCCGGTAAATGGTTGGTTGCACAGCATCGGCGAAGCTTACACTTTTTTGAAGCAGCGGCGGAATGCGTCATACGGCGATCGCCCAGGACAATGAATGGTGTTTCTAAACGAGAAGGTGTCTCGGGGGACGGTGCGTGGTAGTGATGATTCACCACGTAATCGGCTGTGTTCTTCGGGTCATCGGCGAGTTGAATTGTTGTTCCTGAATCTTTGTGCATGGTACGGAGTTTGGAGGAAGAAAGGATCTGTCTGAAAGTTCCTTGTCGGGCGGAGAGTTTCCTGAGGGTGTCAATAATAATTCCGCTGTTGGCTCCACTGGGTCTCGGCGACGGGGCCATGTAATTTGCGGGGTGGAGCTTGAAGCCGGGGGGTTGTGGCCTGGCGCGTCAGCAAGCGAATACGTGCACAGAACTTTCTTTCTCTCAGTCTCATTCCTTCCGTTTGCGAGGCTTCGGGTCGGTGGCAAGTGCGAAGGCCGGCTCACTGTCCTTTTGCGCAGCAGTCGGCTGAGCCGGCAGCACCCCTCCCACCCGCGATGCGGGCACCATTCTTGTTTTGGATTGCCAGACTAGCTGGCTAGCCAGTAAATATTGGGAAGTAATGATGGGGGGAGGGGCAGTGGGGGATCCTGGAAGCTCGACTTCAAATAACTATCGGGGTCCGAGACGTGAACCCGGGCCTAGTCCCAGACTCCTGTACTGAACCGACGCTTCTTCCTCTGTAGTTTGGACTTTGCCTTTCATTCATTCTTTATTTATTCAGGTTGCGCCGATTGTTTTCCTCTTCGTCCATCCCTTCCAAACCTCGGCTGATGCAATACATTGGGTAAAGTCGAGCAACCCGCTCGGTCACGAGCTCTACAACACAACCGCGCTTTGTTCGCGCCATAGCATACGGCACTGTTTTGGAGGGCAGGCAAGCAGCATCACGCTTGCGGTTTGTGCATCCAAGCTTTTGCCCAGACGTTGAAGCCGTCTCCTGATAGGCGTCTCGTCCTCTTACCTCTGTCATCATGGCCGCAGCCGACCTCAACGAGAAGACGTCGGCGTCCACGCCAGACGGGCCGCCCTCTGGTCGCGGCTCCAGTCACGGCGATTCCACCGACAACAACAACAACCACAACAATAAGGAACGCGCATTGGACCTCACCAAGGCCGACAGCAAGGTCGTCGTACCCAAAGATGAAGTCGAGACGGACCCCTTCGCCCACCTCCCCGAGCGGGAAGCCAAGATTCTCAAGGATCAGGTCTACACGCCCGACATCAAGGTGGGCATGGCCACGCTCTACCGCTACTCGTCGCGGAACGACCTGCTCATCATCCTCGTCGCCGCCATCTGCGCAATCGCCTCGGGCGCCGCCCTGCCCCTGATGACGGTCATCTTCGGCAACTTGCAAGGGACCTTCCAAGAATACTTCACGCCAGGCACCACCATGACATACGACGAGTTTACCAGCGAGCTGGCAAGCTTGGTGCTATACTTCGTCTACCTGGCCATTGGCGAGTTTGTCACGTCCTACATTGCTACGGTGGGGTTCATCTACACGGGCGAGCATATCAGCGCCAAGATCCGCGAGCACTATCTGGAGAGCTGCATGAAGCAGAATATCGGATTTTTTGACAAGCTCGGTGCTGGCGAAGTCACCACTCGCATCACGGCCGATACCAACCTGATCCAGGAGGGTATCTCGGAGAAGGTCGGCTTGACGCTCTCGGCCGTTGCCACCTTCGTCGCTGCCTTTGTCATCGGCTTCGTCAGCTTTTGGAAGTTGACGCTCATCCTGCTGAGCACCGTGGTTGCCCTGATGCTCTGCATGGGTACGGGATCGCGATTTATTGTTCGGTTCTCGCGGCAGAACATCGCGGCCTACGCCCAAGGCGGTTCGGTCGCCGAGGAGGTTATCAGCAGCGTTCGCAATGCCGTCGCGTTCGGCACGCAGGATCGCCTAGCCAAGCAGTATGATAGCCATCTTATCCGCGCAGAGTTCTTTGGCTTCAAGCTCAAGAGCACTCTCGGCGTGATGGTTGCCGGCATGATGACCATCCTCTATCTCAACTACGGCCTGGCCTTCTGGATGGGCTCGCGCTTCCTCGTGGACGGGGAGGTTTCTCTGAGCAAGGTCTTGATCGTCATGATGAGCGTCATGATCGGCGCCTTCAACCTTGGCAACGTTGCGCCCAACATCCAGGCGTTCACAACGGCCCTGGGCGCGGCCGCCAAGATCTTTAGCACCATCGATCGCAAGTCGCCCATCGATCCGTCCAGTGACGAGGGCGCCAAGCCCGAGAATGTGGCTGGCACCATCCGTCTAGAGAACATCAAGCATGTCTATCCCTCGCGCCCTGACGTGGTCGTCATGGACGACGTCTCGCTCACGATCCCCGCCGGCAAGACCACTGCCCTTGTTGGAGCGTCGGGCAGCGGCAAATCGACCATTATCGGCCTCGTGGAAAGGTTCTACGCGCCAATCGAGGGAACCGTGTATTTGGACGATGTGGACATCTCGACCCTCAATCTCCGCTGGCTGCGTCAGCAGATCTCGCTCGTCTCGCAAGAACCTACCCTCTTCAGTACAACCATCTACGACAATATCCGCCATGGCTTGATTGGGACGAAGTGGGAGATGGAGGGCCCGGAGAAGCAGAAGGAATTGATCTACGAGGCTGCCAAGATGGCCAATGCCCATGATTTTATCACCTCTCTTCCGGAAGGATACGAGACGCACGTCGGTGAGCGTGGTTTTCTGCTCAGCGGCGGCCAGAAGCAGCGTATTGCCATTGCCCGTGCCGTGGTCTCTGACCCCAAGATCCTTCTGCTGGACGAGGCGACCAGCGCACTGGATACCAAATCAGAAGGCGTTGTACAGGCCGCCCTGGAGGTTGCTTCCGCCGGCCGCACTACCATCACCATTGCGCATCGTCTGTCGACCATCAAGGATGCCCACAACATTGTGGTCATGACCCAGGGCCGGATTGTTGAACAGGGCACCCACGATGAGCTCCTCGAGAAGCGCGGCGCATACTACAACCTTGTGACTGCCCAGGCCATTGCCACAGTCAATGAGATGACAGCCGAAGAGCAAGAAGCGCTCGACGAAGAGGAGACACAGGCTCTTATCCGCAAGGCTTCGACGCGCAACACACAAAGTGGAAGCGGTGCTGTGCCTGCGGACCCGGAGGACGACATCCGCGCCAAGCTCGACCGAAGCCAGTCGCGACAGAGTGCCAGTTCGCTTGCGCTGGCTGCGCGGAAGACGGAAGCTCAGAATAAGTACGGTCTATGGACGCTTATCAAGGTCATCGCGAGCTTCAACAGGCAGGAGTGGAAGCTTATGCTGATCGGTCTGTTCTTCTCTGCCATCTGCGGTTGCGGCAACCCGACGCAAGCTGTCTTTTTCGCCAAGCTCATCAGTGCTCTGTAAGTGTGTTATTCTGCTAGTGGCGGAGCGAGAAGCTGACTGAAAATTAGATCGGTGCCAGTTAACGCCGCTACGATACCACATATCCAGTCGGAAGCGTCTTTTTGGTCCCTCATGTACCTGATGCTCGCCATCGTCATGTTGATTTCGTTTGTCGCTCAGGGCGTCGTTTTCGCCAAGTGCAGCGAGCGTCTCATTCACAGGGTCCGCGACATGGCATTCCGGTCTATGCTACGCCAGGATGTCGAGTACTTTGACCTTGACGAGAACTCGGCCGGTGCGCTCACGTCCTTCCTTAGTACTGAGACGACGCATGTTGCGGGCCTTAGCGGTTCGACTCTCGGAACCTTGATCATGGTGTTCACGACTCTGGTCGCTGCGTGTACCGTTGCGCTCGCTATCGGCTGGAAGCTGGCGCTTGTGTGCATCGCGACGATGCCCGTCGTCATTGGCTGCGGTTTCTTCCGCTTCTGGATGCTGGCGCACTATCAGCGGCGCGCGAAGCGTGCCTATGCTGGCTCGGCCAGCTATGCGTCTGAAGCCATCACGGCGATGCGCACCGTTGCGGCGTTGACGCGGGAAGACGATGTCCTCAACCAATACAAGGCTTCGCTTGCTATCCAGCAGCGGTCCAGTCTCATCTCGGTGCTCAAATCCAGCCTCTTGTACGCGGCTTCTCAGTCCTTCATGTTCCTCGCCTTTGCGTTGGGCTTCTGGTACGGCGGCACGTTGATTGCCAAATACGAATACGACATGTTTCAGTTCTTCATCGTCTTCTCGTCCGTCATCTTCGGCGCACAGTCCGCCGGGTCCGTTTTCAGCTTCGCCCCGGACATGGGCAAGGCCGTTGAGGCGTCTCGCGAGCTCAAGACGCTCTTTGACCGCAAGCCGGATGTTGACACCTGGGCTGCTGACGGCGACAAGGTCGAGGCGGTCGATGGCAACATCGAGTTCCGCGACGTGCACTTCCGCTACCCGACGCGTCCGGAGCAGCCGGTCCTCCGCGGCCTCAACCTCGCCATTTCGCCAGGTCAGTACGTCGCTCTGGTGGGCGCGTCCGGGTGCGGCAAGTCGACGACCATTGCTCTCCTGGAACGCTTCTACGATCCGCTCGCTGGTGGCATCTTTATCGACGGCAAGGAGATCAGCAGCCTCAACGTCAACGAATACCGCAGCTTCATCGCGCTGGTCTCGCAAGAGCCCACGCTCTACCAGGGCACCATCCGCGACAACATCCTCCTCGGCTCCCCGTACGAGGTAACAGACGAGCAGATCAAGTTTGCCTGCCAAGAAGCCAACATCTACGATTTCATCCTCTCGCTCCCCGACGGCTTCAACACGGTCGTCGGCTCCAAGGGCGCGCTGCTGAGCGGCGGGCAGAAG
Organism: Chaetomiaceae sp. B2702; assembly: GCA_023628455.1. Taxonomy (NCBI): domain Eukaryota; kingdom Fungi; phylum Ascomycota; class Sordariomycetes; order Sordariales; family Chaetomiaceae; species Chaetomiaceae sp. B2702. Next base: position 101,994 of record JAMAKP010000038.1, read on the forward strand.
CAACGTATCGCCATCGCCCGCGCGCTGGTGCGCGACCCCAAGATTTTGCTGCTCGACGAGGCGACTAGTGCGCTCGACTCGGAGAGCGAACACGTGGTGCAGGCAGCGCTCGACAAGGCGGCCAAGGGCAGGACGACGATTGCGGTTGCGCATCGGTTGAGCACGATCCAAAAAGCGGATATTATTTATGTGTTTGACCAGGGACGTATTGTCGAGCAGGGGACGCACTCCGACTTGATGAAGAAGAACGGGAGATATGCGGAGCTTGTGAACTTGCAGAGTCTGGAAAAGAATAGGTGAAGCGGACATGGGGCTGGCCATTGCAGTATGATATCCTTGTTTGATTTGGGCGTTTGGGTGCTTTGGGTGTTTGGGTGTTCTGTCATGGGATAGACAGCGACTGTGTGATTTGTGTAGAATATCATACCTCTGTAATTGGATGGATTACCATCTCCAACTTACGCTGCGAATAGTATATAATTGGTGGTTTGAATCCAGACATAATATCAGTAATGTACTGTACCGTGGATGATCCGATAATATGGTCAGTGAGCGTGTGTAGATTTCGCCTGTCAACGGCTCGTCTGACGTGTCAAGCAGGAGCAGGGGGAATGCTAAAGTTGCCACTGCCATCCACAAATCCTCTTTTATCAACACCCGAGCTCCGCCCCTCACACCACCCACCCACACCCCATCGCGACAAAACATCCTCAGCCTTATGGAGGGGCAAACAAAGCAAACCCCTGCGCGCAGAAGTTGACATCTGTCCTTTGGATTTCAGCCTTGCGATTGCAAGCCGAGGCTCTGCGTGCTGCTCAACACCTGAGAGAGTTTGCATCCTGCACCTTTTCCGTGGTTACGGTACATACTGTAGCTACCCATCAAGGTTGTCAAAGCCGGAACCGACCATTCGATCCCAATAAACATACATACATACATACCTACGTATCCATTTCCCTCGCAGCGCTTCCGAGGGCGCGCGAACCCACGACACGATGCGCCTCGACTCAACACTGCGCCCGCTCCTCCTCTCGCTCCTCACCCTCACCGCGCTCCCATCCCTCGCCGTCGCCGCGCGGCCCAAAGATGCCATCCTCCTCTCCGAGGTATGTCTTATACCTTCCCACCCGCCCACTCCCCCGTTTCAACCTCCCCCTCTCATCCCATCACCCGACCAACCCGACCCTTTGTTAGCTAACGAAAAAAAAAAAACCAGGTCCAATCCCTCACCCTCCGCTCCCCCCAAAAGACAACCTCGCGCCGCCTGCCGCCCATCCCCCAGCTCAAATGCCTCTCCTCCCCACGCCTCTGCAGCCTCGCCGCCATCCAAACCATGCGCTGCACCAACCAGGGCGCCTCCTACACGGCGCAGGACATCGAGTGGGCGTGCACCGCCACGCTGCCGTCCGGCGTCCGCCTCGACCGCACCGAGGTCATCTGCGAGGGATACGCGTCCCCCGACGACGCCTACGTGCTCAAGGGAAGCTGCGGGGTGGAGTACACCGTCCAGTTGACGGACGAGGGGAGGAGGGAGTATCCTGACCTCAAGAGCTCTGCGGGAGGGGAGTGGGCGGGGGTTTTGTTCGGGGTGGTGTTTGTTGCGGTGGTGGTGTGGATTGTGTATAGTGCTTGCGTGGCGGCTGGGGAGAATAGACGGGTTGGTGGCGGAGCAGGGAATAGGAGGAGGGGGAATGGTGGTGGTGGTGGTGGTTGGGGTCCAGGCTGGGGGCCCGGAGGAGGAGGAGGAGGCGGTGGTGGTGGTTGGGATGACCCGCCGCCGCCGTACCCCGGCTCAGGCTCAGGGCCGAAGCCGTCGTCATCGACTTCGACTGAGCAAGGATGGAGGCCTGGATTCTGGTCGGGGCTGGCAGGCGGTGCGGCCGCCGGGTATATGGCGGGGAACCGTGGACAGAGGAATCACAATGACCGGAACTATGGCCGTGGAGGCGGGTTGTGGGGGAACAATGGTGGTTCTGGGAGCTGGGGTTCTGGATCTGGGTCCGGGTCTGGTTGGGCCAGTGGGAGGTCATCGAGCTCAGGCAGCACCGGTTCGGGTACGCGGCACGAGAGCACAGGGTACGGATCGACCAGCCGCCGTTGATAGGGGCAAGAGAGGAGGGTAAAGATCAAGACTGGATATCAATAGCTCGGCTTGGTAGACAGCAAGCCCGTATCGTAGCGTCCCCCTCGGAATGCCCGCTCTATATCCTGCTCCCCCGGCAAAAGATAACTGACCGATCGCGAAACGTCTCGGGACTTCCCCCTGCTCACTTGTCAAGCCATGCCGGACCGACTCCTAGTCTCACATCGCTAAAATACATTTGTAAAAAGATCCAACAGCCTCCTTCGTACAAACATCTGATCATGAATCCTGCGCTCAGCGCCGTCGTCGTCCGCCCGCATCGTCGTGGCTTGAAGCTGAAAGCGCGGCGCTGTGTCATCTGGCCTCCACACATCGGCGTGCTGGCGCCCTTGTGGAAGTTTGTTTATTGTTTGGTCGTGAAGTCCGGAAAGTCCCGCGCTGCAAACTTCATAGATGCGCAGCCATGGCATCAGAGCGGTCGAAGGCCTTGTTGCAGCTCGGGCATTTCCTCATCCGATTTGCCAACCGGTCATCCACGCAGCCACTGCAAAAGACGTGGCCGCATCCCTTCAGAATCGTGTTTTTGAAATTGCTCCGGCAAACAGAGCAAATCACCAAATTCTGGATCAAAAGTCAGCCATGAAACAAACCAAGCATTGAGAAAACCACCAAAACTCACCCTGAGCGCCTCTTCCTCCTGCGATGAATTGCTCTGACACTTGAGCTTCCACTTGTTGCAATCCTTGCTGATTTCCTTGACGTCCACCTTGGCCTTCTCCAACTCCGTCTCCGCCTTCAGGAGCTGCTCCTTCATGGCCACGACAGCGCCGTCCTTTGCCTTCACAAGGTCAGCAAGGCCGGATATTTGCGACTTGCACGAGTCTGCTCTCCGCGTCGCTTCAGCGCTCAACTGCTCCAGCTTCTTCCTCTCCACCATCGCCGTCGAGATATCCTGTTTCAACGCAGCGATTTGCTTCTCGAGGCTGCCAATAAGAGCCCGGTTTTGCGTCTCGACGTCCTTGAGTTGGGATATGATCTCGGCGCTCTTGCCGTTCTGCGCCCGCAGCGTCCGGATCTCGGCCGTCCGTATGTCCATATCTTTCCGCGCCGCAAAGTACTTTTGGTCTGCCTTGCTCTTCTCGGCCGTGAGCGTCGCAACTCGTTCCTCGAGGGCGTGAAAATCCATCACTTTGTTGTGCGCTAATCCCATCGACTTCTTGTACGACTTCTCCAGGAGCGGTAATTCCTTATTGATGGCCTCAAAGTCCTTCTCCAGTTTCAGGTATCTTTGTCGCAGTTCTTCAACAGCCAAGGCCTCGAGGTCTGGACGCGCATCCGTCATGGTTGTATCCTCGTTCGGTCGTAGCCGATCAAGCTCTGACTCGAGTTCGGCGATACGGTCTTCCTGCGTTTCCACCAGCTCCTTCATCTGTGTCAGAGCCGTCTTTTCCTGGTCCTGGCTGGCCTTGCGCATCGCTACTTCTGCGAGAAGCTCATCGCGGGCCGAGCGGATGCGGGTGAGGTCCTGGTCTTTCTGCTGAATCTGGTCCTCCAGTTCCAGTGTGGCTACTTGCGCCTCGGTTTCTAGCTTGGACTTCCATTCCGTCCTTTCACCGCGTAATTTTTCCGCTTCTTCACGGAGCTGCTTGTTGGTGGCCTCGAGATGATTGATGCGCTTGATCAGATCTTCGTTTTGCAGCTTGAACTGTTTGAAGACCTCAGTCCTGGCATACGCTTCGTCCGTTACGGCTTCCTTCTTAATCTTGAAAGTTGAGTTCTCCTCGGTTAAGGCCTTGTTTTCGGAGAGCGCGGCTTCGAGCTGCTGTTTCTGCTTGGCCACGACGGCCATCGCTTCTTGGTACTGCAGTTTGAGCGCACCGCTGTTGCCGTTAGCCACCCCGGTATTGGCATTGTCTTCGTCTTTCGAGGTCGGTTGAGCCGTGGCACCAGCCAGCGCTTGTTGCTCCAGTTTCTGTACTTGGGCGCTCTTCGCACGATCCAGTCTGCGTTCAGCCTTGATAACTTTCAAAGTGGCCTTGTCGTACTGTTCGGAGAGTGACGCATTTTGCGCCTCGAGTCGGTCGACCTTGACGATCAATTCCTTCTGTTGTGCGAGTAGAGATTTGACCTGGGACTCGAGCTGCGCTACCTCGGGCTTAACCTCGCCTCGCGCGCCGGCAAGGCGCTTTAATATGGCGTCGGTCTTTGATGTGAAAACCTTGGCCTTATCACCGAGGTGCCGCTGGAAGTCCTTACTGTCCTTGAATGAAAGAGCCGACCCCGGGGCCAAATCGGCCGAGCTATGAGACAATATTACGGACCCAACGAGCAGCTCGATTTCTTGCAAGAGCTAGATGCTGTCAGCCGGATCTGTCTGCGGGCGCCGATTGCCGGACGTACCTGAAGCACCCATGCGTCAACCACCCGGATATGGTCGTCGTGGTCGGTCAAGTTCTTCTCCATTTCCTGTAGGCGGCTCTCCAAGTTGATCTTCTCCCGTTTGTACTCGAGCATCTGCCGGTATATGGCACCTTTTTGGTATTCCTGAACATGCCCATGTCAGCCAACCCGTCGCTTCATTCCCGTGCTTGAGAGTCTCCATATACATCGCGGCGAGGAGGGAGCGGAGTGATGGTAGGTAGGAGTGAGGCACTGAAGGTAGGGAGAGGCCTGAGAGGAGCTAGGCGTGCTGTTGCCGGCAAGCCGCGCATTAGCCACGGTCAAGGCGAGGAAGCGCTGCGAAGTCATTGCGTTTCATGCATGCTGTCGCTGCAAGCAGGGCCTCGTCATCGGCGCGACGCGGCATACGCCCGGCCTAGGGCTGGATGTGCAGGAGGATGATGACGCAAGGGGACTTGTCGTGTGACACACTCACCTCGATCCAGGCTTCTTCTTTCATATCGCCAGAGTCATCTTTGGACTTGCTGCTGCCATTAACAGCCTGGCGCTTGCTTGGAGGAGCGCCGTCGTCGACCGCGCTAGACGCGGGTCTCTTCCTGTCCTCCATCTTGGCGAAGGTCGCAGGACGGGGCAGGACGGATGGAGAGGTGGCAATCGGCATCAGAAAAGGCGCAGCGAACAAGGTGAACAAAGCAAGCGAAAAGGAGTAAAAAATTAAAAAGTCGATAAGCGGACGCGGCAAAGACGCGAAATGCGACCTGTCTTGCTGGCCTCGGTGGCGTCCCCGAGGAAAATGAAACTGAAAGGCGAGGGAGCCTTTGGTGAAAAGGAGCGTGCGGTTTGGAATGGGAGGATGGAGAGAGAAAGACCGGGCCTTCGAGTTGCAGGTTGGCCAAGGAAGGCTCATTTTCGAATGCCGCTAGTATCGCCCTAAGCCCTTCTCGTGCTAGCGCTCAGCAGTCTATTGCTGTATTACATAGTATGTAATGCTAGGCAGGTAATGTCAGGTAACTTACCTTGTCCGATGCAGTCCCACCCCACCTCTGCCTCGACAAAACACGCTTGCATGAGCGAACTTTCAATTCGACCTTTCCGCCTTCTCTCTAAAAAGGGCCTCAAAAACCACCAATACACCATTCTGTCTTGACCGATTGCCCTCAACTGTTCACTGGTCCCTTTTTTGCCCTTTTCCCTCCACAACCAGCCGTCTATCCTACTGGGTTCTCACCATTCTAGGAAATGCGCAACCGCGCGTGTTCCCCTCGGTAGCCAAAGACAATTGCTGCGGGGCATTGAATCGGCAAGATGTTGAACAAGAAATCTGCTTTCAAGCCGAAGGCCGCCGTTCGCCGCCCGCCGCCTGGATCAGCGTCCCAGAACTCACAACGGCCGTCAACTACCGAGTACTCTTCTAGCAACACTCCTGCACCGCAGGAATCATCGTCCTCACAACCGCAACCTGCCCCGCACCCAGGACCCAGCACCCCCCTCGACATCGACCGTCCTGTATCGGGCAATGAAATACCACAAGATGGCCGGGCATCCGCACAAGCGCAGGACAAGCAATCAGCCCTACCAGAGGCGGAACCAACACCGCAGCACAGCACAACTTTGACTCCAACGGCCACTGTTCGGGAAGCGGGGGGCGAGAGGGCGGCGACATCAGCCCCTACGGAAACACGCCATAGAGGGCCGGTGGCTGTTCAAGTCGGGAAACCTGGGCTTCAGGAAACCCCAACTGTTTCAGAGCCTGTCACTTCGGGGACGCGAACGGCAGGCACAGAGGTCAGAGCAGACTCTAGCGCAGACAGTCGATCGAAACGTGCTAGGGGTACCACTGCGGGCACCAGCTTTGCAGACAGCGCCATTTCTCATACAGAGATTCCATCTTCGACGCTGGCCCCTAATAACTCCACAGCCGCGCCGGCCTTAACTCAAATTGAAACTGCATCTGCAGTCCCCGAGGATCAAGTTCTCCAAAACCAGCCAGCACAAGCAACAGCGGCGCCCGCCGAGAATGTTGCGACTAGACTGGGGCAGCCGGCTACTGAAGCGACATTCGAGCCCACGCAGGGCGCATCTCAAACCGCAAAGCCAAAGCGAGGGCGGAAGCGCACAACAGCTACGACGCCCGCTGAGGACCCCGACGAGCAAAGCACCGCTGCTCCTCCCAAGAAGCGACCGCGAAAAAGAGCCGCTCCGCTGCCGGGCGAGGAAGGATACCAGCCAGCAGCTCCCAGAGCGACACGAAGCTGGAAGCGCCCCGAGTCGGCGGCAGAGGATGAGAACGTCGAAGCAGGCGGCGAAGAGAACACAGAACAACCGAAGAAGCGACCCCCCAGGACACAACGCCAGGCCACGCCGCCCGATGCCGAGCATGTTGAGATCGACATCACACAGGTCAAAATGGCTGACCTGGCTAAGGACATGCACATCGGCAAGAAGTTCAGCCTGCACGACGAGCTTATGGAGCGCGAGCGTGCCAAGCGTCTTCGATACAACGAGAAGAGGAAACGGCAGCAAGCCGGCGAAGATGGCGATGACACGGCAGCAAACGGAGAGGCTTCTGCCGGAAGCCCCTCCTCGAATCCCAACGCGGCCACCAGCACCCAAGCAACCCCCGCCGCAACCGACAGCGCAGCCGCCGAGACCCCCGCCGATAACGAGAGCAATTCCAACGCTCCAATCGGTGAGATGTATCAAGTCATCAACGGCCAGATTGTCCTGGACCACCGCTCCCTCCAAGTCGACCGGCACGCGCGGGCGCGCGAAGAGGCAGGCGAGCTCGTCGAAGTCGAAGAAAACGACTTCACCCATCACACCACATCCGCCACCTACCTCCGGCGCAACCTCAAGCCCCAGCAATGGACCGACGAGGAGACAGAGCTCTTTTATCAAGCCCTGCAGGCCTTCGGCACCGACTTTGACACCATCTACCGCATGTTCAAGGGCAAGACGCGCAAGCACATCAAGCTCAAGTTCAACCGCGAGGAGCGCGTCAACCCGCAGCGCATCAACGCCGCCCTGGTCGGCCAGAAGACGGTCTCGATAGATATGGAGCAGTACCAGCGCGCCACGGGCCAGGAGTACGAGACGGCCGAGGCCATCTACGCCGAGCAAAAGCGCGCCGAGGAGGAGTTCGAGGCCAAGCAGAAGGCGCTCGAGGACGAGAAGGCCGAAGAGGTGCGCCGGAAGAAGGACGAGGTGCTGGCGCAGTTGAATGACGCGATGGACGGGCAGAATGGCAGTGGTAACGGTGGTAATGGGGCCAGGGGGGGGAAGAGGGGAAGGAGGAAGAAGAAGGGCCTTTCAAATTGAAATACGGGGGGGCTTTGCCTTTTGTAGGTTTATCGGGCGTGTGCCCGCGGTCGTGCTTCAAAGGCTGGCCAGGGTTGAACCCATACACGCGGTGCATTACGAGGCGGATAGGAGTGAGGTGGCCACCGCTGAGGAGTACAAGAGTTACAATGAGGCGGCAGTCGTTCCTACTAATGGCGACCACCGGGACAGGACAGGACAGGACAGGGCGCGGGAGACAGGAAAGCCTACCCGCGCTGGATTATTTTGATACCCTTTTATACCATTCCGACGAGTTTCAAGGCTTGAATTTGCGGCAGCGGTGTTGACTGGCGTGACACCAAATAGATAACACTAGGGAGCAGAGAAGGGAAAGGAGTGTTTGGGCAACTAGGACACCGTTTGCAAATTGTGATGTGTGTGTCCGTACGTAGGCCAGCGCCACCACCATGTACCCAATAGGAATTCAGTGACAACGGGAGCCGGTCAGAGGAGCAATCACTTCTGATTCTAAGAGCTGATCAGTTTGTGATTGATGTCCATCGTTTTGATTCATGGTATTCTTGAAAGGCTAAACCTCCTCCCGTTTCCGTGTCACATCTGCCACAGTTACAGCAGCGGAGTAAGGCGTGTCACAGCTATCCTCCGTGACCCATCCATCCACACCTCCATCTCAACATTATTGGCCCCATGAAGTACGATGGAATCAGGCTTAACGGGCAGCCACCCATCAATCTGCCAACCACGGCCAAATATTTGCAAATGGGTTGGAGCTGAGCCATTGGGATATCTCGTAGGTGTCCACCAACTAAACTCCATTTCCGTATGTGCTGCCACCCACTCTCGCTCACCGCGAACCAGAACCCAGTGTGTGAACATCTAGCCCAAATTCCCTATCGCATCCAGATCCCCACGAGAAATCAAAGACCGGGAATCGCAACCCTGCCACTAAAATTCCGGAAAACGACGATGAGAAGTTACTGGAGATTCATGTCGTCATCGTCATCCGGCTGGTCGAAGAGGAAGTTTGCCGCCAGCTCCTCGTTCTTATCGCAGGCAAAATAGGCCTGAATTGCTTGGTCTTGTGTAAAACCAAGACGAGTGAGCCTCTCAATAGCGTCGCGCTCCTCCTCTGTGACAGAGATTTGGTGGGCCCCGGGTGGGAGCGGAGCGTCGTCGTCGCCAGCCGATTCACTAAGCAGTGAGAGAAATTGGTCCGGGTTTTGTGCAATCAGCTGGGCAAGCTGCGGGTTGCCGGCGCCGAGCTGCTGGAGAATCGGTTCGAGCATCTGGGGCTGTTGCTGCACCACCTGGCGGAGCTGTTGGAATTGGGCGTTGGAGCGGAGCCACTCAAGATTGCCTAGGCCCTGCTGTTGACCCGCCGCAGCCGCAGCCGCAGCCGCAGCGACGCTGGCGCCCGCGCCCGCAGCACCACCGCTTCGTGCACCAGAACCACGGCCTTGCTGGGCAGCGAGGTCGAACAGGTTCACGTTTCCGTCATCATCAGCGGCAGGGCCTGCGGCAGCGGCCGGAGAAGGGGTAGCTGGTGCAGCCTGACGATCCGCAGCCGCGGGCTGTTGAAGGTTCGCAGGGATGCCCTGAATGGCTAATCAGTTTCTAAACTCTTGAGATAGGGACATCTCGCGCCTTTGAAGATAGAACATACCGTCAGAAGATACTCCACTGCACGTTCCGGGTTGTAAAAGGCGGCGCGCATGGCAGCGTCGATCTGTGCCCGTTCAAAGCCCATTGCTTCCATGTTCGCAATCGCTTCGGCACGCTGTTCGCCCATAGCTAAAGCATTGGGATCGGTGGAAGCGCCCTCAGCGGCAGCGGCGGTTCGGCTCGGGGTCGGTGTACCGGGGGCGGCAGCAGCAACGCCGGAAGTCTGGGCGGGAGCGGCAGGGGGGGCCGGGGTAGAGGTTTGTGCTGGGGCGGGCGTCGCGGGAACTGCAGATGAGGATGCCTCGGGAGCTGGGGCTGGTGCGGGCTTCGGTTCCTTAGGCTGCATTTGTTGTTGTTAGCCTCCGATCAGCTGTTCAGCGCCCATGGCTCTCCAACCATACCTTGTTCACGACGCAAACGACAAAACCCTTCTCCTCGATCTTGTAACTCTCGACCGTGTCCTCATCCTTGAGAATTTTTCCTATATAGCACTGCGTAAGCTAACAGCTTGTATTTGGGAGCGGCAGCGTATGCAACTGATTACATACCCGAGTAAATGAGCTTCTGCAGCTTGGGATCCCAACCCCGCTCTTCCGAAATCCTCTGCTTGACAGCCGAGATCTGAGCCTGTCAGCTTCCGGCTGGGGAATGTGAGGCCGAGATAAGAGCGGCATTCAAAAGCACCTGCGTGTCGCCGCCGTCGTGGAGATGCAGCAGTCGTGCGAGGCAACTCGTGGCGGGGCGGGGCGGGTATCGAGACATGAGAGGGGTAACCTACGAGATCGGTCGGCTCAACATCGAGCACGAACTTCTGCTGTTTAAGGTCCTGAATAAAATTGATCAGAAATCAGCATCGGCATATGGCAACCGGCAAAATGCGACAAGAAGCTGGGGCAAGAGGGTGGGCGCGGGGTGCCGGGCACGGGCAAGAGCCGACCACCGCATCTGATCGGGTTCGAACGTACCTTGAACGTCACCTTCATGGTGGGCGATTCGGTGCTGCCAACAGCGGTTTTCCTGTGAAATTTGGTGCGATAGTTGTCAAGTTAATACCGATATAAAGTGCACACTGGCGCCGATAGTTCTGCGAGTTTGTAGTGCTCGAGGCGCTGTGTGGTTGAGGGTGGTTCTGTGGCAAAAGGAAGGGCAGCAGCAGAGAGAGTGCCGGTTGATAAACCAAATGGAGGGAAGCGCAGGTTAGGTTGGAGCAAAGTGGGGTATTTTGGGGCGTTGGGGGGGGGGGGGGGGGCACGCGGCACGCTGTCGCCTAGCAGCAGGCTACTGCCCCACCTTTATAGGCCCAGCCTTACCTGGGCCTAAAACGTCACCAATCTCTCAACTCTCAACTCTCAACTCTCAACATCAAACATCAAACATCAAACATCAAACATCAAACATCGCCATCAAGGTACCGAAATCTGAAGTGGCGTTGTGTGCACTACCAAAGTGTGACGTCACGTCTAATAGCATCTTACCTGGTACCTAGTTTTACCAAGAGCCCTGACTACATCCTCGTTGGCCTAGGCGGCTTGTCGTTTCCTGTCCTCTTTTCCATTCACTGATTTTTCTTTCGTTCCGTTCCGTTACTTTTCTTTCCTTTCGGCCGCCCTTTTTCTGCTTCTCCGTCTTCTTTTGGCTTTCCTCATAAAGTAAGGGCACTATGATGCTTTATTCTCACTGCGAAATGAACAGCCGCTAGCTTGACGAAGGTTGTCTATTCTCTAACCACCGAATTCCCCGACTCGTGACGAAACAAGACACTCCCGTCCATTTGTCCTTTGCCACCCCATCTTAATCCAACGCCGCGCTAAAGTATCAATCGTCATTGGTATCGTTCCCCAAACCAATCAAGCCCTCCAAACTCAGAGAGACAAATGAAATAGGATGCTTCTGGGCCCTTCTCATGGTCCATCACATCACGGTCATAAACTCATCAAGACTCTCACAAACATGAGAGCTTGTCATTAACGTCATGGCGACGCCTGTTGCTCGCTGGACGTGTCCGCCGCGCCACTAGGGGCTTGGACCTTCCGGCTGTTATACACCGTCAAGCTCGATCTCGACGACGCAGCAGTAAGAATCCACTCCGGAATCGGCGGTGTCATCTTCCGCTCCGTATCCGTCCCCACGGCGACCGCCTCGTCTTCCTCCCGAATCTCTGGCGAGCTGCTCTCCGCTCTCCGGTGCAGAAACGACTCGCACGAGTCGGCGTGGCTGAGTGGGCTCGGGGCGGCAGGAAGACTTTCGCTCCGAAGACGACGCATGCTTTGGATGCTCCGGATGCTCTGCCGATCTGATATTACCTGGCCGGCGTTCGGCGCCGCCACCACGACAGTTCCTGGTGTGGCGCTCGGTGGCGGGACAGGCGAGTCGGACCGGAAGAGAGGGTGGATGTGGGCTTCGCTGTGCGATGCCTGCTGCGTGAAGGCGGCTCGCTGGGCCTGAATCGTCCGGGTTGAGACGGGGCTATAACTGCGACTCCTCCGCCTCGTGCGCGGGGGCTCAAGCATGTCCAATGGGGCGCCGGGGCTGGGACTCCTGCTGGTCGTGGGGCTAGCGGGAATGGTCTCAAGGAAGCGCCCGGGCGGCGGGGATGAAGACTCCAGTACTGTCTGACGATTCTCCGGATCGACAGCTGACGTATCCCAGGAATCAAATCCCTCCTCTGCAGAGCGCGGTTGGCGTTCCTGCGTGGCGGGGAGATCGAGAGAAGGTGGTCGTTGAGAAGACCGCCTACTTATGGGCAGCAAACGCGTCCGGGATGAAATAGGCCGGATGGCATGTGACAGAGAAGATCGAATCGAGCTCATGGTCTCAGCCGCCGAGCGGCCACCGCTTGATCCAGGAGGCGTCGGCGAGTCGAATAACCCACTACCAAGGTCTTTGGCTGAGATTTGGGTCGTCTCATGATAAGGAACCGTCTTGATGCGGGGGTTCGACTTGATGTCTTGTTCGGGATGGGTTGATATCTCCGGGTGGGAACCAAGCGCTCTCCCAGCGAGAAAGTGGAAGATGAAGAAGGCGAATTGTGTCGCACACGCAAGCCCCAGCGCGACCGAGGATCCCACCAAGAAATCCCCTACACTCCAGCCTAAGATGGTGCTCAAAGGATCCTCGACAACCTGGCTGAGGCAGACGATATTGGATACCGACACGGCCGAAGCAACTAGGCACAGAACCAAGCCTGCTCCAAACCAAATATTCCTGAAACACCCTTGGCGGGCACTCGGTGCCCATGGTGCGAGATGGGACAGGCTGAGAAAGGGGACAGCAATAAAGACGATCGCCTCGAAGACCGCAGCAAGAGTGGCTGTTATCCTTACTGACGAAGCCCGTTCTGCTGGCGAACGGGCAAGAATGATGTGGATGGCCAGGATGGCCGTGGTCGGAAAGAATGCAATTGCGCCCAGCACGGCTGGGACTGTGGGGGCGATTGCCATATTCCCGGGTTGCCAGAACGCCAGAAGCTGGGGGTGCCGAAATGAATGTGAGACAGGCTCAATCGAATCGAGGGTGAACCAGTTTTGATCGGTTTCCGTTGGCGCCCTAGGACGATGGCAAACAGAGCCTGCGTCCGCGCCGTATGCCAACCAGCGCAACCTGCTCCTATCCTTTCAACCTTCCCAACAACAATCCCCTTTCCAATGCTTCCAAATGGCCTTCTTGCAGATCCGGATAGCTGCAAGTACCAGCTTGCTCGCTGCTGTCGCCCGTCAGCCGCAACGCGTGTTTCGAACGCGTGGTCCCAGAAGCGGCAACGAGGCAGAAGCCGACGTCACGACCAGTGAAGATAAAAGAGCAACCACCAGAGGGATCCAATGACGGGACAGAATGGCGAGTATGAAGCTCCCCGGTCAGCAACTGCTGCGGGGCGGCGCCGATATAAGCGGGTTGCGGTTTAGCAGCCGTGTTCATGCAGCTTGGTCACTGGGTCTGGCACCGAGACAACAGCATTCCAAGCTCTGCCGTCTTATAAGGTTAGGAGGCAAAACCCAGCTTGAACCGCACACACAATAAAACGATTGGTTGGGATGCCGCGGCGAATCCGGTATCTGAATGAATGGTTGGATGTCGAGAACGAGAGACGAAAAGAAGGTCGAGGCCGCGGCCGAACTATCAGGCCGTCCAATGAACCGGCTCAGGTGCGTCTGTGTCACCTTGCAAGGCTGGTGCTTCTTTCAACCAAAGCACGAGATCAAGCGAAGGATATCTCGCTGCTGCTTCTGCTGCTGCTCCTGGCTGAATCAACGAACGGCGTGAGAGAAAGGACAGGACGGGATTTGGACAAAAACAAAAACTGGGATTCGCCCGTCTGGATGTGGGCTCCCCGGGTAAATGTACGAGACCGTTCCCCAAAGCAAAGACGCGTCGGGATCGCGTGGAGCCTTTTCTGGGGGTCTTTGTTGTTACCCAGCCCTGAACCTGCAGGTCGGGTGCCGTGCCTTGCTGGGCGACATGGTTGTGGAGGAGAGGGTGTGGGTGTGGGCAGCTTCGGTGGGTTTGGGAGCCTGCGTGGCATTGGACAGGGGCCGCGAGCTCAGCCATGGCAGGGATACCCCCTTGTAGATTTGCGTGATCGGTCCCGCTCGGGCCCTGACCGAGACAAGGGGGGGTTTCCAGGCGGGCGGCCAAGCGCGCTCGCTTGGCCAGAAAGAAGCAAAACGAAAGGAGATCGGGTCCGATCCACCACGATGCTAGCGCACCGGTTTGATGGCGATGTCCCACTGCACATGCTTCCGTCTCGACAATTGTTTGTTTGTGTTGTGGTCTCATAGCGGCCTAGAAGGGAAGTATGTTGAGTCCAGCGCTCCCATCGATTCCGATCAGTCTCCCAAGGGTCAGCCGGGGCTGATTGGCTTGGTCCGAATCCCGATCGCGACCGGTGAGTTGAGGATGCTGGGTGACGTTATTGGTGGACTCACTACCGCAGTACACAAATTAATCACTGCAACCCATCAGTCGGGGTAGACGACCCGCACGATCATGCCAGGTTCCGCGAGGCAGCGACGGCACCGCAATCGCGGCAACTTCCAGCTTTACCACCCACCAGGCAACTGGCGGATCTGACAAACCATCTGTTACTGCACGAGAGGGAGCGCGCAAATAGGTTCCACGGCAGGCACTATTGTGTGAGTATGCAGGAAGCTGCCATCCGCGGTGGACTGCGCGGTATACGACCGCAGTTGCAACTGGATTCCCCTCACGAAGCCCACCTACTGCGTATTCGATTCGCCATCTCTCCACTACACGCAGCAATGGCTACTCCGGCTGCTCCATAAAACTGCGCACTCAATGCTAAAATGGCGTCGATCAGCGGCGCTACGGCCCAACTTCTGTGCAAATTTTGCCTAGTTTGCCCAACGCATGTGATGTGAGTATCTCGTCAGTTGGGAATTAGCTGCCTCCAACCGCATCTCGGCCGGATTTGGAAGCAGTTCCGCACTCTTCGAACAGTGGCTTTTGACAATGGCCCACGCACCATCCGTCAATTCCTTCCAGAAACGCTTGTCAAGAGACGCCAAGGAGCCAACTCCGGTCCTGTGGGGAACCCCTAAAACAGCCGTCGTCCACCGCAAACAATTGAGGCTGGGATGATTTCGGAGGAAATAGAAGTTTTCAGTCCCTAATCAACAAGATCAGGTATCACTAGGCCAGGAGATCAGCCAACGTGGCAGACGACTCGGAGGTCTGAGAACCGTCCACTCTATCAAAATCCACAGTGCATTTTGGAAGAAGGTGAAACAAAAACAACTGTGCGAAGCCTACTTTTGGCCTAGTGCCGGTTACGCTGACGCAGGTACCAAAACGTTTGCCGATGCTGCATGAGACCCCCGCCCCACACAGGCTGACTGCCACGGTGCCACCTGGTTAGGGGCCGATCCAACGGTTCCAATCGCCCAAACCCTCCAAGAATAGCCGAACGGTCTCGCCTCGTGGGCGTCTGCTTCGTCTGCTTCCAGCGCCGCGCATCTGCGATGACGGCAGTTGCACGAATTATTGCTGCGAGAAAACCGTTGATCTCCTCCCGTCTGCACAGTAGGCCAGCAGACACACAATCGCGTGCTTTCACCGTCGCGTCCAGAGGAGGGGGTTTGCAGCAATGACTCAGCCGCAGTCGGGCTGCCTCTGATTCGTCAATCCCATCTTTCTGTGCCGATTCCTCTTCCGAGCCGTCCGTCCCCGTCGAGCCCAGCGCGACATGCGAACCCGGGCGCGGCAATTTCCCATTCCTTGGTTGCTCCTCCGGCGGTCTTCCCGGGGCATCTGGATAGCGAGGGTGCGAGGCCACCAATGCGGTCGACTGTTCCACGCAGAGTTTTCTGGTCTGACATGCAGATGCGGCAGGCAGGCACCTCACACTTCCCCCGCCTCCCCCTCCAATTCATTTCCCGTGCTGCAGCTGTCGACAGACCCGGTCCCTGTCCGACAGCTGCTAACGCTCTCCCTGCCTGAGGCATTTCAAGGTTCGTTTGTGGGCCCACCTCTCCTGCTGGCTTCCCAACTTATCCGTATCTGAGGGCTCGGAACTGAAATCGTCCGTCCGGCCCTGATGATCCGAACTTGGTTCTTCATCATTGTTACATCACACGCTGGGGACGCTATCGGAGGTGCTTGCCTCGTTAGGAAAAACGGAGATGCAAGCGAAAACAGGGCAGCGCTGAGCAAGCATCCGTAGCGGAGCATTATAAATCCGCTCTGTGTGTGCGTTGCGTCGTAAACCCAATGTCAAAGCTTCAGGTCTCTTCCCCACCCCCAGCGCTAGTTTCACTGCCTACCTATCTGGCTCATCTTGCAAACGACGGCATTCCCGACCTTCTGTCAGGTTTGTTTCCCTGCAGCGGGGCCGCTTGGACTGAAATTTAGTGTAAAACGGCCAACTCCACTGTCAGGGGCAGTGCCGAGGAGACTGGAGACGCCAAACATGGTTGGGACGGTAACGGCGCCGTCTAGACTTTCTCTCCAAGCAGTTCTCGCCGTCAATGCCTCGGTCCTCTATCTAGGAAGCTCCCGGGTCGTTGGTGTTGTCTGCCGAGGAACATCCGAACTATGTATGTACTGTACATGTACAGACCACTCATGCGGGCCACAAGAGGGGAGCTCCACTGCGGGCGAGCACACGACGGGTCCTCGCGGCACAAAAGAAACGGCACAAAAGAAAACGAGTCGTCCGAAGTTGCCTTTGCGGCAGAGGAGAAACAGATCGCCCAAGGCAGCGCTTTGACCCGGCCTCGTCCAATCATTAATGTTGTGTAATTGAACCCAGCAAACAATCTCACATCTCACAAACTCATCCGTGACGGCCCATCCGTCCAAGCACATACCATCACTTCTACCCCAACAAGTCTAGCTACCACAGTAAAAAAAATCATCAATATTAGACCATCGCTCACCCGTTGGTGATCGATGAACCCCATATTCCATCATCAACCAGCAGCAGCACCACGTTACAGTCTCACACACACCCATGTATGGCTACAACCCTAACCCCCCAACTAAACTAAACTAAACTAAACTAAACTAAACGCCCCTGACACAGGCCTATACTCTGTACTGTACATACATGCACACAGGATTACCCAGGTAGTTACTTGATTTCAGACCTAGGGAATGACAGAGTCGTTAATCTTTCTTTCTCTCCTTGTCCAGCCCCCCTTTTTGCATCCCCAACCTCTCAAAACCCTATCATAAGGTGGAGGGAAAGAGGGGGGGGGGACCATATATGTGCTGGCGCAGGTTATTGTTCCTGCCGTAGATACATATATATATATATATATATATATATATCCCTGAAGAAATGCCCGCCCAAATAACGCCCCCCACCTCAGACAGCCACGGCCTGGACCTGCCATATATATATATTTTTGAGAGAGATTACCCAGGTACAAATGCCAGTAGCGGTGTGGAGAGAAGCTAGGACTTGGAAGCGGGGAGAAAGGTATATTGGTGGTTGGTTGGTTGGTTGGTTGTGTGTCTGTCCGTTGTGAGGGTATGTACCGGCCGGGTTTGTACCGTACTGTACACGTTTAAGGGAGAGATGTTGGATGGGTTTGTCGATTGATGTCTGCTATACGTGTCACGGTTGGGGTATTTGCTAAGAGTGGTTGGTAACGGTAGCATGGTGGGTAACTTGGAGGTTGGGGCTGGCCTGATTCTTTACGATATGTTCTGTGATGATCTTTGTCTTGCTTTTGGGAGACGACGACGATTTGAATCTGTTTGACACCTTGCCGATTTGATGGCATTGGTAGAGAGGGTTTGAGGTTTTCTAGAGGATTTCGGGGTTTGTGCCCGTCCAGGGACTTGAGGATGATACAAGCAGTGTCGAGCAAATCTCGTGTCTTGACTCAACAACACAGAGGGCCGCACTCAGCTAGCATGTGATTTGGTTGTCGTGGCGTGTCTGTTGGTTTTTGACCGAATAACATCAAACTAGATAATGCATTGGAAGATAGTAAAGGAGAGAATTGTTGCCCAGCCCAGGCTCAGCCGGTATCCACGCTCTCTCACATATACATTCATCGGCAAACGGCACCATCTGCATCTGCGCGTCGTGAGGATATGGCGGCAATGTCCGTGATGAGCCCACAAGGTGTGATTTGGCGTGGGCTGGCCTTTGATTTCCATTGGCAGTGCCTTATTCACCCACCTGGTTGGCTGTTGAGGACCCATTTGAGACGGAATCACGCCAGTCAAACGGCCGGCCTCATGTTTGGTTGGCGGGCAGGGCGGAGATCGTATTGATTGGCGCATATGGAACCCAACGGCAATTCCAGCCCAACCTATGCTATGCTCCATCCTCCCATCCGCTACTATACTCGGACTTCGGGCGTTGGTCTGGAGTTTCTTGTCGACGGCACAGCGCTGGTCGAACTGTGCGAGGCACCATGATGGGCGGCCTTGGTGTCAAGCAGGTCAGACTCGTCAGCTGGCTACTTCCGTCATCATGGCACCCAGTGGATGGAAACGTTGGATTTATCTCCCAGTCCTACTTTGCTAGAGTGCTCGCCTAGTAGGGCGGTATGACCACTGTGCCTGTCCAACGCCCATCCCGGTTCGTCCAGCACACCCACAGGCCTCTCTGCCAATATGGATTACAATTACGCTCCACTAGGCCCCTTCCACCAATGACACCCAGGTCTTGGTACATTTATCCTACAACTCCAACGCGCGCCATTCTCTAACCTCCGTCAGCCGTCCTCCCAGGGGGGGGGGGCCGACTTCTCATTCGGCACCCCCCCCATTGAAACACCAGTTCGTCATCATACATGGATCGAAGAAAATACTAACACGTTTCAAGAGGAAAAGGAAACCACAAAGTCCGATGTAAACCGCATCAACAAGCGGCGTGGGAGGAAGACAGCGAGAGGGAAAAAGAAGGAAAATCAGGTCGGTGGTCGCTCTTCAGGCCGTCTAAAATTCGTAGGTCGTCAAGAAACATGTAGAGTGTTGTGTTCGTGCCATGCGATGCTCCTAGCCGCTCGTCGACGTCGTACAGCATAAGGTAGGAGAAATCGTAGGTTATGGTTAGTCGGCCGTCGTATCGTCGCGCCGTCATTCCGTCGTGCGCGGTACCTGGATACCGGACGCCAGGCCGCCAAATAGGGTTCCAATATGCAAGGAAAACGCAGTATATCTTTCCGTCACCAGAGGAGAAGAAGAAGAAGAAAAAGGTCGGTCCTAGATACCTTGGGCATAGGCGAGTACAAGGAAAGAATGAGGTGCCGTAGCGACCTTAGTACTGGAGAAAGGCTGGGCAGCCGAGATTCGTCGGATCAGGTCTTGATCGGCTCCGTCGCCGTCGGCGGCTGGCCATCTTTTTGCACAGGTTCCGACGCGCTCAATGGAGGGGTTTCTCTGAAGCGTCGAGGCTCTGTTGACGCTGGGCGCGTTAACTCCCTTGGCGGTGGGAGCGGACTCCGTGGTCGGGGTAATATTGACGCATATGTCGATGCGGGACGGTCTCGCGCTGGGGCCATAGCAGCCTGGGCGTGATAGTAGTCGCGATAGGTTGTCTCATCCCGCCAATTCTGATATTCTGCCCCCGGCACTGCTGGCGACCTGGGGGCTGGCTCCGCGCCTGGAATCCCCTGGACTGGCCGAGGCGCGATCTCCGGCAGCGTTTTCTTCCTTGGCTTCGAATCTGGAAGCCCCTGCGGGGAAGGTAGATGCGGCGAGTGGGCGTTGAGACCCGGGCTGTGTGGTTGCGGAGCTGCGTTGGATGCGGTCGAAGCTGCGGTCGAAGGCGCAATCGGCTGGTAAGTCGTCACATGCCAGGTGCTCTGGACCGACTTTGGGGGTCGGCCACGTTTACGGCTTGCCGGGGCCGGATTATACGGCGCGGCCGAGACAGATGGTGTGGGAGCTGGCGCACTCGAAGCGTACCCGTTCGGTCGCGGGTGGATGTTCACCGGCTGCTGCGCTCCCAAAGTTGGTGGCATGGTTGGGCCCGGCGGAAAGCCCCGCGGAGACACTTCGCCGGGAGACGCGATGGCCTGTCGTTTGTAGCTGTAGTCCGGCACATCGTCCAGGGACTTTCGTTTTAACGGGGATATCACAGGCGGGAGCATTCGCGTGTTGAACATGGCCTCTGCCGCATGAACACATTGGCTCATGTTGCGTCCTGTCACAGCAGGTTAGGGGCTTGTCCTGGGCTTGGGACCTCGGCATCACATCCGGGATACGGCCTACCTCTGGGGAGCTGCATGTGCATCCACTCTGGCTGGTTGTGAATATCATGCGACTTGACAAAGTCGACGAGAACGCCCACGTCCAGCTGGCTGAGCTTGATCATTTCGGCCAGGAGGAAGCGCTGGGGCAGGAGTTAGGAGGTCGGTCATGCGAGAGCCGAGAAGCGGGGGTCCCGAGTGACGTGCGAGCAACGTACCTTTTCGGAATCATTAAAGACAGATTCCATGGCTAGGATCGGCCTCCCGGTGCCACTGAATCGAAGAAGAAGAAGAAGACGAAGAGATGAAGAAATGTGTCATACGCAGGCGGTGGTCGATCATTTGACAAGGCGCGGATGCGATCAGCCACCCAAGGGGGGGGGAAATGGGAAGAGGCCGCTCGTAGTCAGGATTCCCGGTCGTAGCAGCAGCCGATGCAGTGGCGAAGCGGTATGTAGTAGGGTAGGGCAACGGGTTTAAGAGGGGGGAACGTGGGAGCAGGTGTTGCTGGTTACAGCGTGCGTGCGTGCGTGCGTGCGTGCGTCCTCGCGTCCCGCATGGGCGAAAGAAATGGAAAAGAAGTGAAATGACCGACTCATGAATAAACGAATGTCGAGATCTGCCCGCTCCAAGGCCAGACCGTCAGCGCAGATGTGCCGCCCGGGGTGCAGACAACATCGGAGGCCAAACTTCAGGAAGCTCGCAAGCCGGGAATTCGAGTGGTTGACAAGTGAACGGAATGGACCAGCAGGAGCAGGGCGGCAAAGACACGCGAGCCGTCCGAAGCGCGCGTCTTTCAGTGCGGAGGAGCCCTGAGCGTTGCAAACAAGCGACCAGAGTCCCACCGAGACAACCTTGCCCCCCAGGGCCCCAGCATGGGTTGCTCCTTTTGTCGGCACGGTAGCTTGTTCCGGGGCTTGGAGCACGGCCCACCGTGCCTGATAACGTGAAGCCAGGCCAACGCTATTCTCTTCTTTCTTCCTTTTCCTTCGGCCTAGATGGATCTTCTGTGCATGGACATCGCTGAATCCCTTTTTCGCGCTTTCCCCATGAATCAAGCACCAGATCTGACATGATCAGCTGGCCAGGGCTGCAATGTCTTGGATCTGCTGCGTCGTGTCGCGCGTTCCTGCCCCGCTAGATTTTTTAGTTCCTTGGGTGTCTCACAAGAGCATGCAGCTGCAACCAAATCACTTGACTCCTCAGGTGGTCCAGGCGGGCTAATAGCGTGCGGCCGGATCGGCTGCGAGATGGTGTGGACTGTCAACCTCCGCAGTCCGTCTCGCGTGAGATGAAAATGGGTTGGTTGATTGATTGACGAAAGACAGCCCGGGCCCGCATAACGCCCTCTCTCAAGCACATTCGAACCCTGGTGTGGGCGGCGGGGAGAGAGGGGGGGAGGGGCCAGCGAACGATGAGAGTCGAGATGGCCGTGGGTGGCCCTGCTGCTGCTGCTGCTGCTGCTGTTTTTTTTTTTTTTTTGGCCAACCCACACCAGCCACGGCTCTTCCGCACAACTACCGGACTCCCTGAGAAGCCACTACGGGCCTTGTTCACGATCCAGTTCCCTTCCGCGGCTTCCCGCTGGTTGAAGGCAACGAAAAGGCTGCTTCCGGGTTTGGAGACGTGCGTAGAGACGATCCGAGATGGATGTCCGATTTTGGTTTCCAACGGTGGCAGCCCCCCTGCCAGTTTCGCACACCTGCAGCGGCGGGAGGCCATCAGCGCGTCGCAACTTGTCTAGATGGAGCTCCCGCGGACGGCGTTGATTGATGAATGGGCGGGCCACCTGCACCCCGAAGCGACGTGCAGCTGCACATGACCCCCCAGCGCTCTTCCTGTGCACTGATAGGGCGCGGGAAATCTGGAGAAGCTGCCTCTGGATTTCGGCCTGATCAAGAGCCCAATCTCGGTCCGCGCCAGCCCCGGTTGTTGACAACTCCTGGGGGCAGACGGCCGAGACATCTCACGCCCGCCTCGAGGCAAGTCGCTGGCTGTTGCACGACGAGATTGGAGGTGAAGTCGATGCTTTTTCAAACACTTAGCCCAATTGGTTCCGTCAGTCCTGGGAGGTCGAAAGGGGTACCCACTGGGCCTGAGGTGGGAATGGCCCGTTCAGGCGGCCCATTGGCTGCACCGGTGAGCTATGCTCACCAATGGCAGTCATGGAGCGTCGAGAAGGTCGACCGTCTCACAGGCCCGGAGCATCGATCCGTTCTCGAAGAGCCGCATCGTTTTCGTCTGGGCGGGTCGACGCCGTTAAGAGGACCGGTGATGGATGCATAATGATATGCAAAACTTGTGGAGTTTTTCGGCCGTGAGACCATCAACAACGAGTGAGCAACTCCCAGGGCCTTTAAATGTCTTTGGGCTCTCTGCCTTGGGCTCTGCTCCACATGCCCTCCTGCACGATGAGCTGGCATCGGCACCGGCTCGCCGCGAGCGTTTCCAGGTTCCCACGGGTTACAAGCTATATAAAGGGCTGCTTTGGGCTGCGTCGTCATGCCGTTGTGCCCGCGGCGCTGCCAGATTTCCCTCCCGGCTGCATATCCATGCACACCGCTCCGGGCCCGTATGCAAGGTTCCGTGCGGGATGCCCTAGACGAACGGTCTGGCATCGGAAAAGCATCTCTAACACAAGCGAATTGTGCTACTGGGATGGTATTCAAACCCTGAAGATCCTACATAGTAGATCGCTCTCCCAAGCAGCGCGTCTTCCTCTGGGTTCATGCATTCCTGGTGCTTGGAACGGCGAAGGCGAACGGACGAAACGGGACAGGTTAACTGATGAGTGCAACGGAGACGGATTCGGGACGCAATATTATATAGCAGCTATCGTCCCTCCCAACTTCGAGGGTGAAAAGTGCCATTTAGCTCACGGCCCTCCGCTTGGTGAGTGTGTTGGACATCGAAGCCCATCCATGCGTGGGGTAGGACAGGACCTGGAGATCGAACTCTGCGTGCACGGGCTTGGATTCTCGATCAGTGCAGCGAGCGCGCGGGATGTTGGGTCGGGTCCGACATTGAATGCGGAATATAGTCGGACCGGTTGAAAAGACCCCCCGCCCGCAATGGATCCAGGCTAGACTGCACCCCCCATCGATCGGAGGTTGACCAGTTGGGATTGGCGCCGTGCTGGATATCTGGACTTTGCCGGCGCTGGAATGCCGTCCCATCCTCAAGCGCACTGCGCAACACAGCGGCTGCAATTGGTAATCGTGCTGTCGTCATAAAATCGCAACTGCTATGGAGGAGGAGAGGCACCAGAGTGCTTAATTTTGGCGAACGGACATCCTGGCCACTGCTCGCTGCTCACGCCCGCTCGAGTTCGCTTGGACCCGCCCGCCGGTTTTGGGGTTGCCAGTTGCCATGTCGCAAGCCCGGCGCGCAGCAGAATAGCTTCGGTTCTTCTTCCATAACCTCCGCCTCCCTTCCTCCCCGCGACTCTCCCGGCTTTCTTCCACAAACCTCCGGCACCGCGCACCACGCCCTGCGCTTATGTACTTTACCTTGACACGCCATCGAGTCCAGTCTTTTATTTTTTGCTCCGCTACAATTCTCGCGTTTTTGCCCACCTGCCCCTTTCGCCCCCAAGTCCTGATCAGCCGGCCCGCGCTTCGTGCGCACCATTTTGGTTGCGATGGAGGAAAGCAATCGTGTTTTGGACACGCCGGCAGGGTCGGGGCTGGAGGAACGGCCAAAACCCAATGGGGTCAGGTTAAAAATGGAGGAGATGAGCGGTTCAGCCACCCCAAACGGCTCCAAATCCCACTCGCGCGGGCCCAGCATGTCGCCCGACGACACAAAGTCTGCTGCCGGCAGCGCTCCGATTTCCGAGAACGGCGCCGCGCCGAGGCTATCGCGCAAGCACTCGCAGAAGATGTCCAGAAACCCGCCACCGCTGTTCGACCATCTCCCGGATGCCACCGATGACGCGTGCAGTACGTTCCAGGTGATCAATGATTGTCTCTATGGCTCCAGAAACATGGGTTCGTCGGACCACGACGCGTTGGACTGCGATTGTGCGGAAGAATGGCGTAAGTAGCTCTCCGCGACCGCGCTCCTCGCTTGGTGATGTGCCTACCGCCTAACACTCTGGTTTTTTTCCTCTCTCTCTCCTGCAGGCGACGATCAGAATCACGCGTGCGGCGAAGACTCGGACTGCATCAACCGGGCGACAAAAATCGAGTGTGTCAATGGCGACTGCAATTGCGGGGAGGGCTGCCAGAACCAACGTTTTCAGCGCAAGCAGTATGCCAAAGTCTCGGTCATCAAGACTGAGAAGAAGGGATTCGGCCTGCGAGCCGATACTGACATGCAGCCCAATGACTTTGTATTTGAGTACGTTGGCGAGGTCATCAACGAGCCTACGTTCCGCAACCGGACGGTGAAGTACGACAAGGAGGGCATCAAGCACTTCTATTTCATGTCGCTGACCAAGAGCGAATTTGTCGATGCGACCAAGAAGGGAAACCTGGGCCGGTTTTGCAACCACTCTTGCAATCCCAATTGCTATGTCGACAAGTGGGTGGTTGGCGACAAGCTGCGCATGGGCATTTTTGCCGCCCGCACCATCCGGGCCGGCGAAGAATTGGTCTTCAACTACAATGTCGACCGCTATGGCGCCGATCCCCAGCCCTGCTATTGCGGCGAGTCAAACTGCGTCGGCTTCATCGGGGGGAAGACGCAGACAGAACGCGCGACGAAATTACCGCTTGCAACAATCGAGGCGCTCGGCATCGACGATGGCGACAGCTGGGATACCACGGTTGCCAAGAAACCCCGCAAGAAGAAGGCCCACGAGGATGACGAGGACTATGTCAACAGCGTCCAACCCCGCGCTCTCGACGAAGACGGCGTCAACAAGGTCATGGCGACCCTCATGCAGTGCAAGGAGAAGTGGATCGCCGTCAAACTACTTTCACGGCTGCAGGCCACCGAGGACGAGCATCTCCGCCATAGGGTGGTGAGGATGCACGGATACCAGATCCTCAAGAGCACTCTCAACACGTTCAAAGACGACATCAACGTTGTCCTGCAGATTCTCGATATACTATACCAACTCCCGCGCATCACCAAAAACAAGATCTCGGATTCCAAAATCGAGGGAGCGGTGGAGCCCCTGGGCTCGTCAGAACATGAAGCGGTCGCGTTTGCCGCAAACCGGCTGCTGGATGAATGGAGCAAATTGGAGACGGCCTACCGGATCCCCCGGAAGAAGCACGACCATACAGCGCCAATCGCCATCAATTCGTTCGAAGAACGGCGCAACAAGGATCGCGACGAGCCGGCAAAACCGGCCGACCCCTTCGCGAATGTGGTCATCCCGACGGGACCCCGCAGCAACATTCCCCAGCGGAATGCGAATTTCTTCACTGCGCAACGGCCCCGGAAACCGCCCACCACCAACCTACCGGCCGGCTGGTTTGTCCACACGGACAAGACAGGCCGGTATTATTTTTATGATGCAAATGGCAAGACACAATGGCAGCGCCCTACCACACCTGCCGTCGAGACCCCCAAGGCGTCTTCCAGAGCGCAGCAGGACCAAAAGATGCTGCAAAACATCATTGACAGCTTGACGAAGGAGCCGACACCGCGGCATTCGGCGGGCCAGACACCGCAGCGGTCCAGCACCCCGACGACCGAACCCAGGCAGGAAAAGTGGCGTTCTCTGTCGGTCGAGAAGCAGATGAAGATCTATGAGAACACGGTGAGTCTTGTATTGTGCCGACTTCGGTGCATGTTGTGCTGACCACTGCCAGCTCTTCCCCATCGTCAAGCATGTGGTGGACAAGTTCCATGGAAAGCTCCCCAAGGAAGAACTAAAGAAATTCGCACGCGAGGTGAACAAGAAGCTTGTCGCTTCGGACTACAAAAACAACCGGGTCGACGACCCGACACACATCTCACCCAAGCAGGCGAAGAAGGTTAAGAAATATGCCCATGACTTTTTTGACCGTGCCGTAATCAAATACACCGAGTACGAGAAAAAGAAGGCTCGGGGCGCGGGCGGGCCAGCGTCTGGGACGTCCCAGCCAGGCGAAGCCGTGCCCGTCAACGACGACGCAACCATGTCCGACGTCGAAGGCGGCAGCAGCCCGGGCAGCTCTACAGGCCGCAAGCGCAAGCGCGATAACGAGGATCAGGCCGAGTCGCCCGAGGCCCCCCCGTCCGAGACACCATCTGTAAAGCGCATCAAGGAGGACGATGCCGATGCGGAGGCTGAACCCGAGGCCGAAGGCGAGCCTTCTACTATCCCCAGCCCGCCCACCCCACCTCCTCCGCCAATGGACACCCCACCGACTGAAGAGGAACGGTCGATGCGCGAGCAGGAGGAGGCGCTGATGCGCGAAAACGAAGAAGCGCAGCGGCTGGAGGACGAAGCGGCTCAGGCCCAGGAGGACGGGAAGCGCATAAACGGCGCCGCCGTGCTGGCGAACGGGTCATCTGGCATCGGCGGGTCGGAGCTGGAAATGGAGATTGACAAGCCGCCGCAGAAGCAACAACAACAGCAACAGGCAGTGCTGAGCCACTAAACCTTGCATAAAAACAGAAAACGAAAGCGGCTTGAGCCGGGGTGATAATACCATGCATGGACGCCTCGCACATACATATATTTAATGCTTTGCCACATGGAATGGACGTGGGAAATGGAACCTTTGGGTTCATTGAATGGAAAGATAAGGGAAGGGAGGGAGGGAGGGAGGGTTTGTTTCATATTTGGCGGGCAGGGATACGATACCTACTACTACATATTTTATTTTAGACGGAGGTTTTTTTTCTTTTTTTCTTTTTTTCAAGGTGGAAAGGATGATACCTTGCTCATTCAAAGGCTTCCGGGCGTACGTATGTCTTCGGTGACTCGGGTGCGGTGGTCAGTTCGTGGTAATGGGAGAGGAGGGCGGCAAAATCCACTTTTCCATTTCCACATCCGTTTGCATCTGGGTTGGTTCTTCATGGGTTGCGGCAGTCATTGCTATTGCATGCATCAGGGGTTGGTTCTGTTTCTATTTCTGTGATTTAGGTATTTTCTTCTCCGAAACGCCTCGTTCTTTCGCTTCATGGTGGGATCTATCTATCTATCTATCTGTATGGATGCATGGGGGGGTATAGGGTGGGTTGTTTATTGCGCCCCGAAAAAAAAAAGGGGGGACCACGGAACACGGGACAAGGAGCAGGACTATGGCCTGTACATACATATTGGCATTTGGTTTCAATTTCTGGGGGCGTTGCGGTACAACACATCTTGGTGATTGGGATATACCCCTTTCTGTGGCTGATTATGGAGAGGCGTCTGTTACGTACATACCTGGGTACTGTACATGAAAATACACACAAGCTCAGCGATAGGGATGCTCAGCGATGTGAACGACTACATTTGGGAAGAATATATATATATACCTATGTATGGGTGAATGTGGGGCGAACACGCGGAAAGCTACTATAAACGGCCTATCGTCTTCTTCTTCAAGACATCGTGTGTGCCTTCTCAGCACTAGCTTCGATATGGCCGTTGGGCAATCTCTTCAAGCCTCGACTTGGATAGCACAGGCAGCATGAAAATAGGGAGTCACACGGCTCGATAATCATGATGGTCGTTTGTCAACTCAGCCACACCCACATATCCCTTAAACTGATGTTCTGACAAGCAACGTTGCTGACAACAGACAAATATATTTTTTTGACCGCCTCCCACTCCTTTATCTAGGCTAGAGCTTGAACGAATGCTCGTTCACCACGTAGTCACAATCCGCTCCAACACATCGACCAGAATATCCGCATGCTTCTCCTCAAAGATCAGCATCGGCCTCAGTCGCACGGCACTCTGCCCGCTGCCCCCAATATTCACGCCCAACTTCTTCGCCTTGGTCAGAAACTCGTCTCTTCTCGGATTGTCAAACGCAATAAAGGTGCCCATCCCCTTCCCCCTCAGATTCCGGAATTCCCCAGGATACTTCGCCGCCAGCCCCTCCAACTTTCCAAACAAGTAATCCCCGACTTTTTCCGTATGCTTCACGAGATCCAGCCTCTCCACCTCGTCGATAATTGCCCGGAACAGCAGCGCCCTTGCCGGGTCACCCATCCACGTGTTGAACTGGCGGTATGGCTTGTTGGGCCGCAGCTCGGGGTTGCCGAAATAGTAGCCCGCCGTCTGCGCCTTCTTGCTGAACGTCACCATGTCCGGCGGGTGCGGCAGGTCCCAGTGCTCGTGCGCCCAGAAGCGGCCCGTCGCGCCCACGCCCGTCTGGACTTCATCCACGATGAGCAGCACGCCGTGCTTGCGGGTGATCTCGCGCAAACCGCGGAAGAAGGCGGGCGTGGCGTGGTTGTCGCCGCCCTCGGACTGGATTGGTTCGACGACGACGGCGCACGGCGGGAGGTGGTGGGTTTTGATGAGGTGTTCGACTTCGTCGAGAGCGGCTTGCTCGGTGGCGGCGTTTTCGGCGGCGTGAGCGT
Organism: Chaetomiaceae sp. B2702; assembly: GCA_023628455.1. Classification (NCBI taxonomy): domain Eukaryota; kingdom Fungi; phylum Ascomycota; class Sordariomycetes; order Sordariales; family Chaetomiaceae; species Chaetomiaceae sp. B2702. The sequence continues at coordinate 130,566 of JAMAKP010000038.1, forward strand.
CGAGCGGGTACTTGAGTTGGGGGAAGGTGGCTTGCGGCCAGTCGAAGGCGGGGATGTCGACTTTGTGGATGGGCTTGGAGCGCGTGGTGGAAAGGGAGCCGAAGAGGCGGCCGTGGAAGCCGGTTTTGAAGCTGAGGATGGAGAGCTGTGATGCGCCGGGGGATTGGTTGTTCATGGCGGAGGACATCTCTTCCTCGGTGAACTCGACGCTGGGCCCGCCCCGCTCGCGCTGCCGGCGCCACATGAAGGCGGCCTTGTAGGCGGTTTCGTTGGCGTCGGAGCCGGCCATGGCTGTGAAGACCTGGTTGAGCCCCTTGGGCGCGACCCTGAGGATGCCGGACTTGAGCACGCTGGCCCACTCGACTGGGGGAAAGTTGCCGAGCGCTGGGCGGTTGATGATGCCGTTGATCATCTCATCGCTCTGGGCGGCCTTGCGCAGGGCCGGGTTGTTGTACCCGACTGGGATGGAGGCGATTTGCGCGTAGCTGGGCACAGAGGGGGTGCGGTCAGCATTGCGCCCGTCTGGGTCCTCTGGGATGTCTTGTCCGTACTTACACATCCAACAAGACGTTGCCGTCTGGATCGGCGATGTAGTTGCCCCTGCTCTGGGAGTAGTCGGTGAGCATGTTCAAGCTCCGCGTGTCGAAGACCTGATCGAGCTCGGCAATGGCAGCCTTGGCCTTGGGCCCGGGGATCTCGGTCTTGACCGAGGGGCCCTCGGGCTCCCAGGTGGCATAGAAGGACGACATGGCGCAGGCTGAGGCGGTAAACTGGCGGCGGGACTCGAGAGACACGGCAATGGGCCTGGCGACTCGGGGGGCCGACACAGCTCGCAGGAGGGCGTTGCCGGCCCGGAGTGTTCTCGACGCTGACATGGCGCCGTCTATTATATAGTGGTCTGGGCTGTCACACACACCACACACGCACACACACACACACACACGCACAATCGCGCGCGCCAAAGTCTCGGGCGGCACGCAATTGAGGGGAGCAACGTGTAATCGGATCAGCCAATCGATCTGGACACCCCCACGAGATGATGACGGGATTTCGAGATGAAGGGTGCTCCGAGGCGTGCGGGAGGGGCGGGAGGAATAAGGAAATCCCAATGGGTGCTCAGTGGTTTCCCAAAGGATATCACCGGCTTATATTCCGTTCGATTGACGTTAGTGCCCTGGCTACCTAGCCCTTGTCCGCGGCTTTGCCTGCTGGCGTGCTCGGATGCGGGGAAGCTGCCATCCAGTGGCAGGGAGGAGCTCCGGGAGCGATGCGGTCACCGCGACTTCCATTACGTCAGTGTTGATTCCCCAACTTCCCCAGAGAAGAACGGAAATGATAGAGCGTAAAGTCGAGCCAGGCACTCAATTGCTCCTTTCTGTTGACTTCTTTGCTTCAATATCTCAACAGGAGAAGCAGCGGGAACTCTATCCGATTTTCTTCGTGGATGCACTTCCCAACCACCACCGCCAACCTAAGCTCCTGCGAGATCGGGTGCGGCGACGCCGCGACGGGGACGGATCTGGGATGTTTCGACGTTACAGTAGTTAGCGTCGCCCAAGGCCAACCAGTCGGGAAGCGTTCGTCGCGTCAGCTGCTCCCCGCCCGGGATCAGCACCCTGGACGGTCTGGACCCGTCTGTGCCTATCAGTGGTTGCAGCTCGGCGGAATTGGCCGGCTTCCAGGGGGCATCTTTACTGTTTTTTTTGGTTCTTTTTTTCCTTTCTTTTGCTGTTCACCATTTATTACTCTGTCTTCTCTCCCGTATGATCTTTCTCAGACACGGCGCAGTGTCGGGTCTCTTGATAGGGTACGGGCCGAGCACATCGGAACATAGCTATTCGATATTCGATATTCGATATTCGATACGCCCCACAGGAGACGTCTGCCGCAAGGGGGGGTTGTGATGGTCTGATACTATAAATAAGCCAACAAGCATGCAGCTTCAACGATATCACACATGCTGCCAACGACTCAACGCCGAGAAATGCCGACATGAAGAAAAAAGGAATGGATTACCCAGCCGGGGATCCCGAGCGTTCAAGATCGACCATGCTCTATATCGTGGATTGCTTGCATCGGCATCAGCCATCATCTCATTATACTCGCGTCAATGTAAGGGAGACCGAGACCTCTCCGCCCAAACTAACCACCAAGAGTGTATATGTATGGAAATCCTCCTCCTGCCTAGATAGAGTGACGTTCCCGCATGTCATTGTCTTCACAGAAACGGGCCCACGAACCGCAACCGACCCCTAACGCCCACGACCCATTCATGCCCACCATCGCTGATTCCAATTGCCAGAAGAGTCTCATACGAAGCAAGCAACATAAAAGAAAACAAAACAGTAGCTACCTAGCTATCGAGCTATCGAGCTGCCGAGACTGGGGATGGCAGGCATCAGCGCACTCCGGCGACAGTGCTCCCCAAAGCGCCCGCCACCCCAGAGGCAGAAAAAATGGGAACCCTATCCATACAAACAAATATGAAAGACGGTGAGAGGGAATCACCGGGTATAACCTCAAGCATCGCTAAAATTCGGACTCCTGAATTGGAAGAACACGACCCAGGTCTCGAAACAGCCGCCTCCTGCCGAGCATCGCGCCAGCCCACGGAGCCTCACTCTCTCTATCCCGTGCAAACGTTCTATCGGAGATTCAGCCGTATAGTTCCGTCGGTTGGGTAAAGGGACCGTCTATCTTCTGGGCGGGTGAGTGAGCGACATTGGTGGGTAGGTAGGTATCGCCTACACTCGGGAGAACAACATGGCAAGATCCACCTGCAAGGGATCAGGGTTCGCCGTCGGAGGAACAGGGGCACCAAGAAGTACCTAGCTGCTGGATCCAGGCTCCTCCTTCTGCTGCGGCAGCTGCAACCCGGCATTCTGCGCAATCTGCTTCCATGTGTCCAGCTCCCGGTAGAGGCGCTCGCACTCCTGCTTGAGCTTGTCATTGGACTGGCTGAGCTCGGCGATGGCCTGCTCAGTCAGTAGCTTTTCCAGCGTCCATTTCTCAATGTTCTGGGTTTCGTTCTCCTTGAGCTGCGTGATGAACGAGACTGCCCGCTGGAGAATGGAGCCCTTGTTCTTCTCGCAGCCCGGAACGATCTTGGCCAGTTCATTGATCCCCTCGTTGATTGTCTCACGTCGCCGACGCTCGACTGAAAAGAAACCCGTCAGAAAAAGGGAGTCCCAATTGGTGACGTAGGGGAACGAGAACTTACCTTCCTTGTGGTTATCCTTGCGCATCTTGTGCCATTCTTCAGAACCGACTGCAGGCTTGGCGTTTGGGGGAGCACTGTACCGCGGCTCCGGCTGCAACCCGTTCGGTGGCGGCTGCTGGATAGTCGACGGGGGCGGAGGCAACGGTAGGCCTCCCGGCGGCGCCTGGTTGACTGCATGGCTATTGAAGGCTGTCTCCTCATGGTGAGTGTCTGGCGTTGCCTGGTTGGCGAAAGCTTCCTCCGTGGACTGGGGAACATGAAGCGACGGATACATGTTCAACGCCGCCGCAGCAGTGTTCGACGCATTGGCGGCGTCGGTCACATCGTTGTGGTCGGAAGCGGTGGCCTGGGCGAGGGCGCTGAAATCGTCCACGTTTACATGGTCATGAGCAGCCTGCGCGATGCTCACCGTGTCACCCAGGAAAGCCTGCGCATCCGGATCTGGTACCGACATAGTTGCGGCCGGGGCGCCCCGCTTACTGCGACGCGAATCGGGCGATGCGGACTCGCTCGCACGCTTCCGCTTCTGCCCAGGGCTGGTTGAGACCTCGGAGAGGTCAGGATGTGGAACACCGACAGTCGCGGCCATAGCGGACAGTTGGGTTGTCATCAATTCTGTCGGGGAGTGGTCAATATCGATTGAAGGACGTCACCAAAAATGAGCATTTGGGTGTGGCTGCCCGCCATTCATGATGGGAGACCATTCTGCGAATGAATAAAACCCTTGGCGACTCAAAGCGAAATGGGCGCGTAGCGCGCGCAATCCCGCAAGAAGCGACAGAGGCAGCGACGGTCCCCTCCCTCCCCCCAAAAAAAACAATCCTAGAGCCTGCTTCCAACGAGCACCAGATTCGCACTCTGAGAGGCGCGCCTGTTGCTCTGACACCGTGACGACGACCCTTTGATGAGACGACACTTGCGTCCAGCCCATTCTCCCACTTGAGAGGCGGCTATCGCGCAAATTGCCGTCGCGGGTGCTCACAACCAAACGCGTCCAGTGGCCAAACACCGGACATCGCTGGGTTGCGAGTGGATTTGATATGGCTCTTTCTCATTCTTGATGGAGATGTTGACTTTGAGAAAAGGGGTTTCTTACGCTCTGTGGTTGGGGCTGCCGGGCCTAAGATCGAGGTCATGTGAAGAACGTGCCCGAAAACGTGACGAGCGCTGCGAAGGTCAGCTAGGACCCCCCGGAAGACAAGGGAAATCGATGCAAAAAGTGGTCGCGCATCAATTTTAATGAAATCCGAGAGGATGTAGAAATTCTATCATACCTGGTTTTCAAAAGGATAAATTTGCGTGCCTTGTCTCACGGCACTTGTTGATGGTCGATGTTGAGGAGTTGCGTGAGAGGGAAGATCATGTGAGCTGAGGCTGGAGGCGAACGTAATCAATCAAATCGCGGGTCGCGGAGGGATCGGGTGCACGGGCCAAGTGCTTTGCCGAAACAGCCTTCTCGTGGGGCAGCCTGCATGCGCAAGCGATCAGCACCACGGACTACTGGCCCACTTGTTGTTGATTGTGAGGTTCGGGCTCCCGCTCGCGCCTTTTATTCAGCTGGAGTGCTCTGGGGTGCTCTGGGGTGCCGTTTCTTGGAAGGCGCGAAAACCGCCAGCGCTTTTTTGGACTTGCAATGTCGCAAAGAGTGTAACAATGTGTCAGAGGGTGACTTTGCCTCGTACTTTTATTTCTCTTTTATTTCTGGGAGTAGGCCAACACGAATAATGTTCCGTCCCAGCACGTGTACTTGCCCATGCACCCGACCACCCTCCTAGGATGCACACCCGCCCACCCCTCCCCCAGATGCAAGAGGGACAAGGCGATGGATGCGGCGTCTTTCCCTCCTACCAGCCGCCAACGACTACTAGTCCCCTACACCATCAGAGAGCGTGCTGCCTCTCTGGCAGTGCCCCACCTTGCGACAACCCCTCCTGACGTGAAGGGCAGTGAGACAGCCTGGCACATGATTGGGCCGCCTGTGCTTATCACGAGGCACCCAGTTCTTTTGCCCCAGAGCCTAGTAAGGTACCTGAGTTATCTCGGACATTCGTTCGTGCCCGCCTATGCTTCTAAGGACATCACCTGCGTCAAGGGTTAGGGCTGGTTGGCTGGCGGGGTTGGTCCATGGACGGCTTCTGGCCTACTCCATAAGGTATCTCGGCAGCTTTGACAGCGGCCTATCGGATGGCTGCCCTCCCTTAGTTTCTTGGCTGCTAGAGCACTTTCTCCAATCGGAGCCAGCTTTGGGACGGGCCAACTCTGATCGCGCTCCCACTCCTTCACCATTCACGCTTTCCTGCCCAAAGAACCTGGTCCGACAAAAGCACTATTCTACATGCCGACTCTGGTCTCATGAGAGGCTGGGAGCATAATTTACACCGTCATGGCGGACCTTGAAGCGGCCAAAATCAACCACGACAATCACCTGCTTCTAGTAAGGCGACGTCATCGTCCCCATTGCTTGCCGCACCCCGCGATGTCCGTCTGCTAATGCTAAACCCTCGCATAGGACCAACCGTGTCTGCGTCTCCCATACGAGCTCCTGCGCAAGAACTTTCGCTCTGTCCATTATCCCTTGGAGTGGGACTCAACTTGGGTCAAGAATCTGCTTAAAGAAACCGCCAACGGCTCGCTCAACGGCAAAACATCCCCCGAGGATGTCGTCAAAAACCTGGATCAAATGCTTGTCAAGATGCGCGGGCTGAAGCGGAAACTTACTGCCGCTGCAGAGGAAGAGGATCGACTCTACCGGCAGATGGACTCCCGCGTAGCCCACCTGCGCGAGCTCGCCGACCTGAACACGGTCGACGATGTCAAGTACGAGGCCTGGTCGCGGAAGAGGCTCGACCGCCTTTTGGTCGACTACATGCTCCGGCATGGCTATGACTCGTCAGCAATAGCACTAGCAGACGAGCGAGGAATGCGGGACTTGGTCGACATTGATACGTTTGTGGCCATGAGCAAGATCCGCAAGTCACTCGAGGCCGGCAGCGTGCAGGAAGCGCTCAACTGGTGCAGCGAGAATAAGAAAGAGCTCCGCAAGATGCAGTCCAATCTCGAATTTATGCTCCGGTGTCAGCAGTACACCGAAATGATGCGCACCGGCTCGCAGTCAAAAATGCTCGAGGCGATTATGCACGCAAAGAAACACATCACTCCCTTCACCGACACCTATCCCGAGGACGTCAGCAACATGGCCGGCCTGCTCGCCTACCGCCCCGACACCGCCATCGAACCTTACGCCTCCCTCTACAGTGCCTCCCGCTGGCAGAAACTCGCCGAGGCGTTTGTCGACGCCCACCTCAAACTCCTCAACCTGCCCATGACCCCGCTCCTACACATCGCCCTCTCCTCAGGCCTATCCGCCCTGAAAACCCCAGCCTGCCATAGCCACAGCCGCAGCCACACCACCCAGATCGCGGCTCAGCAGCAGCAGCCCCCCTCACAGTCTCGACCCGTCGAAAACGGCAGCACCACCGCCAGCAGCACCACTCCGACAACGGCACCCACCCAGCATCATCACGGCACCGCCTCCCTCACCACCCGCGTCTGCCCCATCTGCTCGACGGAGCTCAACGCTCTCGCCCGCAACGTGCGCTACGCCCACCACGGCAAGAGCCGCATCCTCGAGCACGACCTCCTGCTGCTGCCCAACGGGCGCGTCTACGGCAAGGCGGGCCTGGACGAGTACGCGGCCAAGTCGGGCCTGCCGGCGGGCCAGGTCAAGGATTTGGTCACAGGGGAGGTGTTTGCGGCGGAGGAGCTGCGGAAGGTTTTTGTTACTTGAGTTTGACTGACCTTAGACTTCCTCGTTATGGGGAGCGTAGTAGGATTTTTGTGGTGTGGTGTGGCGTGGCGCGGATGGAAGTGTAATTAGTGCATTATTGGCGTTGATTTTGGTTGGGTTTTGTCTTGTTGTACCGGTAAGGGCGGCGTACCATACGGGCTTTTCTAGGATGGCCGGACGGATGGACATATGCGGTTGGGTTTGGTATTCGCCATGAGCTGGCACGGTATGGGTGGTGGGGGACATGGGGCCGGCAGCCGAAGGCGTATATGGATTCGTTCTTGTTCAATCCGTCATCATCTCCGCTTTGCATCGCGTTTCAGTTTTTGAGTAGGGTAAAGCAGCAGCAATCACAGGCACCGCAGGTAGTCAGCCAGACGCGCAGACTACAAATCGCTCTTTTTGGCACGTATGTAACGCAGGGGAGACAAGACAGGGTCTCCGGTCAAACAAGATCCCGTGAGAAGGTTCGTTATTAGCGTGTGTGTGAAGAGAGTTAGGTTTGGCGTCGAGTCATGTGTACTGTATATTTGCTTGCCACCGGCCGCTGTGATAACCGATACCACTAACTAACTATACCAGTTTGGTTTTTTTTTCTTTTTCCACTCGACACTCAAAGCACACATAATCACCTCCCAAGGGGGTCAGTCAGTAAGCCCGGTGAGGTAACGATGGACTCGCTCATCAGAGAAAGACGCATATGTATTTCTGGGGGGTATCCGTGTCCCCCGCGCAGCCTGCTGAGAATTTGGAAAACGAAGCAGCGGCAGCAGCAGCAGCAGCAGCCCCGAAAGGACGCACACCCCATTCCAAAAGGGACAATAGAGAAACAAAAAGGAAAAAAAGAAGACTCCATCAAATCAAGCAAGACAAGCACCCCTTTGCCCCCATTTCCCCGCCGTCCGACCTTGCCCTTCCATACGCTCCATCCGTCCATTCGATACATCTTATACCACAGAGACACACGCGTTGACGACAGAGAGAGAGAGAGAAAGAGAGAAAAAGGCCTATATTTCCATGCGGTTCCAATCCGTGGCTAAAACCCCCAAAGTTTCTATCTACCGCGTATTGCCAAACGCAAACGCCCCAAAGACACCTACTCCTCCGCCAGGTGTCATGGGCCCCAAACCACCGCCGCCAGTACTCGTAGTGCCGTTGGTGTTATGGGATGAGGCAGCCGGCGTGCCGACCAGGCCGACACTACCGGTGTTGGGCGTGCTCGGGGCGCCGTTCTGGAGGTTGTTGTTGCCGTTCGGATGGTGGTGGTGGCTTGGCGGGGTATTCTCTACTTGATTTCCATTACCGCCGCCATTACCGGTATTGGCGTTGCCAACGGTGATGCCGCCGCCGCCGATGGAGAAGTCGGGGATGCCGAGACCCCAGACCTTGCCGAGATGGTCGTCGGAGATGTCGCCGTTGAAGATGCGCTTGCGCAGCTCGAAGAAGACGCGGCCGGTCAGCAGGCTGTCGGAGCCGGCCTGGTGGGCACTACCGACGCGCTTGAGCTTTAGCGTCTCGGCGATGTGCTCCAGGCCGGATTTCTGCTCGAATTTTTGCATGATCTCGATCGCCGTCGGGTCGTTGGGCGTGAGCATGCCGCTATTGTGCAGCTTGATGGCGTGCTTCATGAGGTGCTTGACGTCGTACGTGGAGGGGAAATAGAGCTTCATGATCTGGTCGAATTCGACCTCGTCACAGGGCAAGGGGCGGCACACTAGGAGCTTGGTCAGGTAGCCAAAGTCGTAACCTCCGTGGAAACTTATCCAGCGGACGTTTTCGAAACAGACGAGTCCTGACGGGATCAGGAGGGACGCGAAGTCGTGCGGCTCGATGCCGTCCCGCTCCAGCAGCGCAAAGTCGATGCCTGCCTGTTGCAGCGACTCGATCGACGTCTGGTTGTACATATCTTCTTTGATGGAGAACTTGAAGTTGAACTGCCAGGCGTAGGGCTGCTGTGTCTGGTTGCCTGCTCCCGAGCTGGGGCGGGGTGGGGGGTGTTCGCCCTCCTCGTTGAAGAGGGCGATGCCGATCTGTATCACTTTCAACAGATCCACGTTGGTCCGAAGACATTGGTAGTGGTAGTCACTCTTTCCTCGGAAGCCACCCATCGGTCTCGCTACGACGCCCGGAAACTCGGTGTCCTGTTCATCGGATCATGTCAGCCTGACTGTGTTCCTCGCCTCCGGCCCGCGCAGGAGCAGGGAAGAATCAGCCCACCATAGCAATGTACGGATACCTGTCCACCAGGTCCCGCAGGTTCGCCATCTCTTCGTGCAGGTTGTGCTTCCAGACCTCCCGTATCCGACCTTTCTGCACCACCCGTGTCGCGTGCTCCGCCAACCCATGGCCTTGCTGCTGCCCGTGTTGTGGGTGCTGTACGGGCGGGGCGTGTTGGGCATGTTGTGATTGTTGCTGCTGCTGGAGGGCTTGTTGTTGTTGTTGTTGTTGTTGTTGCGACTGCTGCTGTTGCTGCAGGTTGCCGGCGTGCGTGAAGCCCATGCGTGCGGCGTGGCCCGCGAGGCCCGAGTCGGCGCCGACCCCGAAGCCGGCAGCGGCACCGAGTCCACCGGCCAGGCCTAATAGGTTGGAGTTCGCCGAGAAGGGATTGCCCTGGCCGATCTGGGCGTTGATGTAGGCCGTGCTGGCGCCGAGGGGCGGCGGGTGGCTCGTCGCATGTTGGGCATGGGAGGGGAATTGTTGATGGTAGGGCGAGATGGTGTTGGGCCCGCTCGAGAAGCGGTTGAGCGTCGGAGCCATCGCGTGGTGGCGGCGCCCGGTTGGTCTTGGTTGCCTCTACGCTGAGCCTATCGTGAGGGCCGTATCCTAAGAGCCGTGCCGGATTCGTGTCTTGAAGGGACCATTCCCGTCCCGCTTGGTTGGGAGAACGCAAGTGGTGGGCGACGGCGCCGGTGTCGCGAGACCAGACCGTGTCAGGTTTGCGGTGCTGCTGACTCGGATTGGCTGCAGTCGGATGTCGTCTTCCAAAAATGCGAAGCGGCTGGATTTGCTTGCTGCGTAATCGCGGGAATTGAGGCGGATCAAAAAAACAATGTTGGCAGAGTAAAGCTGAAAGTTTGGCTTTCGTTTGACTCGAGCTTCGGGGGACGGACTAAAGGGGAGAGCGGTTGCGGCTTCGTTCTTGCCCATCACGGAAACCCCAAGGTCGATGTTGGGGCACAGGACGCATGGTGGCGCACGGGCCGCAGCTACTTTTCCTTAGGTAAGCAGGCAGCACTGTGGGCATCCCGGCACGCAGCCAAGGAGCTCAAACCACCACTCTCCACTCGCTGCACTCGGCGATGCGTCCTCAGTCATTGTGAAGAGCTCCCCCCCCAATCTTGCTGAGCAAAAGCCCCAACCGGACTCGCAATTGCCAGCGCCACAATGCAGCCCTCTAGGTGCGATCAATTGAATAAATAACTTCCCCCCTCCCCCAGGCCCCGCAGCCAAAGCAAGACCAACTGGCACTGACTCTCCTCTCACGCCTCCAGAATACTACGCTCTATGGGCGGCGACCCGAAACCCAACGTGACGGGCTTCGACATGCGCAGGTTTCTCGCCGCGACGGGCAGCCGCCGCTACGACCCCTGGGAGAGGAAGTGCGTCGCTCAATTTCCCCCAATCGTATCTGCGACGAGTCCAGACACACGACGGTCTAACAATCAAGCAGCGAAGCATGGCGTTACACAGGCCGCTTCTCCCGGTTCAACCGCTTCAAGAACTCGTTCCCGGGCCTCGGGATTGCCACGGTCGCGTTTGCGGGCTACTGCCTGTACGAGCACTTTTTCATGCAGGACGACCACCACCACCACGCCGACAGCACCACGGCAGGTCACTAGACGGAAGGATATGGGGTGAGGGATTGGAGGCGGCCGTTGAGGTGAATCGAGGGCCGGACTGTGCAAGGCGTGACCATGAGCTAGATGAGTCGGTGAAGGAGGGTTAGGAAGACGGTGGACGCGAGTAGAGAGCGGAACGGTGGGGGATGGCGGACAAATGGGGTGGATGTGGATGGGTTGTTGATATTACCTGATGGTGGAAAACAGACCATAGAATCAAGGGTTACGTGCGTTTGCGCGCGGGCTGGAATAGCATTGTACATTTTCAAGCAGTTGTTCTCTTCGATGACGAGAGGCAATGTCGCTGTGAAGGCTACAGGGGCAAAGGTAAGGCTCGAAGTCAAGCATAGAGAGGCGGCTTTGCTGTCAAAGTGCGATGGACGGATGCTGGCCGAGGATAAGGGCGAGCATAGTTTTGAATACGGGCGAATAAACAAAGAATGCCGTGCATTCAAGATGGATGCGGTTTGCCCGCAGTTCCCTTTTACTATCCCAATGAGTAGAAACCAGTCTATGCAGCCAGCTACCCATCCATGCAAATAGTGCCAAACCAACGCCGAGATCCGGAATAAACCGCCGGGTACAAACATATAGAACGATATCTCGACAACCCGAGACTCAGACCAGGCCAGCTGAGCAACCTATAACCCAATGCCATTGACCAAATCCAAGGCCCCCTCAACCGCAACCTCCAGCTCCCCAACCCTCCGCTTCAAATCCCTATTCTCGTCCCGTAACAAACCAACCGTATCCCACGCGACACTCGCGCTCTGCCCCTTACAGTTGCCGCACCCAGCATCCGACCCCGACTCGCCCGAGATCCCCTTCAGAATCTTCTGAAAAGCACTCATCGGCTGTCCAGGCCTTTGCTTCGGCGTCACATTCACCGAGCCACCCCCGCCGCCAGTATTCTTCCCATCCATCATCCCCCCCATCGCCGATGATGCGCCATCCGACGACACGGTATGCGCCTGCGGCGGCAGCGCGGGACTCCGACACCGTGAAAACACGCTCTCACTCTCCGCACTCTCGTTCTCATCCTCATCCGTATCTTCTTCCTGGCCCGAAACGCCACTCTTCCAACTCTTTCTGCTCCTCCTCCTCCTCCGTTGTCGGCGACGGTCCTCGTCAACACCCAAATCCTCCGACACCATCGACGCACCCTCCGAAGGCGTCCTCACGGCTCCATCAGCAGTGGAAGCAGCAGCAGCAGCAGCCTCCTCGGCCCGCGCCCGCGCCCTCTTCTCAGCCGCCAGCTCCTCCGCAAGCGCGTTCATGGCTTTCTCCTGCTCTTGTGCCCTCTTCGCCATACCCTCGAGCTGCATCTTGAGATGTGTGGCACGCATCACGGCCTCGTCTAGCTGGTCTCCCTGCTCTGACCTCTCCGCTTGAAGTTCGCGCAGAGCGGCGGACTGCTCGCGGTAGGCGGTCTGCATCTTGGTGAGCAGGCCGAGGGCGTTCATCTGGAGGTTTTTGTAGGATGACGGGGAGAAGGGGTCGCCTCGCGGGGACGAAGGGGAGGAGCGAGGAAAGAGAGCGGCTTCGATGTTGAGGTTACATAGCTCGTCGTCAGTGTGGCTCGGGTTGGCTGGAGTGGTGGGTTGGGTAAAACGGGAGGATAGGGCTGACATGAAGCGGGATGCGGTGGTCATGGTGCTTTTAGGGGTGGTGATTTCCGAGGCGGTGCTGCCGGGGCCGGCGGGGTTTCTCCGTAGGCGTGTGGGTGTGGTGTCGAGTGCTGGGGCATCTTTTGAAGACCCATTGGCGCCGCCGCCGGTGGGGGACAAACCCAACGCGCTCGCAGCCCCGGCGGAGCCGCTCAACCAGCTGACCAACCCCCCTCCTCCGCGCGACCCGTCCGCTACCGTCCTCCCGTTGCTCCTCCCGTCACCGGTGTAGGGCATTTGCTCCGAGGGTGATCTCGTGTGCGTCTTCCTCGTCGGTGACGGCGTCCTACTCCGGAAGGCCAACGGCAGCAAGTTTGGAAACGAGTGCTGCCTGCGATGGTTGGCGAGGCTGAACGGGGAGGGCGAAGGCGAGGGCGAGGGGCAGGGAGAGCCGAGGTCCTCGTCTGCAAAGCCACTGTGATATTCTGATAACGGCGATAGTGAAGGGCGTGGGGCGTTTAGCCCATGTTGCGGCTGGGGTGGTGAAGCGGGCGTTACTGTGCGCCTCTCAAGCTGCTGCCGCGGCGAAACGTATCCATTATCCGGGATAGCTACCTGTGGTTGTAATGCGTGCGCGGGAACAGACGGAGCTGGAGGGCGCAACTCCAAGGGCGGGGAGGACACGGCAGGGTTGTTGCTTAGCATGATGCGTTAATGTTTCGGAAGCTCCGTGGATATCCCTGGCTTGCCACCACAATCCGATCTTGATTCCCTGTTGGCCTGATTTCGTTTCGTTTGGCGGGGCTGACCTGGGAAATGTGTTGTTGCGTGGTGGTTGTATTTGTATGGCGACAGCTGGACATTCCAGAAACCCAGCTGAGAGCTCCAACAACCGTGTGCAGCGTTAGCTCATCCAGCACTCCCTGGTCGGCACGGTGCGGCCTAAATAAATCTAAACCAAAGAGAGACGCAAGCGAGTAGGTAAATATTTGTGACTTTGGATGTTGAGGATCGGAATTTGATGTTGAGGCTTGATGATGAGCGGCAGCAGGGGTTTCGCGTTGTCAATGTACTGTAGAGCATGCATGCAGTAACGTTATCCCGTAACTAATGCACACGCACGAGGAGGATCAGTACTGGCATGCAAGGCAAGTTATCGATTCCAAATCCATGGGCTTAGGCGTCATGCTGGTGCCGGTACCCAAACGACGCGCGAGAAAGGCAGCACAGCAGACAAGTCTGGGAAAGAACTGGAATGGGACTCGAGAAGGAAAAACATCGGCGAGAACCAAAGACGGCTTCTATTTACATAGTGCTAACCAGAGCGGCAAGCGCCTTCCCAGTTGGGCTGGTTTCCAGGGTCCTCAATCGACGACGACGCGGCAGACTCCACTGAAGGAGTCGATGCCAAGGCAGCACAGCACGTGGAACCGCAGCACCCGGAACCGCAGCACCCTCGGACGGCAGGGCTGTGGTGTGCGGTTTGACAGAAACACCGAACGCCTGGACACTGTGGACAGACGAAAATAAAATACATCATCTTGATTCCTCCCTCGTATGCGACAGAATTCCAGGTGCTGCACCAATACAATGCTTTTACGTGGTCATACAAGCCGCCACTGGAAGAACTTCATTGGGTATGCCTTGAGTGGAGATCACCGTCTCGAGTGCGCTGTCAGCGGTGAGTTTTGACACAGCCAGTGCATCCGGGGTTCAGGTCGGGCTGGACCAAGCCCAAATTATGCTGTCATCCGGGCCAGGAACGGGAGATGCACATAACGTTACTGCCGTCCACCCGTCCTATGTCGATCTGACAATCATCATGGGACCCATTGATACCCGATAAAACTCTGCACAGAAATATGAGTATCCGTAAGATACGTTGCCGCCAAACGAGATTGGGGAGAACAGTAGATCAATTGGATATACCGAAGGCGCCCCAAATAGGCAGTCCAATACGGCCCCTCATGTGTGCCGTCGCCCGCCATGCTGCACCAAATAGTGCAAACCCAAATTCTGTGACGTCCGCCTTGAGGCAGACTAGAGAAGGCCTAACCAAGCCCGCTGTCCCATATTTCCTCAGCACAAAACCCAAACAACCAACCCCCCCGCCGCTCAGTAGAACGACTCCACCATTGTCTCCTTCATGCTGGTCTTGATCGCCCCCGGTGCCGCGCCCTCGCCCAGCCGGAATACACTCTCGATGACGCTGAGCTCCGGCGCCGTGGTATCCAGACCTGTTACCGCCATCCAGTCATTCACAACCATACCGCCACCAATCACGTCGCTCCCGCGGTTCACGCTGCCCGCGACGAGCGGCACCTGCAGCAGACTGCTGAGCTCGTCCTGGTCCTGGATGCTAGTCTTGGGATGGACAAGGCCGCCCTGGTTGCTGAGAGTCATGTAGGAGCCGACGAGCACGTGGTCGGCGACGGTCTGACGGAACACCTCGACGCCGAGCACGTCCGCGATGATCTCCTCCGTCTCGCGCTCCAGGTCCGGGTGTACCAGGGCCGTGTGGTCGTTGGTCACGATGACGTTGCCCAGCGCCGATAACCGCTCCTCGATGCGTTGGATCCGGATTTCGTCCGGTAGGCTGTTGCGCAGGTGCTGCAGCTCCTGGTCGGTTGTTGAGGTTGGGACGAGCAGGCCTTTGCGGTTGCTAGATCAACAGGAAAGAGAATGTCAGCGCCCAGGCACCTGGAGAGAGGTGATAATGGGTATGCCCGTACCCAGCTGTTAACCGGCCGATGATGCGCGTGCCGGCAATCGTCGTCCTGCAGATGGGAATGACATCCTGTAGCTCGGCCTCGAACACGCTGTAGAAGTTCTCGCTCGCGCCGACCGCCACTAGGGCATATGAATTTGTTAATGTCGAGAAGACGCCAACCCTGCGCTGTGGTCAGCCCATACCCTCACAAAGTCTTCGGTTCTGGCTGTTTGCTGCCGCAAAATCGCAGATCGTGGCGGGGTAGTTTGGTGGTGGGGCGGGGCAAAACTGGTGGTGGGATGTGTGTGGCTTACTCGTTGGAGTTTTCGAATTGTGCGCGGACAGCCATGATGTTGAATACTGATGCTCTGCTGATTCTGTATAGAGGGTAAAAAGGGGGGGAGATACAAGATTAGCGGGTTTTTCTTTTCGCTTTGGGACCTTGTAGGTCTGTCGTCCTGGTGTTTGCTGGTTCGCTTGTAGATGACGAGAGTGGAGGCAAGAGAAAACGGCAGATACATACATATATACCAGTTAGGCGGAAATCTCCAAGTGGGGTTTATTACCCACAGCTCCCTAGAACTGCACACTGTTTCTCGAGTGCTGCGCTGCGCCCCAGGACGCTTACTTTTAGCCCATGACTCCGTTGCCTTTCATGTTTGGCACCAGATACACTACCATCCATGAACATAAGATAGGGCATGATGCATGCATCTTGTATTGTTTTATAACATTTTATTGTAGGATATGATCCAAATAAGTCGTGTGAGCTCTGAAGCACTGGATGCGCGGAGGGCTTTGACTATCGCTCGTTCAACACTCTGGAAGATGCTCATCATGATCTTGAACGAAGGGCAACATGCCCCAAGCGTCTCCCATCCAAGTACCCTATGGTGTAATGCGCACTTGTCAATCCTCGAATCCAGCCCCCTCAACCTCATCAGTCTCTTTTGCCGTTACAGATTCACTGTAGTCCCCGCCGGCCGAATGACTCAGGCCTATCACAGCCAAGGCGAAACAAGAAGACCTATTGCCCCCCCCTGCAGTGACTAACGTGAGGTGGTGAGTCAAACAACCCACGCTTTTGGACCTGCCGCAAATTCATTATGAATCATCGGGAAACTCGTTCATTGGCTCGGGCTCGAGAAGGCTCTCACAACACTCGAATTCCTACGAACAATTACATTAGTACCGCAACTACATACACAGTCGGCCATGCACATACTATATTGTATAATTCTATTATTTACTTGGGTCTGTCCCAAGAGAGCACATTGGGTAATATCTAGTGCCGAGAGCCTTGGGTGGATCAAAGTTAGACAATACACTCCGAACAGGCTGAGCACGCGCCCAAACACACGTACACTCGCATCTACGCTACATCGCCCAAACCGCTATATCTCAGCATCAAAAAATCTGGGAAGCGAAGTCCATATGCCTTATCCACGGTAGTGGTCCCCATATCTACTGCCAAACCGAAACCCAACCCGCGCCCTCCCATCCTGAACCCACCCATGCCAGCGCTGATATAAAAGACTTCCGCTCACTTCATGAGATTCCCTTCTGATAGCCCATCCGAGACGCCAATCCAGTCCTGACATCCAGGCAATACCTGTTCTGTTGAGGGACCCCGTCCAGTCCAGTCGAGTCCAGTCCAGTCCACAGCACACACCAAAGCACCAACTAAAACTCCGAAAGACCAGGTGATATAAAACCTCTCTCCCATTCCCTCACATCTAAGCCAGCTCGATTGCAGGACAATACCTCGGCCCCGCAAACCCCTTGGCCACCACCGCCTGGATATCAATGTTCTTCTGTGGATCCTGATGCGGGCTCCACATCTTGAGCAAGATGAACCGCCCGCTGACGGGCGGATCAAACCGAATGGTGCACTTGTTCTTGTCCTTCTCAATGTAAAAGTGCGCCAGTGGCGCCATGAGCTCGCCGCCGACGGCCCGCACGGCCTCCTGCGTTGCAATCTGCGACGCCTCCTGCGCTTCCTCGAGCGTCATGCCGCCACCGCCGCCGCGGTTGCCGCCGGTCCGATTGTTAGAGTCCGCACCGCGGGCCGTGTAGGCGCGGTAACCCCGACGAGAGGGCTCGGCGGCAAAGCGGGCGATGTCTTCCTCGGTGGAGCCGACGGGCCAACGCCTGTATGGTCCCCCGGCAAAAGAGATTTGGATGCCCTCGTCGTCGCTATCGCTCTCAAAGGGCAGGGCGCCAATCCTATTGGGCGTCCGCCGGCGAGACGGCCGCGCGTGTGCGGCTTGATCTTCGTCGCTCTCATCCTCGCTGCATTCTGTGATGACGTTGAAGGGGGGAGGGGAGGCCGTGAACTCGGGTGGAATCTGTGCCGTCCGGCTGTCTTCGTCATCGTCGTCGTCGTCGTCGTCTGCGCCGTAGCTGTACGCCCGGAGGGGCCGGGACTGGATGCGGGTGACGCCCGTGCCGTCCTCCTCGTGGCGAAAGATTACCGTGCCGCGCCGGTGGTTGCGGGACGGCAGATACTGGATCTGGTACTGCGCCGTGCGGGTGAGCAGATCATCCGACTCCATTGCTACAAACACCATGCCCTCGCGGATTCTGTAGACAACGGTGAGAAAAAAAAGAATCCGCAACTGATCTGCAAGGAAAGAGAAACATACGGGCATGAGAACCTTGATCCGGGGGCCTTGATGACCAACTCCTTGAGACTGAACACGGTTCCGCCCTGGTGCCTCAACACAATGTTGCAGCGGTTGCTCTTGGTGCAGTAGACCGAGTTATCGTTCTTGAGGATGTTCTCGGGCGGATACGAGTGCTCATCCGAGTAGAGACCCCCGTCGCAGCTCATGATTTCCATGGTCAACTGGCCCGGCTCGACCTGGCCATACCTGCCATAGCGGAAGCCCTTGAAACTCGAGACGGCCCTATCCGAATCCCTCTTCCGGCGCTTGCTGGGGCGCCACCCTTGGGCCGTGTCATCGGCATAAAGGGGCGGCGACGTGGCAGGCGGTGCACGCGGCGCGGCGGCGTCGGGCCTGCCGGCGATGTCCAGGAACAGTCGCAGTTGCGCATCGGTCTCGTGAACGTTTCTATTCATCTCGTCAGGGGCGCCACCGGCTCCGGGGCGAGAGCGATGTCTTAAATACCGGTCGAGGTCGGTAGGGCGATAGCGGCTTGAGCGGGGCCCTGGTCCCGACGTGGCAAAGGTGGCCAACGGCGCCCGAGCTCTCGAACCGAGAGACCGGAGCGGCGGAAGGGAAGGTGAATGAGGCGAGGCGGCGGAGCCGGGAAGGGAGTCGTTTGGCGGTTCCGCGTCCCGCATAAATCTTGGTCGCAAGTCTCGGTCTGAACCAGAGGCCATCCTGGCTGTGTCGGGTGCGCTGCCGGGTGCGCTGCCGGGAACAGCACCAGGGAATTGGCGAGTGAGTCTGTCGAGGTTGTCTAACTCGTGGTAGAATTGCTGGTATAGCGTGGACAACCTCTCGGGGGCGCCGTCGGCCCGTCGATCATGGGAGGTGGGACGGGGCGCGCTAAAGCGGCGGATGGTTCCGTCAGCGGCTCGAAACGTTCCGGGTTCCAACGGCGGGAGGAGCGGCCGGTTGTCAGACTGGAGAGGGGATTAGAATCGCGGACACGAGGTGTAAAGAAATAGGAATTGCATTGAATGTGGTGGGCAGCGGGCAGCGGGCATCGAAGGGCGAAGGCAGCTGACAAGGTACATAATCAGGTGGTCTAGGCAGGTTTGTTCGGACGACTGACCATGGGCAACAGAGCTGCAAGCTGCAGTAAGAGTTAACGGCAGTGAAAGATGTCGCAAAGCGAAGACTGCCGCTGGCCTGCTGCAAGCTTGTCTACTATGTAGGTGGTGAAGTTGGCAGATGCAATCGGTGGGTTATCGGAGTGCCGCTTTGGTGGAGAAGCAATCTGGGGGCGGGTGAACGAGGACCCTGCACGTTCCGTACGGATGCTGTGTAGAGGCTAAGAGGACGGGACTGCTGGAGGGGTCCGTTTGACTTATTGAGTTACCTAAATTACATAGGTACCTTACTAGGTAGGTATGTGCTGTGCAGTATTTGGCAGGGGTTTTCTCACCGGCCAGCCGTCGGGTCACTCTGCCGGCTTCCATGTTATGGAGCTTGCAACTACTGTGTGTAATACGGTACCACAAGGAAGCGGAGATTGGACGCCCGAAACGGGGTTTCCCATTCATTTCGGAGAAACCTGGCGTTGTCAGGGTTCTACAAAAGTGTCATGAGGAACTGTGAGAGACCGCGTAAATGAATAATACATATCCGCGAAAGAAGGGAATCGTTGCAGCAATAACAATAGTTAACTGAGCAAGTGCCCCACATAAGTTTAACTTTCCCGCGTCGCGCCAAGCCGAGTTAGATGGAGTCGGGTGCTAGCATTCGGTCACAACTCCATCTCTTGCCAATAAATGGCACCATTGACGTTGTCGGTGCGTGCAAATCGAGGTTGTCATTGCGATATTCCAACCACAGAGTAGCAAAGCTCAGGAAGCCTGGACTCGGGCTAGAAGCCCCAGAGTCAGAATTCTTGGCCACACCTTCTGACGCGACTGCCGAGAGTCCGTCCGTATGCGGTTGTTCGGGAACCCACAGCACCGCCCGTAAATTATAGCGACGAGTCGCGTGGTTGCAACAGCCGTCGACTCTCCGTTTGACAAGAAAGAAAAGATTGGCGGGTTACTGATTCAAGTGACTTTTCAACCCTTTAAACCAACTTTATCTCCACATTCCACCACCCAACCAAAACATCTCGACCCGACCATCCATCCATCCATCCATCGTTCCATTCACTCATCCATTCACTCATCCATCCCTCTCTTTCTGAACAGTCACGCTCAACACTCCACGCTGAAAATGAATCAAGAAGCTCCGGTGGTCGACCGGACCGCCAACGTCGGCGCGAACTACGATGCCCAAATGACAACAATCCCAAACCTGCAAACCGAGCGTAACGGTTTGGTGCCACCGCCGGCGAGCGGCATCAGCGCCGGTAAGTGAACACCCCATCCATCACCCTTCACCGCGCCATACGTCATCTCTCTGACCAACGCGCCAGATGAAATCGCCCTCTATGACCGGCAGATCCGCCTCTGGGGGATGAAGGCCCAGGAGAAGATTCGCAACGCCAACATCCTCCTGATCACCATGAAGGCCATGGCCAACGAGATCGCCAAGAACCTCGTCCTCGCCGGCATCGGCTCGCTCACCGTCCTCGACTCCGAGCTTGTGACGCCATCCGACCTGGGCGCCCAGTTCCTCCTCTCCGAAGAAGACACGCCGCTCGGCACCAACCGCGCAGCGGCCGCGTCGGCCGCGCTCCAGCGCCTCAACCCGCGCGTGCGCATCCACATCGACACCGTCGACGTGCGCCTGAAACCGCACTCCTTCTTCGCCCCCTTCGACATAATCATCGCCACGGACCTCGACTCCCCAACGCTGAACA
The DNA here is from genome assembly GCA_023628455.1 of Chaetomiaceae sp. B2702. Lineage (NCBI taxonomy): Eukaryota > Fungi > Ascomycota > Sordariomycetes > Sordariales > Chaetomiaceae > Chaetomiaceae sp. B2702. Next base: position 151,186 of record JAMAKP010000038.1, read on the forward strand.
TCATCAACACCGCAACCCGCCTGCACAACCGGCCCTTCTACGCCGCCAACTCGCACGGCCTCTTCGGCTTCCTCTTCGCCGACCTCATCGAGCACACCTTCACCCTCTCCCGCGGCAGGTCCAACCTCCCCACCCCGCCGGGGACCCGCGAGTCCCGCACGCGCTCCGTCCTGGCCGTCACCCCGAAGCCCGGCGACGAGTCCGCCGCCGAACTCGTCACCAAGCGCGAGCTCTACTCCACCTGGTACCTCGCCTCGGGCGCGTCGCACCTGGCCCCGGAGATCCTGCGCTCCCCGCGCCGCAGGCGCGTCGTCACGCCCCTGCTCTCCTGCTTCCGCGCCCTGTGGGAGTTTGAGGCCCGCCACGGCGGCGCCCCGCCCCTGACCGACAACCACGCGCACCTGGCCGAGTTCACGCGGCTCTGCGGCGAGCAGCACAAGGCGCTCGGCCTGCCGAGCGAGACGCTCCGGAGCGAGGTGCTGAGGTCGTTTCTGGGGAATGTGAGCGCCAATGGGAACGGTGCCGGTGGCGGCGGCGGCGGCCGGAGCGAGGTGTCGCCCGTGGCGGCGGTGCTGGGCGGGCAGCTCGCCCAGGACGTGATCAATGTGCTCGGCGCGACGCAGCAGCCGGTGCAGAACTTTGTCGTGTTTGACGGGGAGGCCATGGCGGCTGACGTGTATGCGCTGCATCCCGAGGGGGAGCTGGGGAGGGGTCTGCTGGAGAGTGCGGTGCCCGTGGCGGTTGGCGGGGGGGTCGGGGTGCTGGGGGATGAGGCACAGATGGTTGGGGGGCCGCCTGTTGCGCCTGTGGTTTGAGTGGATTAGGCGTAGATGCGTGTGTAAGAAGAGTACAATAGTCTTGCTTCTTTGCTGCTTTGCTACAGGGGGTCAAACACTACTCGCCGGCTGCGACATGGATAGATGGATGGATGGATGGATGGATGGATAGGTTCACGAGGCAGTGCGGCGTTTCGACGGACAGGCCTTTTGCTGGCGAGGATTGGCCGGCAGAACAACGCCTAATGCAGGCAGTGTGTCGAACTTGAACGATTTTCCCATGTATCGAGCCGCAGCCGTCGCGATACCGCCCGGGTTTGTCGTGCTTGGCGTGGCCCGAATCCTCCGACTGACCTGAAATCACCATCCAGAACGTTTGCAAGAAAAACGGCTTCCAAAGGTTTGAGAGGTGCGCGGCATACTGAGTCTGACCTGTGTCTTCCTTTTGCTCGCTGTCTTGTCTCTTCACTCCTTCTGTTTCTGCCTTCTTTCCTCCTCTGTTCTCAGAAACCTATTCTTACCCGACTCACCAACTGGAATTGCCTCTGGCGTCGTCCCCTTGATACTCCAGCGGCTTTGTCAGATATCCGAGATTTTCTACCGGGCCCATCTATCCGGCACGGCGGGTGTCCAACAGGAATTAGAGCAGCCGAGCGAGAGGTGCTGGCCTCGCATTAGAGGGAGGATAAAGAAGGGCAGTGGAGTAGGCGCGGTGACTTATCAAGTGCATATGCGACTGTCTTCATTCGTAGGTGTTCTTGTGGTGGATGCGTAGAGGTCAACCCAATGGACGGGTTTTCAATGCCATTCATGTTGCTCCTACGAGTGTAAATGACCTCACAGATCCAAGCTGGCATCGTCCGTCCATGCCAGAACAAGCAAACAAGCACCATAACTGTGGTAGTACCGGGCATGAATGAAGCGACAGGCCTCCTTGGATTGTCTATTATATATGTAAAAAGAACCCCAGTTGTGTGACTGCGCTCAGCCTCCCCAGCTAGAACATTCCGTTTTTCACATTTGACAAAAAGAAAAAAAAGGGAAATATCCACAATACAGAAAGAGAAAGGTATGATCCATATCCGCAGATGCCATGCCGATGCCAATGCAGAGGTATAGACGGCAAATCCAGCCGGCCATGTATGCAGCAAAGCTCCAAATGCAACTTCCGATTCTTATGTGCCCCCATCATCCGTCAAAGAAAAGCCATAATGTTCTCCGCTATGTGAGAAATCCAGTCCCTCCGCTTCCAAAACGCTTCAGATGTCCGTCCCTCATGTATCCAGTCCACCCATTTTCATATACCGCTCGTCCTTTTAAATCTCATCCCCGACAAACAACGAATGACCCATACCCTGTCTCGCTGTTCATCCTGTAATAACTGTCCAAGTTTGATTCTTGACCATGATCATGCCATATGCTCAGTCTTTGCACCTCGGCGACTCCGTAGATTATAAGGGCTTCTTCCCCGCGGAGCAGCCGTAGCAGACCGCGCCCTCGATTTCTTGACCTTAGTCGTCGTTTTCGCGGCCGGATTCGGCGCGGTAGGAGGAGTATTGCTTCCCATCTCTGTGTTTTCGTTATTGGCTGGCTGATTTTCCCCAGAAGCGCCCGCGCCGAGAGTAGAGATAGCCAAGTTCGTATTGCCGACGTCCCGTGATGCTGTCGCAGACACAAGCGGAAAGGGGCCCGCCGGTGGTGTAGAGGTCGAGGTTGTGCCAGGAACAGGCAACATTCTAGTGTTAATCTCCCGCGGTGCGATGGGCACAAATTGCCGAGTGGCTGGAGGCAATGCAGCAGCCGATAAAATAGGAGCAGGCGCGGAGCCAACTACCTTGACCTTCTTGCTCTTGCCCGGCGCCCCCTCCCCGTCATCAACCCTGGCACGTTTCCGACCGGCAGTCTTCTTTCCCGTAGAGTCCCCACTTCTAACGCCAACGCCGGCACCGCCCCCGCTACCTGCCTTCTAAGCAGATGGGTCATCCGAGTTGGTGCCGGGGTTGGTGGGAGACGAGGTGCGCTTGTTCCTCTTGAGACCGTTATGTGTCCAACCCCTGATTTGGGTAGGACCATGTCTGGGCGGGGGCTCAATAGGTGTGTAGTCTTTGATAGCCTCGCGATAGTCAAACTGAACGGTGCGCAGTTCCTGGCCGTTACCAGAGTATGACTGGCGGTGGGGCGGAGTAGGCGCCGGTTCAAGTTTGCGGTATTTGGACGAAGCCGACGCATTGGCTGCCGAGGAGCTGCCCGGGCGGGAACGAGGAGCTGGAGCTGCTGCTGGAGCAAGCGGTTGCTGTGCTCCTTGGAAGTGAATGGGGGCTTGGACGCCAACTGGGGGTGCTGACGCCGGACCGAGGGCCGGGGGTTGATGGTACGGCGGTGGGGTACTCATTCGCCGACGAGGCGCTGGTCCCATAGGTGGGCAGGCGAGGGGTGGTGCTTGGAGAGGATTTGCCAGCTGTTGCTGAGGCATGATGGGTTGCATGGGTTGCCCCGGATCTTGGACGGAGTACCCATTATGGAACGGGCGGCTCGCCGCGGGTGGGAAGTATGCGCCGCTGTTCGAAGCCACCATATTGCCATGATGCAGAGGAGCGCCACTCTGCTGCTCGGGAAATGCCGGAGGCTCATTCAGCAAACTCCGCATCGGCCGTAGTGCCGGAAGAGCCTTGGCGGCGCCAGAGTTGGAGAACGGAGTCCGACCAGTCGCCGCCTGCGCTGCCTGGTTCATCATAGGCCCTGGCGCCGGAGCAAGGGGTACACCTGCGTACTCCTGAACCAGCGGCATAGGAGGGGGAGGGGACAGCGGCTGGGGATTCAAGGCAGTCCGCAGGAAGTCGTTGGTTCGGCTAGATTCGATGGGTACCGGAGGCCCATCCTGTCGAGTAAAGTGGGTGGGCTCGGGCTGCGGGGGATATTCGGCAGCTGGTTGTGGAGGGTATTCAGCGGCCGGTTGCGGGTACTCGCTCTGCGGCTGCTCGTATTCGCCAGGCATCATCGCTCCGTTCGGCGGCGGCTGTTCGTAAAGTGTCGGTTCGGCGGGGGCAGGCTGTCGAGGACGCGGCCGAAACGGCCCCTGCTGCACGGCAGCATCCGCGAGGTGGGAGAGGCCCATGTAGACACCACCAGGAGCAGGGGCGTCTTGGACCGCGGGCGAGGAAGGCTGCCAAGTAGGAGGGTTCTCGGTGAAGACATCCCGGATGGCGTCGTAGGGCCTGGATGGCTGGGTGCGCCTTGGCGCGGCCATGCGTGGGGCCTCCTCTGCTGCCTCGATCGCGTTCGCTGCGCTGAGGGCATGGTCGACAAATTCAGCGAAAGCCGTTGTGTCTTCTACGGCAGGTTCGGGGACAGGTGATAATGTTTCCGGGTGGGCGACCTGGGCGGGGTCGATACCCTGAGCGACCAATATCCCGACCCGGTTGCTCTCCACAAGCTCTGGTTCTGGTGCGACCTCGTCTTGCGAAATGCCTTCCTGCTCGCAGACGGTGTGTACCAACTGTGCAACCTCCATCCGCCTCATGACCTCGTCCGCTTCCCGGTCCCTCCGCGCGGCCATGATTGTCCGCGAGGTATGGATGGGTTCTCTGATGGGCGGCACAAAGACGACGGGCTTCCAGCCGTCGGCGATGGGCTTGGGGGGTTCCCACTCGTTGATCGAAGCCGGAAGAGGAATGCCGAGAGTTGGGTGAAGGCTGTGCTTCTTCACCAGTTCGTCGTCCAGCTCGCCGGCGGCCAGGGTGCAGTCCCAGATGCCGGCCCTGCGGTCGACGAAGAGGTAATTTGAGCCGGGCTTGCCCAAGTACTTGCCGCGGCGTTGTTTGGTGGCGCCCTTCTGGACGCAGTTGGTCGAGTCCCGGAAGCCAATGTCGAGGTCGTCCCACTCGAAGAGATTGGGCACCATCACCCGGTTGTTGGGGATGTCCATGCGAGTGGGCCGCCTCGAGATGAGACGAACGCCGTACTCGTCTGGACCCGTCGCGCCTCGGGGAATTGGGAGCTCGGGCCCGTCCGCCGGGGTTACGGCACCGCTGGTGACGCGCTGGGTGACGCGATCGGGGGCAGCTTCCTCGGACAAGTCGGGTGCGGCGGCTGGGGACGGAGCGCTGGACCCCGAGTCCGGTGTCGTCGCCGCGCTTTCCTCGATGGCCTCGGCGGCGCCAAGCAGGCCGGCCGGATGCCGCGGCATCTGGGAGACGGCGTCCTCCCCTTTGGCAGCGGCGGCCACCTTGGCCGCCGGTTGGCCTTCTGGCTGACCATCTGCCTTCCGCTTCGCCTCCAGAGGAAGGGTCTGCGGCTTAACCATCAATTCAGTGATGGTCTTGCCAGAGTGCGGCACTTCGACGCCGCCCTCGGTCTGATAAAAGACGCCCTGGCAGTTGGCGTCCTCTTCGGTAATCTCTTTGTAGAGATAACTCTGGTCGGGCGAAGCCTGCAACTTTGGGAGCGGCGGACAAGTCAGCGGACAATGCGCGAGAAGGAAAACAAATCGATACACTCACATCAACAGGCAAGCTGTTGTCGTGGAGATACTCAAGAGTGTCCAGCTGGCGGAGCAGTTGGCCGTATCTGTCCTCACACAATTCGGCGACCTTGATCTGTTGTCATCGAGTCGTCAGCCAAACGAATCGTCCCCCGACAGCCATGTGAGAAAGGCGATGCTTACGTTGTATTCTTCCATGATCTTTTCTTGCTGTGCCTGCCATACGTGCTCGACCATAGCGAGGCCGTACTGGAGGCGGGCATCACATTGCTTGACAGTGTCCTGATGGCGCTCGCGCAGGAACGACTTGGTAGCGGCATATTCGGGCACCTTTTTGTAGGCGGTGGGGTCCCCGACGAGCTCGTTGACGGAGCGGTCGGCAATCTCTAGAACTGCCGGCTTGACAACCTTTACAAGAGCCGAAAAGGCCTGCTTGAGCTCTTGAGCGCGCTCGTGAGCAGCTTGGAGCCTGGATGACTCGTAGACCTTGTGGCGGCGTCCGCGGCTCGCCGGGGCCTTTGGCTGAGCCGGCTTGGTGACTCTGGTGCTCTTGGTACGCGTCCCGCGGCCGCGTCCTCTGCCTCTGCCGCTACTTGTAACAGTGGCTCTTCCTGAGGCGGCAGCCTGGGTAACTGGGACGTCGACCGACACGGCGTCGTCCATCTCTGGAGCGTCCGTAGGCTGGAGGCTGTGCTGGCTCATGATGGGATTGGTGGATGTGCTGGGATGTGCGGATTCTACCTGAAGCCGACGGCCCAACAATCCTATGCCCGCTCGCAGCGGCGAAGGGTCTGGAGCAGTGGATTAAGTAGGTAGGCAAGAAATCGAGTAGATGAACAAGAATGGGGGAGCGGGTGCGATGAAACGCGAGGAGATGTTGCGTCAGTCTTGTAAGATGGAACTGGCAATCAGAACGAGGCGATAACCGCAGTGCGGATGTCAATGAAGGCAAAAGTGAGAGAGCGATGATTGTTGAGGGTTCGAGGTTGCAAGCGTGCATGCGGTGTAAAGAGGAGGAGAAAGCGAAGAAGGGAAGAAGAGGATGAGCAGGGCCGCGCCGAAGAAAGGCGAGTATTTGTTTAGGTCGAAGCCCGCCAGATGCAAACCAACGCGCGAGAGAGGCATGTGAATAGGATGACGTCTCGTTGAAAGCAATAGTCGTGACTCGTCTGCTGCATGGCCGTTTATTGTGGGTATTGTGTGTGTGTGTGTGTGTGTGTGTGTGAAGGTTCGACAATAGTTCAGTCTGCAGTAAGAGACCACACACGCCCAGGCTGGCGCTGGTTTTCCACAGCCAGCCGATCAGCTAGGCCAACCGGAACCCCAGTCACCCTACCCACCCTGCCGCGCCCACACGCAGCACTGGTGCTCCAGCCTGGCCCCACTGAGGCTTGACCGAGTCTCTGGCCAATCAGCAAGCTGAAACTCCTTCCAAATCAGGAACAGGAGCTTTGTGGTGTCCCTTTTTCCGATCTTCCCTTTTTTCCTATTCTTCCCTTCTCAGCGTTTGGCATTTTGAGCCACAAACATCTGAGAAAAAAATCGAGAATTGTAAAGACGACTGCACTATTGTTCAGACAATTGCCCAATATCTATCTCATTCTATTGTGCACGCCCCTACCGCACCGGAGTGCGATTGTCCTGGAAGTCTCCAGCAACGATGGGCTGCTCTGCGAAATGCAATTGATGCATGCGCCGCGCAGACCCTGTGGCACCAACCGGCCACTTCAGTCTCGCCGGAACCATGTTTGTGGGAGAAGAAAGAGCCAAGGCTAAATCATCACCAGCCCGTTCTATTCGCCGCGGCCTGGAGGTCCGCTCTTGCCAGATGCAGTGCTAAAAAGCAAGGATGCACCGCAATTATTGATGGAATGTCTTGCTCTAAGAGCAAAGACTGCTTTTCTACGCACATACCGACATACATATATGTATCCACTTGTTCTGGACATCGGCGCGAGATTCGTCAATGCGCTCATAGCGCCCGCTGTTTCGGTCTGGCAATCCTAGAATCAACAGCTATATAGACGGTGGTAGACTCTACTTCGTAATGCACTCGGAATGGCGTATTCATCCGATGACTATGGCAGTTATTCCCAGGGCATAGCCCGGGCAGTCAGTCATCCATTTGGGGGTTCGGAGTTTAAAGCCGAAGACGAGCAACGAGTTCCATTGACCGACTCTACTGTGTAAAAGTGACGTTATGTTCTGAGTGGATGAGGTTTCCGATTCGGATTCTGGAAAGATATCTGCATGTGCCGCATGGAACAAACAAACGAAAACAAACCAGATATCAACATGGAAAGAGGAGAAAAGAAGAAGGAAAAATAATAATTTGGACAATTGACGTTGGCGATGTCTGAGACGAGTGTCACAAGCCCATGATCCCCCCCCCTTGCTGACAGCAGTCATTGTGCCCCTTGTGTTGCCGTGTTGCGCTGTGTTGCTCTGTGGTGGTGTCTGGTGGTGTAGCATAACTACCTAGTTAGGTGGTAGGTAGTATGGTGGTGTGTGGTGCTCTGCTGGCCGAGCTCAAACGGGAAAGCCCACATTTTAACTCCGGAGCCGGCTTGGCGTTCATTGTCCAATGCGAACCCCGGACCAGACGCAGGGTGCAAGAGGTACGTACTCCAGCAGATCCACAACCCTGAGAGCGGCTGGGGCCGAACAAATCGAAGCGGGAACTCAATTTTTCTTTGGCGGCCAATTTCCGAATTTCCGGCCGCCCGGAGCTGCCCCGTAGTTGCCGCTGGAGGGGTTCACTTTCTGGAGCATCCATCCCGACAATCCCGATCCGGACTGCTGCGAACGCGCCGCCACCACCCGAGCCGAGTCCTCCGACCTCGCTCCGGCCCCAATTCCTAGCAGAGGTTGTCAGCCGGCAAAATATTCTCCGCGATTAACTAACAGCCGATGGCCAAAGGCCGCGGATTGCTGCTGCACGCCGTCCAGGCCGTCAAGAAGCAGCAAAAAAAGGGCAAAACTGCGGCGGCATCAAAACCGGCCACACAACCGGGGGACGGGCCCCCGGCAGCAAAGAAACAGAAGACGGGCAAGTCCAACGTCAGGACCAACAAGGCCAACCAGACCAACAAAAACAACAAGGCTGCCAAGGACAATGGGCCCCAACAGCAGAACCAGAAACCCACCATCCCCTTCTCCCCGACCGACCCCATCCTCCTCGTCGGCGAGGGCGACCTCTCCTTCGCCGCCTCGCTGGTCACCCACCACCACTGCACCAACGTAACCGCTACGGTGCTCGAAAAGGACCTCGCCGAGCTGTCCGCCAAATACCCGCACGTCCCGGCCAACATCGCCGCCATCGAACAATCCCCCGGCAGCCGCGTGCTCTACGGCATCGACGCCCGCAAACTGCCCCCCTTCGCTACCAAACCCAAACCCGCCGCCCCCCAACAACACCAGCAACCCGCCCAGCCCCGGGGGACAATGAAGCGCATCCTCTTCAACTTCCCGCACACAGGCGGCAAGTCGACCGACGTCAACCGCCAGGTCCGCCACAACCAGGAGCTCCTGGTCGACTTCTTCCGGCGCGCCCAGCACTCGCTCGCTCCCCGGGGCACCGTCGTCGTGACGCTGTTCGAGGGCGAGCCCTACACGCTGTGGAACGTCCGGGACCTGGCGCGGCACGCGGGCCTGCAGGTGGAGAGGAGCTTCCGGTTTGTGGCCGGCGCGTACCCGGGGTACGGGCACGCGCGGACGCTGGGCGTGGTCCGGAACAGGAGGGGGGAGGTGGCGACCAAGGCGTGGAGGGGAGAGGAGAGGGCGGCGAGGAGTTATGTGTTTGTGAGGAAGGGCGAGGGGGAGGAAGGGGGGACCGGGAGGGGGAAGAAGAGGAGGAGGAGGGAGGAAAGTGATGAGGAGAGTGAGGAGAGTGAAGAGAGGGAGGAAGAGAGTGAAGAGAGTGAAGCGAGTGGGGAGGAGGATGGGGTTGAAGATGAAATAGACGGGGAGGACGAGGCGGGAGACGACCACGAAAGCGAGTCAGGGGACAGCAGCGATTCAAGGCAAGGAGGTTGAAAAGTGCAAGATCCCCCCCCCCCCCCCAAAACTCAGATATACGACGGGGATCATGCAACACGCCCGCCCTCCTGTCTTCTGCGAAGGGCAACACGCTGTATCTGCGGTCGGTATGGACAGACAAAGACCTACTTTGGGTGGGATTGGTCTAGACAACTGATCCAGAGCGATCCGCCCCTCTGCTTCTAGGTCGCCATCCAGCCCCAAGTTCGGCTCGTTGTACGCAGCTGGCCCTGGCATCACCATGAGAGCCTTTCGAACAGAGACCCAACTTGTTGGGTTTTGGGATGGCGCTTGATCGGCACTCTGGTTAAAGATTGCCACTCGTCTCTGCGCTGGCACGCAATGAGCGCACTGAGCGCACAAACCGGCGTGATGGGGCTATGTTACAGCGCGCTCCTCTTACGTGGTGCGTGGTACATAAAGACCGTATCTCGAAGATGCATTTTGCTTGGTGGCCCAGTTGCCACCCGGGCGTAGCTCGAGTGGGAATTCTAATCGCAGATTATGGTGTCCTACGTCACGAATATTCAGATAGAGCGCCTACGGTAGCAAGGAATCTAGCTCGCGGCGACTCGAAGAGGATTTTTTTTTTGCTTCGGTCTCTGTGGAAGATTCCGGGCATAGTCTTCGCTCTCATCCGGAGCCCGCACATGCTCCGCCTCAACAAACAGCAGCGTCACCTAATATGCATGACCAATCTTTTGCTCGAGTCGCTCCCTACATCAATGAAAGCCGATGCCAGCCAGAGGAGTTGTTGTGTAAGGTAACTCGGGGGAATGTGCAGGATCTTGGGGGGAACAACCACTCGGCCTACCACGTTACATGATCTTGAGATCCCATGGCCAGACAAACGGCCGGGATTTGATAAAGCCTTCACACACACAGTACGCACCGGTTTGGAGACCGTTTTGTGTGGCCTGTGGCCCCTGTCGCCGTTACGGAGATATACAAGCTGGATACTTGCTACATCCCACGGCAGAGGAGATACCGCCAATACAGTGCAAATGCACAACCACCCTCCGTCCCCCATAGCTACCGCAGCCTCATGCAGTCACCCGCGTCTTCCGCCCCCCTCCCGGCCCCATGTCTCTTGAATCCCGCAGATTCTTCAAGCCGGAAAGCTGCTCCGTCCGGCCTGACCCCGTAGCGTTAGTGGGTAAGTACATAGCTTCCCGTCCCAGAAACCCTGCACTGCGCCTGTGTCTGCCCAATAGGTATGTACATACCCACCACGAGCGAAGCCAGGCCGGAAGCTGAGTCTGGCGGTGGCTTGGTCATGAGCCCACGGTATCGGACCGGGCGATGAGATGCGCATATGCATGTGGCTCATGCAGCCGTGGACGCCTCCGGTTTGCCAAACGAAAGCTCAGTGGACCGGAGCCCGTGATTGGCGTTGGCTTACACGACATGATACGGGGCAGGAAATAGCCAGAGGCGCTGCCCGGGTTTGTTTGGCTCCCTTTCCAAAGACTCGCTCTTCCGGACCTCTAGGAGACTGCCGGTGATAAAGGCGACGACGAGGAAACGCACGAAAGGACGCCGCCACCTGACCAGCTTCGCCGCGGATGATTTCCTCCGGCTCTGCGTGGCAAATTGAAGAGGCAATGGCGGGCTCGCCTTGCCGGTTGTTGGCTGAGCTGACTGACTAACCAAATACCGGCCTCTCTGCTTTGTTGTTTGTTTGCCTGGTCACCATCGCAGGCGCGGGGCAG
>JAMAKP010000038.1:162229-276027 GCA_023628455.1 Chaetomiaceae sp. B2702
TTTGGGTTCCCTTCCTGAATAACCAAATACGGGCCTCTGTGTTTTTTTGTTTTTTGGCCTGTCACCAACGCCCCCCCCCCCCCCCCCCCCCCCCGGGCTGATAGTCCTATGCACAACACCTGCGTATGTACAAAAAAGAGCAGTTTTCCCTTCAGGCCGAGCAAGCTGCAGTCCGAGTATTGCCTTCTTCGGGGAGCACAGCAGAGGAGGGATGCAAGTTTTTACTGATGTGGCAGGCTGATGATAAGTCGACACCCAACCCGAATACGATGGCACGATCCGACCTAGGCAGGCTTTGTACATTTCACCGAGATGGAGAATGGAGAATCTCGGATTCTTCAGAGGCTGACCGACCAAAAGGAGGGGGCAAGACAGAGACACCAACGTGGCCGTGGCTGGCATACGAGATCCACGAAAGGGCTACTACTAGGTAACTAGTAAAGCCAAATCCGAAAGCTTTCTACTCTTAGGGCCAACCCCGACGATCGACAGCGCCTCCCCCTTTTTCTCACCTACACTGCCAGACAGAGACAAAGAAACCTAGACACGCCGAGGCTTTGCCTCATCATAACTAGTTAGGTCAAGCACTTCAGCAAGTCAACAAATGCTGCAGCATCAAGACGGCGAATCACGCGACACTCATATTTTTTTGCTGCAGATGCGAATCCTCTGCAGTTAGTACTAAATGTACATACCTAACAAAAAGGCCACACAGATCAGCTGGTGCACCTCTTCTCCGGGCGACAACCTCACGCTCTTCTCCCCATCCAAGTTATGCAGTCTCCAGTCTCGGCAGCCCCCTCCACGTCTCTCTCCGGTTTCCTTGACCAAAATGACAGAGCCAGGTGGGTTTGCCTGGAACTGCGTGCATAATTCGCAAAGCAGATGGGCCTCGCACAACAGCTCGCCCATTGGTGAACTAAACTAAGCATCCTCGCATCGAGACGCAGAGGAGACGAGACCGGAAAAATACAAAAAAAAAAAAAAAAAAGAAGGCACAAGTTTACTTATTTGAATAGTTGTGTTATATTTCAGAGCCAAGACTTTCTCGCTATCGCGGACACAGAGAACGACCTGGTTTCCAGCTCACAAGTCAAACAGAAGACCACAACAAGACGTCGCACTTTCAGCTGGGCGACGAAACTTGGGAGGATAAGTGCGATTCGGTGATGACAATTTGAGTATCTTTGCTTGCCACATTGGGGTGGGGGGGGGACTATCAAAAACAAGTAGAGAGACAGAAGGGAAAGGGAAAGCAAAACAAATCCAATTGAAGAATAGTTCCAAGTTTCTACCCACATTACCCTTCCTTTCCTCCTTCTCAAAGCATGTCAAAAAAGAGATGAAACAGACCAGCTTGCCTGGCTCCTGTAATGGCACGCTGAACACCGCTCCACTCCACATCACACCACACCATACCAGCTAACAGGCGGTTAAGTGTACTGATGAACAGAAGAAGTACACAAGTATATCCTACCCGCCCCATCAGATAGAAGTGAAAGCTCAAACATCAACGACGGATATCACTCGGGCATCTCGGCCCCCCTCCAAAAGAAAAAAAAATCCAACTTTGTAGCCCCATCTCACTCTCACTCCGAAAAAGAGAAAAGGAAGAGAGAAAAAAAACATAGCTTTTATCGCAATCTGCCACACAATAAGAGTTTCTTCAATAATAAAAAGAAAAGCCGCGGGGATGGGGAAGGGAGGGGGCGTGGGCGTGGTGATCGAGACGAAGCCAGCGCCAAGGAGATGGCCTCTCCTGCACAAAAGAAGATCAACAACCATCAACCATCCTCACCCCCCACCCCCCCCTCCTGAAACCAGCCAAAAAAAGAAAAAAACGAGACAAGGAAATGACCGAAACAGAGACACGGCAGTGAAAAAAATATGTGGAGTAAAAGGGATTCGGAACCCCCGGTTTCTGAAGCATCCTTCTAGTGTTTTCCCCTCCAGAGCATCCTCCCAACCATGTTCAATGAACGTGGACCTGCCCGTGCCCACCGCCCGCGCCATGACCATGATGGGGTTGCATCGACAGCTGGATGTTGCCGGCTCTGAAGATAACCTGCTGATTGTGCTGGTTCTGTTGATGATGGTGAGGATGATGAGCGGCTTGATGATGTGGGTGATGATGATGATGATCATGGTGATGCTGGGTTAGGCCATCAAACCCGGACTGATACTGCCCTTGGTACGCGTTCGTGTGTTGGTGTTGTTGTTGCTGCTGTTGCGCTATGGGCATGGGCAGCGGCAGTGCGGGCAGGGTAATCTGCTGTTGTTGTGGTTGCTGGTGATGGTGGTGGGGGTGGTAATGGTGCTGATGCTGAGCGTGATGGTGTGCGGGCGCATAAGCAAACAAGGGCGGCGACGTCTCCGGGCTCGGGGCCGCTGTGTTCGGCGGCTGCGGCGACTGTGGCGACTGCGACGGCCAGGGGCTGTGGTACATTGCCGAGGGGGACGAGCTGCTGAACTCGGTGGTGGGCGTAAACAGGGACGATCGGCGACTGGTGTCGTGATGGTCGTGCTGCGAGCTGGTGTCGAGCATGTCGTGCATCTGGAGTGAGACAGGGGCGTGGTTTTGCAATGGGGCCGGCCCGGGCAGGCCGTCGGGATAAGGGTACTGGTCAGGGGCGAGGTCGGGCGGCAGCATGGCTGGTGCGCCGTACTGGCTTCCGCGCATCGGCATGTCGTGCAGGAACTGCGTCGCTTGGAATTGCGCCGACAAGACGTGGACGGCGCTGGCCGTGGGGGAGAGGGATGGGGGCATTGGCATGGCGGCTGCCTTGCTGGGAGAGGTGTGGGACGAGGTGACTGGCTCGGTGCGATCCTGTTCGATCTCCATGTCGGCAGGCAGTTCGGACTCTTCGTCATCTTCGTCGTCTTCATCAATGCAGTAGTCCATCATATCATCCGCCGTAACAAAGACTTGGGTGTTGCCATCTGCAGCGACGGATTAGTTTAGATACGAAACCTTGGACGAGTATATAATCGGAAACTAACCGATCTCGTTCCTCTTATACTTCTCCTCCAACTTGGCGACCTTGAAGAGCTCCTTCAAGATAGGCCTCTTCCTTGCGTTCTTGGGCTTGTTTGGGTCCGAAAACCAAGCCGAGAGCGCTTCCATAGCGGTGACCTCAAGTTTGGCTACGGTGATGACGCCCAGCTTGCGAATGCTCGGGGGTTGTGTCTCGGGCTCGATTATCAATCTCAGAATATGTTTCAAGACATGAACACGCTCTGTTCTCTAGTTAGATAGATGCCCAAAACCGGGACGTGTATTGTAGAGCAACCAACCTCTTTTCCATAGATGATCAGGCTCAACGTGACGGCACCGATCCTTCTCCCCTGGGCCCCAAGGCTCGGGCCACCAGTCTGGGGCCGCGGCGTAGCCTTTTCGATAGGGGTGGGTAGCCTGCTTCTTGGGGTTGATCGTCTTGACGAAGGCCTTGGCGACCTCCTTGCAAGCAGTCTGTTGGATGCACTTGAAGCCGCGGTCGTAAAAGTCCCACACGGCTTGAGAGTCGCCGATCTCGATGACCTTCTTCGAGCTGGCTATGACGGGCGGCGCGTCATCGCTGTTGCGCCGCTGCATGCCCTGTCTCCTCGGCCGCTTTCTACGTCCGGATTCCATCGGCCAATGGTCCTCGTAATGTGGATCGTCATCGAGGCCATGATCATCCTCGAAGGTCTGCGATAGACTTCCCCCTGAATAGCGATTCAAGTCAGCGGCTGCAAGAGGAGAGTACAGTGCCGCTCCCGGCTTACTCGACGATGCCCGATGCTGGAACTGGAGAAACTTGTCTCTTCGGAACATCTTGCGGATATCTCCCTCCGAGATGGGGTTGGGCCCAGAAAAGTATGCAAATTCGCCGCCGCCCAGGTGGGTGGCAAGGAAGAAGCTCTCGAAAGGAATATTGCAATGCTCCCGTAGCGCCCTAGCAACAGTCTGTACCACAGTTAGTTCTCCACCAACGAGTTGGGTTAAGCTGAGTAGCTCTCCGATATACAGGAGCGAAGAGAAACGTCGGATCGAGGTTGGCGCACGTACCAAGGGCGGAGAGCATCTTTCCATGGCTGAAATGTTGCCATCGTTCTGGATAGGTTCCGGGACCGGCCCGCTTGCTTCCCACCCCCGGGAGCTATTCGGGTAGTAACCGCCGGTGAGGGTGACCATGGCGCCGGTTGGTCGGGCCTTGGGAATGATACAATGACGGTATAAGCAAGGTAGCGGGCGAGTGGGCTGCCGTAGATGTCAATGTTGAAGTAGGCGGCCGTGCGTCAAAGAGCAATGATGATGGGGTGGTTAGTTGGGCAAACACACGAGGGGGCTTGCAAATATATCCTGCTGCCGACAAGCGGAGAGGAAACCACGACGAGTCGGGGCGTCGGGGTGACGAGACACGGGGGCTGCCGTGGTGGGTCCTGGTGCTGAAGCCGGTCAGGTACCCTTGGGAGCAGAAACCGGGGGCGCGGCGCAAGTATCTGAGCCTCTCAAAAGGCCAAGACCGATCCCGGACTGGGGCTTCTGAAGTTGTCTCGTTTCCGAAGTCAGACCCGACACCGAGAGCGGCTGGATGGCGAGCCACCGATGCTCTATTGGACTGCTCGGTGGAATGCAGCGTACTGTCACGATGGATATCTCCGGGCCAGAGGGTGCACGGTCCTGTATCCTGAAGGATCAACAGGTTTCCTGGCGGGCAGTGGCGGCCGGGATCGCGGATAGTGCCAGACAAATTGGGCCGTCGGACACGGGACGACAAAGAGAGCTGACGGTGTGGTCGTCACAGATCAGGACGGAAGGCGTTTGTTGCCTATATCAACGGTGGAGCTTGGGGGCGGGTGATGGTCTCAAAACAGTGATATCAGGTGGCGGATGCTATGAGCCTGGAGGCGGGACCCTGCAGTCAGTCTTCTTTGTCTGTTTATGCAACCATGAGACACCAGGAAGGGCTGAACTGACCACTGAAACAACAGCTTGAGAACAGTCTGGCACCCATAAGCACGCTGTCTTGGGAGGAAGGATGTAGAGGCAGGATTTAAGCTGTTGTGTGGTCTCGTGTGTAGCGGTGGAGTGGGCTGGTGATGTGGATGTGAGCTCCGTTTTCGTGGAGGGCGCCCCCTACTTTTGAAGGCGCCAGAGGACCGGATCCGTCTTGCGGCGTCCTGGTTCAATGGCAAGGATCCTTGGGCGCAAGGATCACACAAGGAAAGTGGCCGGTAGGATCACCTTTGGGGACGACAGGGCTAGAATGTGGTGGCAGTTGACGAGCGAGTGTAGGGGGCCTGGACGGACGGCTGACTCTCCGGCAAGGTCAGCACGGGAGCAAGTTTCGACCCCTCCTCAGTCAAGGTCTCGGGGACCACGGGAAAACCGCAGACGAAGTGGAGACGGCTGAACGGACGAAGACAACCTGGGGGTTGATCTTGTCGGAGAACCGGTCGTCAGAAGACCCGGCCTCGGTTGCGAATCAGGGAACCGGGGTCCCTCGGTCCCAAGGTAGCAGTAATCAACGTCTCGGCTTAGTCTACCGCTTTTATCTCGTCCCAATGAGGCATCGACCTATTGGAACATGCCTTCAAAGGGATTGGGTCTGGAGAGAATATATGGATAGATAGCAGTGAGACTGGCTCTGAGACCAAGGGGGGGGGGGGGTTGGAGGAGGGCAGGGGCCAGCTCTGGGCAAGGCTGATACTGGCTGGAAGTCAAAGACAACGATTGACTAGGTGCAGATGAGCAGTGCTCTGAGACACGGGGTAGCAAATCTGAAGTGGACTAACGAGACGTGGTGCTCAAGACGCCCAAAAGTGAGCGAGCCCTTGCTGGTTCAGGAAGACGCCGAAGGAAGAGAATCAAGAAAATATATAAAAAACAAAGGTGATCCGAAATCAGAGGGCGAGGGGCAGGAGGCAGGCAAAGGAGATATACAGGCGGTTGATCATCCCTCCCAAGCATGCCGTTACACGACTGCTACCTGTGTAATTCAGAGGCCGATATCCCACGCTCGTGTTGGAATCCGTATCTATGATGGATACACAGCGCCGGAGGGAGCGCCACTGCTTGGACGACACAGAGTAATGACCAATGATCAGGTTATGTCCCACCAGCTGGCACAAGCAAAACGCGTATCGCAGACATACACGGAGGGAAACCTCCTCCCAGAGGCGCGGTGAAAGGGGTGTGTCGCACTGTGCTCCTGTAGTTGCAAGTACTATACCAGACGGCGACGGGGGTGTGCGTGTCGTTCAGCCGAGCGCCTTGGGGCGTCTTGCAACGGGCTCAGATTGAATGCAGCGGCTGGGGGAGGACAACGTCTGTCCAAGGCTTGTCGGTAACCACACTTGCATGGCAGCGTGTACGAGAGAGATGCTCTGGTCACGGAAAGGCAAAAGTGCAGGAGCAAACGAATGTCGAATTATCATCCTTGTCTTCGTCTTGTGTCTCGGTTCGGGAAATTAGGGCTTTCGACATGCTGAAAGCAGCGATGGGCGCAGATTAGATGTCACACAGCTCCGTCTCGGGCAGACGAATGGCGATGAAGACGAAGACGAAAGAGGAGGGAGGGGGGCGAGTCACCTAATAGGACGCCTGCATGATTGGCGGAAGGCTGAAGTGTTGCTTTGGGAAGACATCTTCCCCACATAAAATCGCGGGCTGATACACAGAGGGAGGGGGAAAAAAAAAAAGAAAGCCAAGGTCAAGGGACAGCAATAGAAACAGTACCAACGAGGGAGGTTGCAACCTTGCAAAGGACCAAGATCGGTAAGAATTTGGGATCAAGATGCCGGTTCCGCGGGGGTGGAAATGGTGTGCGAGAGGATATGGAGAGAGGGGTCCAGCCAAGAAGGCCAGAGTTCCTTCTGACAACCTTCTTGGGCGCCTTTTCTCGTCCGGTGCGCTAGGTACTTCCTTCTGTATTCCAAAGAGAATCCAAAGAGAACAACCGACCAGGAAGGTACCTCTGGCCGGTATTTTCATGTCGTATTTTATTTTACCCTCCCAGCATCCACCCGGGCAATGACTCGCCAACCTTTGCTTTTTGTCTCGCAATGCATGGCAGTAACTAGCGGCCTTGATCAGTTGCGGGAGCACAACGATGGCGTTATTAGTCTGGGTTATTCCCGTGTCTAGTCCGGGGTACGACAGCGAGTTGAGAGGTTTTGACGAGCCATGACGACGCCGACGACGACTTGAACGATGATGGCCCAAACATAACCACCTGCTTAGATGATGGCAACTACCTACGATGCATTTGCTAAGGCTGGCAACTTAGTTTGCTCCCCACGTCCAAAAGTCGCAAGAGCCGGGGCACTGCATGCATGCCGGCCACTGCCGGAGGAATCGAGATCAATAATGCCTCGAGCAGCAGTAAGCCACAAAGCCAGGAACCAACAGGAGCCGCGATCCCTGTTTGTGTTTCCCCTTTCGTGCCCTCACACATCGACCTAGCCAAGAACGCGATACCGTACATGCAAGCGACCCCCCTGCAGGGACTCGTTGAGCCTGTTTCTTGTTTTCTTTTTGTTCCTTCTCGTGTTGAACAACCGTCATAGTTCACCGCTATCTCGCAGTGCTGCGACCCTAGTCTCTGTGGAAAATATCTACCGCGCCACAACAGAATGGCGTGCGGACGAGATGCCAAAAACAAAGCAGACGGATTGAACCACGTTTACATGTGCAAAGTCTCGCCGACAACGTGGGCGCCAAGATAACGTGTCCAGGAGCCATGGCACCTTACCTGAGGTACCTACTGCATCTTTGGTACGGTAGGCACCGACCGTCAAATCGAGAGGTAACGTTTCTTGAAAACTCCCAAGCAAACACACCAGCGTATGCTGAATATACCCAGGTACTTACCTACCTGGTAGGTACCTAGGTACTTACCTATGTACTTACAATACCCGCATTACGGCAAGCTCGACAAGAACCCCGCCAACATCAC
Organism: Chaetomiaceae sp. B2702; assembly: GCA_023628455.1. NCBI lineage: Eukaryota > Fungi > Ascomycota > Sordariomycetes > Sordariales > Chaetomiaceae > Chaetomiaceae sp. B2702. The sequence goes on from JAMAKP010000038.1 coordinate 170,170, forward strand.
CCGGCCCGGCTCATGCAGGGCTTTCCGATCGATGACATGTCCTGCATCAAAAGCGGGGACATGTTTTTTCTCAAACCTTCAAACAAGCAAAGCAGCGCCCGCTGTGCTGCTGCAAAGCTAAGTTTGCCGTCAACTTGGCTGCAGACGCGCCCGATGGCCAGGGCCATCCCCGATTGGATCGCTGGGAAAATGCAGCTTGCAAGCACCACGATGAAACAGGAAATCGGCCATGCCTCGACGGTGTCCCGCGCGCTTCACAGCTAATAAGCGTTGACCAACGAGAACGGTTGGGGTCGTTGGGCCTCGATGCGCTGCAGCGAGCGGATGATTGTCCCGGGTGGGCCCGAGGTACAGTACCCGGAAAGAACGAGGAACTGGAGCCCGACTTTTCCCTATCCCAAGCCGTTGTTGGCGGCCCAGATTCGCAGATTGGGCACACTGAAACGAAGTCAATATCTGCGGGATGTGTTCAAATAGGCGCAGAGATTTTGGATCATCGGCGATCTGATGCGCATGGTGCAACGTGTAACCTCGACGGATGCAGCAATTACTGGTTGGGGAGGTGGTCTGAATGTCCCCGTTTGCAGGCCTGCCAATCAGACAAGGGGGGATAGAAATGGAGTGGAATGACGGGGGATGTCTCAGCCACCGACACCTCCAATCTGCCTACCGCAGTGTGTACATACATACCTACCTACCTACCTACAAGTGCTCCAGTACATACATACCTACCTTGGTGTTGACAGGCCGAGAGGAGGGGGGGGGGCAGCAATTACTTGCACAGTATGTCAGAATCCTAGGAAGCAGCATGGAATGTACCTAGAGCGATATTAGTTAGTACCGGTAGGCAATAATCCCATCTGCGCCTGCCCACCTTGAACCTAACTGTCACTGGACAATTATCAAGCACTTACCAATGAAGGCACATACGAATACGCAAGCCGGCGGAAGTCCAGACCCGACCGATTTGGTTCTGTGCACTAGCTAGGAGAAGCCGGACGGGGCGGCTTGTCCCGCAGGCACTGTGCCATGGGCAATTGGAAGGCGTGGCTAGGGAGGCAGTGGGTCAGGGCTTTTGTCCCGGGTCTGCGGCCGGCTTCTCGGCAGACCGAGCTCCGTCTTGTTCGTTTCTTCTCTGACATCTCACATTCATGGCCAGGAGTGCCTGGTACTGTACCAGGCCCTCGGAACGGCCCTTGCCAGCCAGCCCCCAGGTTATATGTATGTACACACAAGCTCACGCACGCTAAAACTTGGGACGGAGGATAGCAAAAATGGGGAAAGAAAATGAAGAGAAGACTGGAAAGGATGCATCGATTCTGAATAATCATCATCATGGTATGTAGGTATGTATGTATGTAGATGGCAGAAGGGCCGTGTGGATAGCATGCAAACCCCCGGTGCGCCTTGCTTGGTTGGGTCAGTCAGCCCTCCATCAATCATCCATCCTAAAATTAAAATCCTAGATCGGCTTCGCTTCGGCAGAGTGCTTGTTTTTGTTGGCGGGGAAAGGCATCTTCGTTGAGGAGGAGCAGGAACGGCAGGGATGTCAGCCCAGATGCAACACCACCACCATTGCCACCTTGGTAGGTATGTATGAATATACATACGGTAGCAACTGAACAGGGCGCGCGGCGAGCTTAATCTTTGTCACCGACGAGAGAAATGACAACCGCACTCCCGGGACGCTCAGCATCTGCTCTCCTCGCGTGCCCATGACCACGCCACGCCGGGTTGCTGACCACTACGAGCTCTGCCAAGTGCTGCGAGATTGACGCAGCGCCGTCATCATTGACTTCCCCCGACAGATGGATTTTCAGCTGCTGCGGACAGCTACCTGTTACTGTACAGTAAGTATGCCCGTATGTGGTAGGTATGGATGTACATACGGCATGAGACACCCGGTCACCCACCTCGGCCCAAGTCACCACCACGACGGAGAATCCAGTAATTGTGCCCCGGGGCATGAAGAAGGTATGTACATACATGACAAGGTAGGGAGATGCACTTGGCTGTATTTTTCTGTCTGCCGACATGGCGTGTTTGGGTTAGCGCGGAGAGCCCTCGCAACAAGCGGGAGAGCATGTTTGCATCCAGCTGAAATGGTCGCCGACCTGATTCAGCAAGGCTGCAGATCAGAGCGAGCCGTGATTGACTCGTTTGTCTTAGATCTCGCGCATTACCGCGTGCCAACAAAACATGGACATGGCTCGAACTCCTCGCATCTTGTCTCGAGCAACAAGCAAACGATGCGGGGTCTACCATACATACCTGAGGTACCTACCTCTAGGCACCTACCTAGTGCTGTATGTACAGTACATACAGTCATGACTCTACTGGGGTCGACTCGGCGCGGCATCCAGCGTCAGGCCTGGAAGGTGCAACACTTGGGGTTGCACAGCAGCTTCGTCTCCCCACCCTAAGCCTCTTTCAGATTCCCTTGCATCCCATCGCCAACCCCAAAGCAATGGAGGCGCCACGTCCAGAAACCGGCTCAGGTTGTTCTCAGCAGAGGCGTCTTTCGATGCCACAAGCCAGACGCCGCGCCGGGGCTCGGTGGGCGGCATCCGGATCGACGCCTACTCTGTGCACTAATACTGGAATAAAGCACCGAAGTGCGCTAATAGACGTTGAAGTACGCCGATCTACTGAGACAAACTACTGTACTGTACTGTACTGTATGTATGTACGCTGAGGTTGGCCGCTTCTAACTAACTACTGTACACACATAACTACCTACCAGGCAAACCAGCACAAACTGTATGGAGGAGCGACGCGGTCGGCTGGATGGCCGAGTCGCCGAGGGCCTGGCCGCACTCACATGACCCGCCATGGTCTGCGGGAGGGATCCAGGGGGTGTCTTACTGGCGCCGTTGTTATTAGCTATTATCGTCCAGATGTGCGGAACTCAACCCCTTCTTCGAGAAGCTGTGCCGCCGCCTCATCAATCCTTATCATGCCGGCACAATCTTGTTGGGACATGCTGTGCCGCTGCCGGACGAGCTTCACAGTGCCCACCACCGACAAATAAGCACCGGCAAAACTGCGTGCGATACTGTCTGCGACGCCGGCAGCTGTCGTGCGCCAACGTGAACGGACTGCTGGTTGCGCCCGCGCCGTCAAAACCCATGGCGGCAATCTCGGAGCTTCCAAGTCCGATCCTTCGGTTCATGCGCAGTCCCATGGCTCTCGAGATGTTGGGAGCAGCCCGCAGGGTTCTTTTTTTTTCTGATATCCTCACCGCCGGAATATCTATCCACTCCATAGCCCCGCCGACATCACCACGTGTGCCGCCGACCCCTTGCGTAACCCTTCAACAGCGGCAGTGGCTTGAGCCGTGTAACTCGATGGACAGACCGCAGGATCTTGGTCTCAGACTCTACCAACGTCTCCGCGTCATACCCTCCTTCCAATATGCACGGTTCGACATCTCCGCCTTGACAGTATCGACTGCATGTCTCGCCATATCCCCGATGTCAACAAGTGCCAACAAATACATGCCTGGCTGGGGTTGATCCCCGCAGACGCGGTCAGCAAACGGCACATCGTGTGTAATACGGACATTAAAGACAAACCAATGGATGGGTTACACAGCTTCGCACCAGAACCTCCGCTCTGGCTGCTCGCGCTCTGCGGCAGTGAGGCGCGGACCAGGGGTGAGCGGACAGGGAGGGAACGGTACCCAGCGAGCGGGATTGTCACTGCAGCTGCGCAGAATAAGACGCGGGGAATAGTTAGTTACATGGTAAGATAACGGCCTTGTTGCAAAAACGAGAGAACAGGGCACACTGGGGCGTTGGGCATCATCACCAAACACACGTGTACTATCCGTACATACATTCATACATACATAGTAGATAGGTCGTTCGATCGCACACTAAAATAACGCTACCCGCGCCCTCACCGTTCCGTTCCGTTCCGTTCGGGGCTCTGCTGAGGAAAAGCCCGAGCCTCCCAGCCGGCTCCATTGGTTCGAAGCCACTCACTCATCCCCAAATCTCAGACATCTGTCTCACTCATCATGCGGAGCTCTTGTGGACGGAACGCTATCCCGGCGCCCCAGCACAGTACCGCAAGGTAGGCGTAGGCGTAGGCCAAAGCCAAAGCCAAAGCCAAAACCAGGAAAGCCAGACGACGACCTCTTCCCCGTCGTGATATGTAGTAAAAATAAAATAAAATAAATAACTCCTTCGCTAAGCCGAGAGCCGCACTACATCGCATCCAGGACAATCAATCCAGAGAACCATCTCCCCGCATGCATCGAGCAAGGACGGGCCCCAAACTGCCGACCGGGCCTACCTACTGCCAACGAGGAAACGAGGTGTAATATTGTACTGTACATACTAAAATGGCAAAGACAATATCACCACCACCGACGACAACGACAACGACGACGACGACGACGAGCCCAGCACTCGCTCGCGCCAGCGCCTCTACCGCCGCCCGCCTGCATACTACCTCTCTGGGGTTCTCCTGTCACCCTCGCCTTCGCCCCCAACCCCCCACCCATGCCCCATGCCCCATGCCCAGCCCTACCGCACACTCACAAAGCCATATGTCTGTCGGGCCTGCCGCCAGTGAAAAGAGTGTCTGGGACGGGATGGGGGATGGGGGGCTACACGACAGAGTGGTCCGGTCACGAGGGGGGGGGGGGGGGTGGTTGAACCACGGTGGGACAAGACACCCGCACGTTGTGTGGGCAGGAGAGGGAGGGAGACCTGCTTTGCTGTCTTGTTTTGTTTTGCTTACTACTAGGTAGCTTTGCCTTCGAGGTGAGGTATGTACTGTACTGTACCAAGACCGGACTTGATCTTTCACAGGGAGCCCTGCTTGCTTGCTTGCTTGCTTGGCTGGCTGGCTGACTGCCTGTGTGCGCTACTACATCGCTTTACTCACGGCACGCGCCCTCTCTCATGTCTCATGGTCGCTTGAGCATCCTAATCCGGCGAGGCGATGGTGATGCCGAGGTGGCGGTGAAGGTGAAGGCGGTGATGTGCGCACACAAGAGGGAGGTCAAACTGGCCAGACCCAGACAAGAACGGGACGCGGCAACGAGAAAATATTTGGACTGGACAAGGTCCCAGACGAGGTAGACTCATCTACTGACTTGTGCATTTTGTTTTGTACTGCCCGTCCTATCCCATCCCATCCCATCCCATCCCACCCACCACTATGATTACCACACTAAGCTTGACACACACATGACCCAGATCCCAATCCCGTCCAATATTCCCCGACGGAAAAGCCAAGCCTAGCCTGTTTTGAACCTCTTTTTTCAGAAAACACCCCCCTTTTTCACCACCCCCCCCCCTATCCTCCCCTCCCATCCACAGCCCAAGCTACGGCACGACGCTCACTCCTCCAGCAACCCCGCCTCCCTCACCAACCCAAAGAACACCCCCCTCCTCTTGATCAACTCCGCCGGCGTATCAAACTCAACCACCTCGCCCTTCTCCAGCACCACGACGCGGTCGCTGTCCATGATGGTATTGATGCGGTGCGCGACCGTGATGATGGTCCTGTTGGCAAACAGCGGCCCGCGCAGGGTGTTCTGCAGCATGGCGTCGGTCTGGACGTCGACCGCGGCGGTGGCCTCGTCCAACACCAGGATGTTGGACGGCGTCAGCATGGCGCGGGCGAGTGAGACGAGTTGGCGCTGGCCCTGGGAGAGGTTGGAGCCTGTGATAGGGTAGGGGTGTCAGTAATGTGTTTTGGGTGTGTAACCGTGATTTTTGAATTTGGGGTGGTGTGTCAAGAGTGGTGGAAAGGCTGACTGATGGATGGATGGATGAAGGGGGGTGTGGGGCAGAAGGATATTTCCCTCCCTCGCTCTCTCTCTCTCCCTCTCTCTCTCTCTCCCGATCTTGCAGCAGCCGCCGGGAATGAGAAGTGACGCCGGTGCTAGGTTACTACGGCTGCCCGCCCGGAGCCGCTTGGCTCCGGCAATCTCTGAACCGTAACCATGGGTGTGGGTGGTTTAGATGAAGGCGGTAAGCGAATATAGTGGAGAGGATGATAGTGAACTTGAGCACTGGACAACGCTCGGAAACCGGCTCATCCAGTGTCGCAGGCATGTGCATTGCATGGGAGATCCTGCAAGGGCCTATGTGGTGCCCGCGCGCGTCTCCAACGAGAAGAGACGCAATGGTGCACATGGCAAGGCAAGAGGTAGGACAGGAAAAGGCGCCTCGGTTCGCCGAGGACCTCAATGCCCCCGCCCCCCCTCTGCCCACTCGCATAACAACGCGAATCCGAGGGACTAGGGAGCTCAAGTGCCTGCTCGTACCAAGCAATCCACCGTTAAGATGCGATGCAGCCAGCCGTGTCGCACTGCAATGTTGCTGACGAGCAGGCGACTTGAGATAACGCGTCCGGCGGGACATGGCGCAATAGGCACATGAAAAAAGCCGACAGAAACCGGAAAGCAACAAGATAAAAAGGGATACCACGTGGGAATATGCACTGCTTACCTCCTTCGTTTATCTTGGCTTCCAAGCCGCCCTCCATGGAAGCGACGTGGTCTTTTAGCCGAGCGTGTTCTGTGCGCCAAACATATTAGTTTCTCGTGTACCCGATAAGACGGTAAGGCCATGTGAACATCGTGGTGGAGGGGTAAGGAGACGGTCTATTGCACATGTAACGAGGCCAAAACGTACCAAGAACGCTCCAGAGCTCCGTGTCATCATGAACGTGCCCCGGATCGAGATTATCCCGAATGGTTCCTTCGAAGAGAGCCGCATCCTGTGGAATGATGGCCAAACGCCGCCGGAGATCCAAGAGGCCAATGGTCGAGGTGTTGAGGCCGTCGAGGCTGATGTTGCCCGTGTCCGGTTCAATGATTCTGAACAGCGACAGAGTCAACGACGACTTCCCTGCTCCAGTTCGTCCTACAACGCCAATCTTTTCGTGCGACTTGATGTCCAAGTTTATGTTCTTGAGCACAAGATCGAGACCCTCGCGGTACCGCGTGCTGTAATTGTTGAACTGGACCTCGCCGCGCGACGGCCAGCTCACCGGCGGTCGGCTGCGGTGGATGATCTCGGGCGCCTCACTGGGCAGCCGCGTGTATTCAAGCACGCGCTCTACGGATACAATGTTGGTTTCCACCTCAACTGTCTGACGGACGATCCAGTTCAGAGACGTGGTGATTTGCAATCCGTAAGACATGGCCAAGCCGACCATACCCGGGCTGAGCTTGGTGCCGTTGGCCACCGCGATGACCGCGAAGCCGGCAGCGGCCAGAATGACCACGGCGCCAATGAACTCGAGCCTCACTGCCAGCCATCGGTTGGCGCTGATGGAGGGGAAGTAGGCCCGAAGGTTGCCATCAACTCGCCACTCATTCTCGAGCTCAAACCTCTCCTGTTGTCGGTATGCACGGATGGTGGAAATGCCGCCGAGGGACTCTTGGAAGTGGGCGTAGATTGGGCTGCGGCTGACGCTGTCCAGTCTTTTCAGTTCTCGGGATGTCCGCAGGTAGTACCGTTGAATCCAGATGTACATGGCACCCAGCGGAAAAATCAAGGCGATGAAAGGAGGCGTGGTGAGCGAGATAACGACAAGGATGAATCCCGATCTGGCTAGGTTGGTAAATAGCATGTTGAAGGTCCGCGCAAGTACCTCATCAACACGGTAGATGTCACTGCGAACGGTCAGCATGCCGGACGTTTAAAGGCTGTATGTACTGTGCTGGATTGGAAATAAGATGGGTGTTACGTGACATGCAAGCGCGACATCGCTTGCGTCGGTGTTTCCGCATCGTTGGAGCCACTTGGCCCAGGCCCCCGCGCACAACCAGACGCCTGTCCTACCCTGAGGGAGGGGATACGGAGCATATGATAGGGATTTGGAGGGCGAGGTCCAAACACTCACCTTGAGAACCTGTTTAGGATACGGCCGGCCGGCGTGACATCGAAAAAGGACATGGGCGATCTGAAGATAGCTGTCGCCATCCTCTCGTGTAATTTGCGGGATGCCTATGCGAACCACATATGAGCCTCAAGAATTAGTCCGCCACGCTCGGCTTGCACATACCTCGATGGAGCAAAAGATCCAGAGAATGAGGGTCTGCACCACCGTCAGAGCGGCAGCGCCGATGCCGAACACGAAGTAGATGCCGATGTATTTTCCAACTTCGGGGTTCCCGCCGGCCTCGGTGTTTCTCTCTGCCCAGTTTTTGAGCCAAAAGCTTCCGGCTATGTGCCTAGTTAGTGAGGCCGTCTGATAAATAATCCGGATCGGCGATAGATTTCTGTTTCTTGCGTAGCAAGGGAAAAAAAAGCAGACAAGGATACGAAACAATGGGGGCTTCCTTGCACATGGGGGAAACGGGTCTGCTCCGTGGTGGAGGCGGAGGAATAGCCGACTTACCAATCTGTGCTGTCTGGGCAGCGACGAGAGTGAAGAGATAGACAGCCACAGCCGCGAGATTGTTCGTTTTTGCGTATTCACCGTACACTGTAATCAGTTAGCATATAGGAGCAACTTCGTCTATCTCTAGTAACCCCTAGTCACGTACCTGACCACTTCACCTTGCCCTGTTCAGAGTGCTCCTTCGCCTGTCTCGTCCTACTAGGGTTCTCCTCATCGTGAATTTTGCCCCGAGCGCCCCTAAGGCTGGCAGCACTGGCCCGCCGCAGCGTCGCCATGCTTCCGGTCCGCGGTTTTTGCCCTTGATAAGAGCTGCCGGGGCCTGGCCTGATGGCTTGAAGTGTGGCCAATCCTTCCTGGGCCTCCTCCAGCTCCTCTTTGTCCTGGCTGCTCCTTGTCGCCTCGATGACGGTGGACGTCTCGCTGTCGCTGTCCGTTGGCGATCCAGCCACGGAACTTTGGCCTGAATCGTTCTGTCTCGTCGTCTTGATCAAGTCAAAGACCGCACCCTTCATTGCCAGAAGCTGCTGGTAGGTGCCCCTCTCCGCGATCTCGCCATCCTTGAGCATGCATATGTAGTCCGACTCGAGGAGAACAGGAATCGAGTTGGTAGCCAGAATTCTTGTCTTGGTGTTGAGCAAACCCTTCGGGCCAAGAACGTTGTCAATGATGTGACGGCCGACGTGAGAGTCAACAGCAGAGAGACAGTCGTCCAAGAGGTAAATATCCGCTCTCGCATAGACTGCTCTCGCCAGGGCAACACGGGCCTTTTGGCCACCGCTGAGTGAGATACCGCGTTCTCCTACGACTGTCTCATCTCCGTCAGGGAGCTGAGAGAAGTCATCCAGCAGAGCGCAAGCCTTGACCGTCTTTTCGTAGAAATTCGAGTCGTAACGGTAGCCAAAAACGATGTTTTCCCGGACTGTAGCATTCATAATCCAAGGCGACTGGCTGACGTAGGCCACCGCTCCGTGGACTTCAACTTCGCCCTTGACCTTCCACAGGTCGCCGAGGATGCTTTGCAAGAGAGAGCTCTTGCCTGCTCCAACGCGGCCGACGAGGCAAGAGAGGTCGCCCTTGTGGGCGCTGTAATTGATGTCCTTGAGAACGGTTTTGTTCTCATGGCGGTTCCATGAGAACGAGCCGTCGCGAATCAGCACTGTTTCCTCTCCAACCATCTCGACGGGCGGCTTGACGACAATAGCGTCTGGCTGAATCTCTTCGGCTGTCAAGTATGAGGTGAGACGGCCGACGGCGACACTGGCCTCAATGATCGACGTAATCACCATGGGAAGAACCGCTAGAGGGAAGGTGAGGAGATTGAATAGGGCTAAGAAAAACAAACGTTAGTGACGAGATAGGGGAACTCGTAAAGGGGGGCTCATACCGAGAGCGGGGAAGACGATGTCGGTCGTCAAAGGACGATCGCCGGTAAGCACGAACACGGCAAATGTTGAGCATGAGACAAGGAACGGAGTGGAAGACCACGTAAAGTTGGCAAAGGCCTGGCCGGCGCCGATCTTCCGCAGATTCTTCAGCTCCTGGTCGTTCCTGATGTAGTTCAGCTTGTTCATGAAAGCGGCACCCCAGGCATAGAGCTTGATGCTCTTCATATTGTTGACAATTTCGGCAATCAGACGACTCCTGGCGTCCTTGTTCTTCATCTGCGCCTTCTGCAGGTTCTTCATGATGCGCGCGATCATGCCGTTGATGGGAATCATGATGAGCATGACGCCGATACCGGCCAGCATGGACCACCCAACCAGTTGATAAAGTGACACCATGCAGATGATGATTTGGAAGGGAGCGGACCACATCTGCTGCGCAAATTGGGTGAGGTCCTGGAGTCGCTGGGCGTCGACCGCCATGTAATTGACAATGTCTCCTGTGGTTTTGGACGATCGGCCTTCGTTCGAAAGCTTCAGAGCCTTCTTGTAGATGGATGAAGTCAGGCCGCCCTTGATCCGCATGCCCGTCACAAAGGCCAGCTGGAAGTACTGGTGAATCATGGTGGTCTGAAAGACAGCAACAACAAACATTCCCAAGGCGATAGCAGCGCCCTTGATGACGGGCTGCGGGTTATTTCCGCTCCAATACGAGTCGACGAAGGCGATGAGGAGCCTCAGAAGCTGGGGCTGCGTGAACTGGGAGACATCGTTGCCAACCTTGAACACAGCCGCAAGCATGTAAGGGCGTCCGTAAGCACCGAAAAGAGCGCGCCAGAGGGACGGGTGCTTTCGGTGTTCCAACTCGTGCTGCCACCTGTGTTCGAAGGCCTCGCCGGTCGACTTTGTCGCGTCCTTCTTTGACAGCGCCCAGAGGTCATCCTCGGTCAGGAATGTAGAGTATCCAAACTTCATCAGGGGTGTCATCCAGGAGAACGTGAGAAGCGAGAAGACGGTGGCGTATTCTGCCGGGCATTCTTCCTCATCGACCAGCGCCTCGTATGTGCTGTTCTTCTTTGGCCATAGCCACTCGAAGAAGAATTCAACCACGGATAGTCCAAATCCAACGCAGTATGTAACGAAGTACGGCAGGTCCGTGACGTAGAGTTGCTGCGAGATCAAGGACCGGAGCTTGACAGCGAGAGCAATGAGGAGGAATAGCCAGTAGAACAGGACGACGCCGTTGGCGTTCCGGAGCCGCGAGTGCTCGAGCCATTGAATCGTGAAGATGACAAAAAGGGAGACAATTGTCGCGGCGGTGGTGTAGACCCTGAAGTCACCGTACCAGATGTCGCGATAGCTGATAATCTGGAAGGCGAGCTGTACTGCAACATCCGCGATGATGAGGCCGAGAAGAGTCTAGACTCACTATGTCAAACCATGGCCCAGAGAATACGCAACCGTGCGACACAACCTACCTGCTTTGTCCAGAAATGCCAATCCTTCGACACGGGCGTAGGCTGCTTCCTCTTCAGCAGCCACCAGACGGCTATCGCGCCCACGAAAATGCCAAACGCCGCGACGGTTGCCACCCACACATCGATAAAGCATGGAGTGAAATCATATCGGAACGGGCTCAGCGGGCCCCAGCCCTCCTCGTTTCCGCACAACGGCTGCTTGAAATCGCGGCCGGCAGTCAGATAGCCACTCCCGAGCTCCGACACGACGGTACGGTAGCCACTGAAGGAACCTGTCTCGAATATGACCTTTTGCGCCTGTTGCAGGCCGTCGGTGTAATCGGCCGACGCCATTGGCACAGATATCACAACCCCGAGATAGCGTACAGAAGTGTCATATCAGGGGAGAATTTCGTGCAGTTGAATGTCGCGGTTTCGGGCGGCGGATTTAAGGAAGCTTCGCGCGGCGGTGGGTCTACGCGAGGTTCGGACGGATGTTGCGGCGAGGTTTGGTTATGACGTCCGCTGCCCAACCCACAACCGACGTAGAGCACAAGATGACAGTGCAATACCCGGAAAAAATGAGGAGGCACTTGATCGAATAAGGAGCTAGAACATTGAGCAAAGTGCTCAAACAAAGCCGTCGTTCGGCCGCAGTTTTTCAAGAATTTCCGCTAAGAGAAGAGAAGCCCAAAAAGAAAAAAAGAAAAATTGACGGTGACCTTCGCTGGTGACCAACGTGCCGGCCAAATGCAATTGTCAGCAAGCTGGGGCGACGGGGTTCTGGATGGACAGGGGCAAGGTCGGCTGCATGCAGCTTCAGCGGGGACCTCCCGCCATTTGGTCTTAGTCCGAGACTTGCCACTCTGGTCGGACTCCAGCTGGAAACAGCGGAAACTGCTGCCAAGACCGAGTATCTCGAAAACAACCAGCTGCCTGGCGTCCCCACCCCAGCTCGGGGCGCAACCCCACAGCCGCCCCTCGCATTGACTGAGTCGTCCCACCTCGGCCGTTCGACTTGACGCCGACGATGTCTGCCTCGCTGCTTTGTAAGACAAAATTCTTCAATGTGTGTCATGATACTACTATGTACCGCATGTTGCTGTTCCCGGCGTGGGGCATCTGTCCAGCCTTGCGAGTGTAGATATGGGTGCGAGCTGGTGTCATTCTCCTATGTTGTATGTAGGTACTGTACATGTACATACATACATACAGAGTAACACCTCGGAGCCGGGACCCTGACTTTTGCGTTTTGCGCCGTCTTACGCCGGACAGTGAATATGCAACATCAAACACGAATTGTCCAAACCTCCCACTCCCAAGACATGTCCTAGTCAGTACTGCATTACTAATTCCAACTATCACATTCAGGCGGTTGTGCCGTTACCAGTCTAGTGAACCCAAAGCCATCGAACATACAGCAAGCAATTCTACTCCGTAAAGACGACCTTGACTTATTTCCCAAAGCGGGCTCCCCCAACAGGCAATTATTATTTGACCATAATTCCACCAATCGCACCCCGACCACTTACTTCCCCACAGAGCTTCGAAAAACCCCCCCATGACGTTGCAGCATGCCCCTCTCCACCACGGCAGCATCTCCGAACAGAATTATTACCATGCCTCCGAAACAGCAGCAACAACAACAACAACAACCCTCATCACCAACCCAGCCACGAGCCCCCGCCAACGCCACCAGCACAACAACAGCAACAGCAACAACCCTAATCCTCTTCCTGCTCCTCCTCCTCTCGCTCTTCCCCTCACTCTTCCACCTCCTCTGGACGGTACCCCTCCACCTGCTGTTCCCGACCCCCCACCAATCACCACCACCACCACCATCCCCCCTACCAACCGCAGCTCAAAACACAATGTGGTACCAAAAACAATTCTCCCTCCCCGCCCGCGCCCGCGGCTCCTACCTCATCACCGACACGGTGCTCAAAGAGCTGCCCGAGATCCGGGGCTACAAGGTGGGGCTGCTGAACCTGTTTATCCAGCACACGAGCTGCGCGTTGAGCCTGAATGAGAATTGGGACGAGGTTCGTTCTCCTTCCTCTCCTCTCCTCTCCTCCCCCCCCTCCTCAGCGATTTCACTATGCTGTAGCACCGGGTGTGTTTCGGCGATGGGGAGGGGGGTCGGGAGGGTGTTGTGTAAGGGGAAGGGAGCTAACCGCGGGCTTGGGGACAGGACGTCAGAGCAGACATGAGCGATACCTTGGACAAGATCGTTCCGGAGGCGGGGCCGAACGGGGAGGCTTTGTATCGGCATGATGCTGAAGGTCTGTTCACGTGTCTTCCATGTCTCGCTGGGCTTGGTGCCGGTTGGAGGGGCTGGGGCTGATGGAGTGGGTAATATACAGGGCCTGACGATCTCCCTGCGCACGTTAAATCCGCGCTCATTGGGGCGAGCGTGACGATTCCTATCAAAGATGGCAAGTTGGTAAGTTGTCACAAATATGCTTTGCTTGATGAGGTTTAGGCAAGGTTGGCTGACAAAGAACTCAGTGCACCGGGACGTGGCAGGGCATCTGGTACCTCGAGTTCCGCGCCATGAAGCACACCCGTAAGATAGTAGCCACGATTCAAGGGGAAAAGGCATGATCTAAGAACTGGGAACGTCTTGCGGATATACTTCGGATTGAAACCCTTAAGAGACTCATTGAAGATCCGTTGAAGCGATGTCGCTTCCAATTACTCCGTGTATTGCCGTTTCCATCCTGCCTGACCCCGACGCCGGACGCCTGCTGAATACCAACCCCCCATGACTTGACCGGCCTCGGACCGAATCAGTGAGTCCCGTTCTCCGCCTTGATCATGTCGATATCGTCACCTCCTGCCAAGACCTTAGTCTTGGGAACGTAGCCGTCGCTCGGCCCGGAACCCGGCGTCATGGCCACGACTTCCCCCTCCTCGTTGACAAACTCAAAATTGTAGCGGCTGAGGAGGTGAGGAATGGCAGACAGCTGCGGGCCGTACCGCTGGGTGTTCTCGTAGAGCTCAAATAACGGGACTGCAAGCAGCTTCATGTTCTTGGGAACGCTCAGGACCTCTGTAGTTGGAGGTTAACACCGACAGCACTGGCAGATATGGAGGGCTGAAAGAAAGCTTACTAGAATGCGGCAACTGGATAAAGTAGAGCTTCTTACACTCCTTGGGTCGCGTGATGTGCGCCGGCACAAAAGGGTACATGAACGTCTCAAAGTTCGGACGCCACCACTGCGCAAGGCAGTCGCCCACCTGCCAGTCGGCCGCCTTGTTGCCTTCGCCGAGGCTGCCCACGGGCGCGAGCCGCTCGTCCAGGCGTGCCTTGAAGCCCTCGACTTCGTCGTCCTCCGGGCGCAGGTAGTCACCCGGCAGTTTGAAGAAGGCGTTGGCGATCTGCAGCATCAGGATATGCGGATGGTTGTGCTCGTGGCAGACTAGGATGCCCTCGCACGTGCGCCGCATGCCGTGCGCCTGGTAATGCTCTTCGAGACGCTTCAGTCGCGCCAGTACGCTCGGGTCTTCCTCCGGTTGGGTCTCTTTCACGCCGAAGGTGTAGTTGGATAGGGGGTAGAGGCGGATCGTCTCGGGCTGGTTGCCGTTGAAGGGCAGCGGAATTATGGGCGGCTGCCCGCTCTGCAGCGCGGTCGGGGTGATGGTCGACATGGTGAGCACCGCAATGCTATACTTGCTATACTTTCGGATTTTCAGGGTTATAGTGAAAAGTTGGGACCGATGGTGCGTACGACGTTGAGCTGCTTTATTACAACCATCGGATCGCGGTGGCTGCGATGGATGTGGTTCGCTGATGCGCCTGGCTTGACCAGGGCTGCGAGTGTGGTCCCGCCCAAGCTCTGCAGGATCAGCCACTGGCCGGCTGGCAGAATACAAAAAAAAAGGAGAAGGCGGTCGATTTTCACTCCAAAAAAGTGGGACCTAGACTTCTTGGCATATCAGGGCAGCCCACTTGAAGTTTGAGCCGCATCTTTACCTGGTCGTTCCTTCCTGTACATCGTAGCAAGATTTGATAACGGCCACTGGTTCGAGTTCGAGATGGGACTAAATCAACATTGGTAGCAGCTTTGTTGAATATTTTTATTTCTCGCTCATTCCATAAGAGCTTATCAAAGAGAACGCCCAAAAAAAATAAAAAATAAAAAATAAAAAAGGGCCAACACAATCGACGATCTCCTTCTCGCTATAGAAGAGAGCATTTGGACCGCTCGGTACCCCGACAATGGTTATCGAACAATTCAAAATTGTCTCGTAAACATGAACATTTTTTGGGGGGTTAAAATCAAATTAAATCCGAGCAAAACTCTACCCACAACTTGAAGTTTTGGTCTCTGTCGAGGCGGATCAACACAACCATTTCCTCTGGTTCCTTCCCTTTCATTGCTCTATCTTCGCATTCAGGCTGTGAAACCCTTCATCCAGCCTCTGATGACTTTATTTTGTTGACTTTTTTCCAGCCTCTGGCCACGTTCTTCCGACCACTTTCTTCCGACCATTTTCTTCTGGCCACTTCCAACTTTTCTCTCACTCCCACCTCACCCAAACACCAACCTCAGTCAACTAATCGAACTGCAGATTACCATCTCTGCACCGAACAGGGAGTCTTTAAATTCTCTTCGCTGGCTCGTACTTCTTCACACCATCTCGGTCGGATACGGCCTTGTATGACATTTTCTTCTCAAGCCATTCCTCTCGCGCCTCTGTGTTACTCCTCCCAACCCAGTGAGGTGCAAGAAACTCGCTTAGTCCTCAAAAACCCTGTTCCGCTCCATCATATTTTTGAGGTTCGGACAATTTGTATGTGCAGGTAGGTTGCTTCAGTTCGGTTGTTATCATTAGCGAGCAATTCTTTGAGCCGAGAGTTAGCGGTTGGTGTTACTAAATGAGAAAGCCTCGGCTACTTTGGCTTTTCTGCTTTTTCTCTATTACTGACAACATCAAGTGTCGTAAGCGGCAGCGTCGGTGAAACTATCAAGGGCTCTAGGACTGACACATTGAGCGAAGAACAGCATGGATGAGTCGGATTCGGCGAGCTTGATGAAGCTCAGCAAGCTTCAGGAGCTTCTATCGGACAGTACCCCGGCCAAGTTAGAGAGCGGGGTCGAAGTCGGGCTCGACGTGCTTACCGACATTGAGGCGGCGTTCGAAGACGCAAAGTCTTTGCCCGAGATTGCCGGGTGGGTGGAAACATGCAAAAAGCTTCAGGCCCAGACTGCGTATGAACGCAGCGTGGTGGGCGTCATTGGGAGCACTGGAGCCGGGAAAAGCTCCGTGATTAATGCAGTCCTGGATGAGCAGTGTCTCGTCCCAACAAACTGGTATGCCCAACCCGCGCGCTTTACTCCTCCTTCTGGGTGCCTCGGGAGCCGTGTTGCTTTAGAATCGTTCCTAGCACCGCCCAGCTCAAGTTTGGTGGCTGACATGGCATTCCAGTATGCGTGCTTGTACGGCGGTCATCACAGAGATTGCCTACAATGATTCCGATGAAACATTCCAGAGATACCGTGGAGAGATCCACTTCATTACCAGAGATAGTTGGATCAAGGAACTGCGGGTGATGCTCGCCGATATGACAATCGCTCAAGATACCCTTGGACCAGAATCCACGACTAGTGAGAGTGAGGCGGGCATTGCCTATCACAAGATCCGCTCAGTCTACCCATTTCTGAAGAGCACCGAGATCAAGAAAGGTGAATTTGACCTGGATGAACTAATAGAACACCCTTCGGTCAAAGAACTTCTTGGCACCATCAAGCACGTCGAAAGCTCAAACTCGGAAACCTTTTCGGAGCTCCTCAAAAAGTTCATCGACTCCAAGGAGAAAGCTCCCCAAAAAGAGAAAGAAGTTGATGACATGGAGTATTGGCCGTTGATCCAAGTGGTGAAGGTGTTTGTGAAATCGCCGATCCTTGAATCAGGCCTTGTGCTCGTGGATTTGGTAAGTTGGCTCTGACTCCTCCGCATAATTGAGGTGCTAATAAGTGGTAGCCTGGTGTGCATGATTCAAATGCCGCTCGATCTGCAGTTGCCTCAAAGTACATCGAGCAGTGCTCCGGCCTATGGGTTGTCGCGCCTGTCACACGGGCTGTCGACGACAAAGTCGCTCAGAATCTCCTCGGAGATACCTTTAAGCGGCAACTGCAATTTGACGGGGCTTACTCGAGCCTCAGTGTCATATGCTCAAAGGCTGATGACATCTCTGTTACCGAAGCGCTGAAGGCCTTGCCCGAGGGAGCGCTGGGGAAGCAGTTGTATGCTCGCATTGAACTCCCTGAGACGGAACGCGATAAGCTCCAGGAGGCGATTGACGCGGTCAAGAAGCGGATTCTTGAGCTAAACGACGAAACCGAACGGCTTTTGACGGAGATCGAAGGCCTCATATCAGCCATCGAAGACTCAGCCGACGAGGATGATATCCTATTGTTTTCCCCCGGAAGCTCCCGAAAGAGACCTTTGCGGCAAGCCGCGTGCGAAGCCCGTAAGCGGCTCCGGTCCGGGAAATCAAGCGATTCTGAGGATACAGACTCCACCTAGGGCGAGGAGTTGGTTCCTTCAGAAGCCGAGCCCGAAAAAGAGCGCATCTCGAGAGAGGTTGCAAGGCAGCGACTTCGTGATGCTGAGGGTCGCCTAAGCGCACTGCGTGCGGAGCTCAAGGGCCTAAGACAACGCAGCTCACCCCAGCAGAAGGCTCTCAGAGAGACGAAGGCCGAGATCAGATCGCTTAAATCTGAGACCAAGCATGCTTGCATCAAATATCGCAATGACTCTGTCCGACCTACCATTCAAAAGCAGTTTGCCGAAGGTATTCGGGAGTGAGTATCGATTACCGATGTCGAAAACCTTCTTTGTTAGCGCTAACGAGCCATCAGAAACGATCAAGCAAACGCTGCGCTCGATGAGGAAAACTTCGATCCCAGTGAAATCCTCCGTGACTATGCTGAGATTGCGAAGAAGCTCCCGGTGTTCTGTGTATCAAGCAAGGCATATCAGAAGATTTCTGGTAGACTTGAGAACGATGAACGGGTTGGGGGGTTTGCTCGTCTGGAAGATACAGAAATTCCGGCACTGCAGCGGCATGCGTTGGGCATCGTTCAAGAGAGGCGGACAGTAACATGTCATCGCTTCCTTTGCGGTTTTAGCCGTTTCCTGACATCCCTTCATTTACAAGTCGTCTTGTCAACCCAGCCACTGAAGCTGGCCGACGATCTTCGAGAACATGAGCTCCATTCCCTCGCAGAGTCCATGAAGAAGCTCAAGCAGGTATGGAACTTCTGACACCGAAAGCCTTTTGCCATTGCCAGAAAAGGGATCACGAACTAATTCTCATCATCGCTATCTAGGAGCTGGACTCGGCTACCCACCAGGCCCTCAGTCAGTGCCGGGAAGTTGTTGACCTGAGCATCTTCCGAAAATTTACGTCGGCGGCGACAATTGCCTCGAATGCCGCCATTCCCACAGTCAACTCCTGGATCTGTCACAAGGATCAAGGGGGCCTAGCATATGTGACCTTCCGTGCGACTTGTGTCCGAGAGTATGTCCCCAACCCGATCTATATCTTTCCGGTCACCGTTGCCAACGTCTCATTTAGCGGAGTGTACAAAGGCACGAAAGGGCCCATGGATTTTAACACCGGTGAGTCAGGCTGAGTCCCAAAGATCTCCTAGGGACTCGGAATATGTTTCTGGAATCAACAGTTTTCTGACTCATGGCAGCCCTAACAGAACCAATGACGAAGCACCTGGCACGGTCATGGGAATATGTGTTTTCTCAGTACCTACCGACGCGCCTTGAAATCCTCGCCGATACGCTTAGGGATGTACAGAGATCGTTCCGTATCCAAATGGAGAAGCGCCCTCAGCTCAAGAAGGCGCCACACTTCGCTTTGGCCGCTCGCCAGGTCAAAAATCTGGAAGAAAGTCTCTCGGACACCACTGAGTTCAAAGCCATGCTTAGCGACGCGCAGAAAGAAGCCAGCCGACTTCTCGTCCCCGTCGTTTGCGAGGCGATGACAGACGCGTACACATATTGCGCCCAACAGTCTGGTAAGGATAACTTAGGGGCAGAAGAGTGAGCATATATGAGTACTGATTGTCATGATTAGGCCGTGGCTGCTACGCGCGCATGAAAGCGCACTTGTTTGCGCACGTTGAGAGCGTGCGGGGCACTATATTCCGAGCAGCCACTGGAAAGGCAAAGAGTGCCCTTAATGGCGCCCTCGACGACCTCGAAAGTGAGGTCGAAAAGAAGGTCGACGAGATCGTGGCGCTCATCGAGAAGGAGTATCGTGCCCTGTTGGTTGACCAGAATATCTTCAAGGCTTTGTCGGCCTCTCGAGACAAGATCCGGGACCTGCTTGGGCTGGTCGACGAGCTTTTCGATCGTGCGCTGCAAATTCCGGCCGAGTCCGCGGGGGCCACTCAGCCTGGGGAAATGGCGGCAATGAATGTCGACCCAGGGGTGCCAAATGCCGCTCTCGACCGAGAGGCTTTGCCCGAAATATCCGCCTCTGGTTCCGGTGCGCCAGTTGCTTCTGATGTCAACCATGAAACGCCGACTGCGATGGCTGCCGGTGACGACGTACGCACCAAGCTCGAACCATGGTAAGAGACAGTTGTTGTTGATGATAAGGGTCTGCGAGACGCTTGAGGCCTCTCTGCTTCTGGGGGCCGATGTCAATACTCGGACTTGATATGGATGCACCTCTTTGCTGGCCGGATGGCACATCACGCTCGGCAAACGTATTGTTTGCTTGCTTCTCGGATTTGCTCTGTCTTTTGCTTCTCGTTGCCGTTGCACACGGCCAATTCACGATGGGAATCAGGCTTGGAAGTTTGTTTGGCATGATTCGGGTACTGAAAGTTTGAGAGCCTGGAGGGCTGTGGGGGCCAATCTGTTGAATGACGACCTCGGGAACGGTTTTACGTGCCATTTCGAGTAGATACGATGATGAGCAACTCTGATGTATGTACCTAACTTTGAGGAATGAGCAGACATGGTACTTCCAACGCGCCTCAACCATGTCGACGGGAAGCTGGAGTATTACTGAATACGAAGGAGCGGGCTAAGAGCGCAATAAGGACCGACCGATCAAGCCCGCAGCTGAGACGTGCGTTCGTATGCACAGATGGCTCGGTAGGAAGACGACGGGAGCGAGGCTTGTGGGATGTCCCCGAGGATCAACTGGTGAACCGGAACGCGGGCGAGATCCACCGGGAACCGTTGGGGCTCGGCCGTATCTCGATGAATCGCAATGATTATCCGTGGGATCCACGTAAGAGACGCTTCGACCCCGCTCGATATCGCGTATCCATCTGCGCCTAGGCACTGCCCGCTGTGACGGTGGCAGGCGCATCTACTAGGTATCGTTGATGCGGTTCTGCTCACCTCAGCGGCTAACCTTCTCGGTTTGATGCTGCTAGTGTCGGGGTGTCCAGGTTGGAGCAAGCGTTCGTCTTCATGGCTCCCTATGACCCTAAGTAAGTACCGTGGACACTGACACCCATCAACCGTTCTCTTAAAATGAGAGATGGCCGTGTTCTCTTCATCGGGCTGACCGGTGGAGTGTTTTTACCTAATTTAGCGGCCGGCATATGTAGATTGATTGACTTGCAGACAACGGTGCAGAGCAGAGCCGTCGGATGCTGCATCGCCCAGGCGAGGGGCACACCCGTTTTCCAGGCCACTGGCTCAAGCAGTGTGACTGTGACCCACGGCAGCCCCTCCTCTTCCGCATAGAAGCGGAGCCTGCTCGCTGGCCAGCCACACCACAGAGCGCCTTGGAACGTTGCCTCCCCGCCGGCCACCGGCGCCTTACGCTGCCAAGGCGGAAGCCCTGTAGGCGAAAGTCCAAAGTCTCGGCGGGACTTGCAGGTTCTGGAACCGGGCCTTGCAGCGGAGGTCCCTCGTTGAGGTTACCTCACCACACACCACGAATCACAACTCCCCCTCAGTTTGATCAGGGCGGAGTGTACTGTACCTATTTTCTTGCACAAACCTTTGAATCATTCCCAACTCCCACAACTTTCCGAGCTCTCTTGAGCACTTCAACACCCGATTCGCCTATTTTTCGACCACGACCGTGGCGCGGATCATGCTTTGCGGCCTGCTGATCGCCAATCAATTGAGTCACGCGCTTCACTGACATTCGCGGGGTTCGTTCGGCCTCTGGCTTCGCCGCCCGCAGCAATGGACGACGCCGCGCGGCTCGTGTCTGAGCTGCACGACAAGCTCACCGAACTTGACGGCAAAGTGGCTGCCTACCAACGCGACATGTTGGCAGAGTTCCACAGACACATGGACGAGTGTCTCGAGAAATATCCCGACCACGTCTCCCAACAGGTATCCCGAGCCATCGCCGAGTCCATGTCCACGGGCAAGTACCCAGCTCTGAGCCCGCCCGCCCGCGAGGTGCCGGATTCGCCAGCAATCGATCGCAATGCCTGGGACGGTCGAAATTCGCCGCCACCAATCCTGCGCCATACCTCTGGCACGCCCAAGGAAGGCCCGCGGGGCCCGCACGCCCGAGAGAGGGAATTCCAGGGTTTATTTACGCCGACTTACCTCCCGCTGCTTGAGAGCAACGATCGTGCATACAGCTCGCCTCCAGTGTCCCCGCCGCCGACGCTGTCCGGAGGATCGTCGTTTTCCCTGACGATCGACAACGTGAAGAAGGCGGAGGAGCCTGAGCAGGCTGTTCTTGCGAGTCGCGAGAGCAGGCCGACTGCGGTTCGGCGGTCGACCGACCAGTCCACGTCATCCATCTCGTCTTCGGATAGCGACTCGAAAGTGCGGAGAAGCGCGCTGCGGCGGTCGTCCAGCTCAGCCAAGAGCAGCCCGCGACGGGTGCGTTTTGAGTTTGAGGGCGAGGAGGTGTTTCCGGCATCTTCGCTTCCCCAGGCACCCACCGTCGTGTTCTTAGAGGAAAGTGGGGCGGAACCTCAGCCCGAGGCTGAGACATCGTCAGCCGTTGCCACCGAGGATGAGTCAACCGCGTACGGCGGGACGTCGCTGCTGGATGTTGAAGGTGAAGAGGATTTCCTCCCGAGACCGAAAAAGGTGTCGTCGACCCAAGCACTTCAAGCGCTCACCCGCAGTCCGCTGGAAGAGGGGAGCACCTGGACCGTAGTCAACGCGAATACCGAAGAGCCAGCCAAAATGAACGGCGACAAGCAGCCAAAGACGACACAAGATTTGCTTGGAAAGGTGGACTCGCAGGCAACCATTCAGTCAGATGGCATGGAGGAGGAACCCGGTGATGGGCAGCTCGGAACGCCGATCGAGGAACAGACGGTATACAACGAGCACGACAATGCCTCTGACGAGGAGTTTCTCTCGATGAAGCCCAAAGGAAAATCGCCGTCTCCGGTTGCAAGCATGCCGTTTGCGCGGCCGGCACAGAGCCCTGCAGCTACCGCCAGGACTACCGCAATGCAACACAACGGAATCAACGACCTAGCGGACGGCGACTTGGACGACGACGACGACGACGACCCATTCTTCGACTTGGACGACGAAAACGGGCTTTCCAAATCGCAAAAGGAACCCCAAAAATACCTCCCGGACCCAGAATCAGACGATGAAGACGCCACTCCAGGCCGCCTGCGAAAAGCAGCACGAGAACAAACAGGTGAATCTTCAGCAAAAGTCCCCCCAGTTTCTCCCTCGGCCGCCCTCTTTGGGCACAGCATCGGCTCGTACATGGGGCGGTCCATGACGATAAATCCGATCAAAGACCCGAAATTGTACGACGAGATTGCGAACATGAAGGACGTCCACTTCACCGTGGGCAGCCTTCACGATGTCACCGAGGCAGAGGCCGCCAAGATGGGGAGCTACAGGGCGTCGAGCGTCGCGAGGTATATGGGGGGTGCGCCGAGGAGTTTTACTGAGCGATTGGCGCTTGAGGAGGAGATGGAGCGGCGGGCGGCGGCGGGAGAGGATGAGGACTACTAGAGTTGGGGGGTCTGAGTTGGGCGGGTAGTAGCAGTGGCATTTCATTCTTGTTGAGGTTTCACGCAAGCATCAAACAGAGGCCCCGGGTACTCGTAATGATGTGGTTTGAATTGGGCAGGCTGGCTGGGTGAATATCTATACATGGCTGCTTGTTGCATGTAACATACTGGGCTGCATCGTGATACCACGGATGGGCTGGCATTGAGGTGGTTGTGGTGCTGGGGATCGGAGTCAAGGGCACGCGCAGACCGGATTGCGCGAGTTAGCATGAGCAATGCACGAGGCGATTCCGTGATTTTAATGTTCAAGCCTGCTGCTGTCTTACATTTTCCTCTATAGAAGGTTTCTGTGCAATAGTAATAGGTGCCTTATTTAGTCAGGGGAGAAACAGCAATCTGGAACGGAACCTACCTACCTTGGTACCTAGGTACTTACTATATAACATCTCGTACCTTGCGGCTGCACAATGCACCTTGACATCAATCACAAGTTCACAACGGCCGGGCGAGCTACGTACAGTTCCTAGACTCCACATGCCCGTTTGGTGAGTGTACTGTATTGTATGTACAGTACATAACTACCTTACACAATAGGCCCGGCAAGCCGGCAAGCGCCATGTGAGGATCGCCGATCGGCACGGGGGTTGCCGGCCGGCCGCTGCGACTCGACAAATGTGAAACGGACCAATCAGCATACAAGCGACCGTGTCAAAGTCTCGGGGGTTTGTGCTCCGAGCAAACAACGCCGTCGAGAACAGCTGGTTTTGCCTTGTCTTTTCAACCCCGAAGCCGCCGCATGTCGAAGAAGTACGCAGCGCCAATGCGCTCCGCATCCAGCATCTGACGCGCGTCCTCCTGCTCCGAGAGCACACCCAAGCATGATCACGAACACGAGCATGACCTCAGACGCACCCACCTAACACCCCTCCGAGCGAGCGAGCGAGCGAGCCATCTTGAGCACCGCCGTGTGCGCACGCTCACCGCACACCACTTTCATACCCTCTCCGCGAGGAAAAATAGAAAATAAAAAAAAGGAAGAGAAAAATAATAAAAAAAGAACAAAACAACCGATGACCCTCCGGGTATCTACAATGCGCCTCTACCTCCTCCACCTCCTCGCCCTCCTCACTCTACCCCGCCAGATCCGAGGCTACACGCCCCTGTCCACGGCCCTCCTGCAATCCCTCCCGTCCCCCCAAACAACCGACTACGACCCGCGCACCGGCGCGCTCCTCTCCCCGCTCCTCATCCCGCGCGTGCCGGGGACCGAGGGCCAGGCCCTCGCCCAGGACCACTTCGTCTCGTATTTCCGCACCCACCTCCCGCAGTGGGACATCGCCTGGCAGAACTTCACCGCCACGACGCCCGCGACGGGCGACAGGCGCCTGCCGTTCGCCAACCTCATCGTGCGGCGCGACCCGCCGGAGACCAAGAAGCGAGGGCCGGGCCGGGTCGGGTACCTGACGCTGGTGGCGCACTACGACAGCAAGATTGCGCCCGAGGGGTTTGTCGGGGCGACGGACAGCGCGGCGCCGTGTGCCGTCTTGATGGATGTTGCGCGGGCGGTGGAGGGCTATCTGACCAAGCTGTGGGCGGGGCAGGGGGAGGAAGGGAGGGAGGGGGTGCAGATTTTGCTGTTGGATGGCGAGGAGGCGTTTGTGAGTTGGACGGATACCGATAGTTTGTATGGATCGAGGTGAGTTTTCTTCTTCTTTTTTTCCCCCTTTTTTTGGGATTATGGAAGAAAATAACTGACCGGAGGTTGTGTGGTTTTTTTTTTCTTTCTTCAGGGCGCTTGCTGAGGAATGGGAGGCCACGACGTACCCGGCCATGTCGACATTCAAGAACCCGCTGCGGCAGATCAGCTTGTTTGTGCTGCTCGACCTGCTCGGAGCGGCCAACCCGGAGGTGCCGTCGTACTTCCAGAGCACGCACTGGGCATACCAGCGCATGGCGGCACTGGAGGGGAGACTACGGCAGTTGGGTTTACTAGAGAGCGAGGCTGGGCCGAAGCCGTTTCTGCCCGACAGCAACAAGATGGCGACGCAGTTCAACGGCAGGGGGTTCGTGGGCGATGATCACGTCCCGTTTATGATGCGCGGTGCGCCGGTGCTGCATCTGATTCCGTCGCCGTTCCCGGCGGTGTGGCATACGATGCAGGACGATGGCGAGCATTTGGATATTCCGACCGTGAAGGACTGGGCGAGGATTGTCACGGCATTTACACTGGAGTGGATGGATGTGCAGAAGACGGAGCCAGAGAGGTGATGATGGTGGTGGACGGCTAAGCTGTGGCTTGGGACGATTATATGGTGATATTGGTTCTTAACAGAACCATGCCTCTTGCGAACGATTCCTCTTCCGGGCGGCGAGGAGAACAGCACTCGGCTCGAAAATGTGGCTATCAAAAGGCCGGCTTCGTGTGAGGGTTGGAAGAAATAACCATGACCCACTGTGCAAACGAAAAGAGACGGGCATTGTATGATGTTCCCCTAATAACTCTCCAATTACAGGGGAAACCCACAGAGAGAGAGAGAAAGAGAAAAAATTGTCAAAGTCAGTTGTCTGGCTTATTACCGTAGTTCAGATCTTAACATGGACCATCCTGTTAATATATGGGGAGGGCGGGCGGCGAGTCCGCATCCAAGCCCCAAAATCGCACTCTGAAGATCTGCTGCGAGAGGCGACCAAAGGTGGGGGCGGGGTACCCAACTTGCCCGCCGCAGCAGCCAGCCCCCGACCGGCCCAGAATCAGGCCTGACGCATGTGTTTCGGTTGGCTTGAAACATCTCGCTCATCTCATCTTTGGACAAGACAAGAAATAAAGGGGCAGCAACCCCGGACATTGCCCGCTTCGACTTTCCATCAACTCAACCGCTACTCCCACATGCTTGGCTTTGCTTTGCTTTGCGTTGCTTTGCTTTGCGCCTGCCACTGGTAACCATCTATCTCTGCCTGCAGGACCCCTCAAGGCCTCAACGGAACTGATCTCCGCCCTTCCCAACACCCTTCCCAACACCGTCGGGGGAGTATTGCCTCCACGCTTGGATCAGCCCTTGCTCCTTGCTCTTGTCACCCAGCCCCGCCTGTATTATTTTTTCCTAAGAGGACGCAGGGCATCTCTGTTACTCTCATTACGACTTCTCAACAACTTTAGTCGCGGACGCTCTCAGGTACGCCAGCTGGTTGCTTTGCCACCACCGTCGCACCGCTAGCAACCTCCCGTTTGGCGCCCACCCGCACACATCGCCCAGTCGGCAACCGCCGAGTGCCTGCTTCGTCGTCTCTAGCAGCCTCGACCACCCGTCAAATACTTTGCCGACCGACACCGCACCCGCGAGCCCGCGACATTGCATCGTAACCATGGACGGCAAGCGACACGCTGCTTCGTTCCAGCAGCTCGAGAAGCTCGGCGAGGGAACATATGCTACAGTGAGTCGTCATGGCTTCGTTGCAGTGCCCGTTTGACAGGTCGTTTAACTCTTGCAAGGTCTTCAAAGGCCGTAACCGCCAGACGGGCGAGCTGGTCGCCCTCAAGGAGATTCATCTAGATTCGGAGGAAGGCACCCCTAGCACGGCCATCCGCGAGATTTCTTTGATGAAGGAGCTCAAGCACGAGAACATTGTCGCGCTTCACGATGTTATTCACACCGAGAACAAGCTGATGCTCGTCTTTGAGTACATGGACGGCGACCTCAAGAAGTACATGGACACCCAGGGCGAGCGGGGCGCGCTCAAGCCGCCGGTCATCAAGTCGTTCATGTACCAGTTGCTGAAAGGCATCGACTTCTGCCACAAGAACCGGGTTCTCCACCGCGATCTGAAGCCCCAGAACCTCCTGATCAACGGCAAGGGGCAGCTCAAGCTGGGGGACTTTGGCCTCGCCAGGGCGTTCGGAATTCCAGTCAATACCTTCTCGAACGAGGTCGTGACGCTGTGGTACCGGGCACCCGATGTTCTGCTCGGAAGTAGGACATATAACACGAGCATCGACATCTGGTCGGCCGGCTGCATCATGGCCGAGATGTTTTCTGGTAGACCCCTGTTTCCGGGCACGACCAACGAGGACCAGATCATTCGCATCTTCCGCATCATGGGGACGCCGACCGAGAGGACGTGGCCGGGCCTGTCGCAGTTCCCCGAGTACAAGACGACGTGGCAGATGTACGCCACGCAGCCGCTCAGCAGCATCCTGCCCCAGATCGACCCGCTCGGCATCGATCTCCTCCAGCGCATGCTCCAGCTCCGGCCCGAACTGCGTATCTCGGCGGCCGAGGCACTAACGCATCAGTGGTTCAGTGACCTGATGGTGGGTCAGGCGGGGCCAAAGCCGCATCCGCAGCACCTTCAGGCACAGCAGATGATGCACCCACATGGGGGTTATGGACAGACCGTGCCGAGCCAGGGTAACTACGGTGGCTACTAGTAAGTAACAATTTGCGTTGTTAATCCTCCGCCGAGACAGCGATTTTGTCCCCCCCACCCCACCCCCAACACACACACACACACACAGCTCCTGATACCCCAGAGGAGGAGAACATTCGTTGACATACGACAAAGGTAGTGGCAGCCGCCAGTGCCTGCACAGGGCGGTATGGCATATCACCCCATACAAGCGTATGCACCACCGGACGCACTGCCGTATGCACTACCAACTACGCCGTTAAATGCGACTGCACCGCCGTATATACCACTGAGTGCACTACCGGAAACAATGCCATATGCACTTCCAACTGCGGCGCTGAATCCGACTGCACCGTCATATGCACCATCAGCACAACTGCAACCAGGAGGCGTCGCCAGCCACCTCGGCATCTACCACAGCTCCCCGTGGGGGCGCTTGTACAGTTTTCCTGGCTATCTGCAAGCGGCGTTGCAGGTCTTCTCGGTCCCTGATGGTTTGTTGGATGGCGGAGGCTCGGGGGGCGATCCTTTGCAAACAAGCTTTGATCCCAGTTTTCACTATTGGCCACCAGGAGGTAATGGCGAGCGGTGGGCATAAGCTGTACCGCCATCATTGTCCTACATGGCAGCAGTCATGGCCGCAGGGGGGAGGTGGCCACATGGGAACTTTTTGCGGGGGGTTTTCTTTTTGGGTGCTGCTTTTCCATGACAAGAAAACGAGGGGTTAGTAATGATGATCACAGGAGTGAGGAGGGCCTCAGCGATCCAAATGAGTGAGGGGCCCATTGTCTCATAGATGAGAATATCGACAGCGAACATTCACATGATGATGCTCCCGAACCAAGTGCAAAGATCCCATTGCGCAAAAGCGATTGGGTACTGTACCAGAAAAACTATGCCGGATATGTGCATACATGCCTGCCTCCGCATGCATGGATCCCTTGCTGCAGTATCCCTCGATAGACAGGTAACCTTAATTTCACTGGGCGTGCTCCCCACTTTCGCTGCTGTGTGCACGCTGACTGGACGGTTGCCTGCGGCTGCGGTGCGTGGCTGCGTTGCGTGCCGTGCGACGACTTCCGATCATCAACGACATAACTACCTAGGACCGACAAAGAAGCGGGCCGGAGATGGGCAACACCGGTCTGTCGTAAGCAATTTTGCTCTCGCACCACTCACACTAGCGAAGTTTCTTTGGATGCGCACACGCTTTTTGATAACACAATTATTTCTTCGACATGGCGACGATGGATTCGCGCAAGGGTACGCCTCGACTCGACTCGCCCCGACTCGCGTTCCTCCCTGTACCCTCACCCGTTTTGCTTGCCAGCTAACTCTTCCTTGCCCGCAAAACAGACGAGGAGGCTACCATCAAGGTCGCCTCAACCAAGAAATCCGTGACGCCTTCTCGGCCACTGTCGTTTGGCAAAGTCAAGCTCAAGAGAGCCCCTCCAAAACAGGCCAAGCCGGGCAACTGGAAGGACGCCACCGTTCTTGAAGGTTTGCCGCATCTGACTTCGCTCTGCTTCTACTATTTCTGTAATCGCTCTGCTCATTCCTCGCCCGCGACACAGAAGACAAAAAGAAATCCAAAGACAATGCAATCACTGCCGCGTCGCCCAGCCCCGTAATCAACCAACTCGACGAGTCTTCCCGCGAGACCTTCAACACCGGTTGCCCGCTCGACGACCTTCCCGACATGTTCCAATGTAAGCACTGTAAGAAGGGCATCACGCGGTTTGCGGCGAAGGACCACATCGCCCAATGCCTGCGGATCAAGAAGGAGAAGGCCCAGCGCAAGAAGGAGGCCCGCGAGGCCCGCGAGCGGCTGAAGGAGGCGGCCAGGGAGCAAGAGGCACGGAAGGCGGGGGGAGGGGACGGCATTGGTCAGGCCGACGATGATAGCGACGACGACGACGAGCCGAAAGACAGCAACGCTGGCAAGACGGCCGGCAAGGCCAAGAAGACGAACGTTGCCGGCAAGAAGAGGAAGGCCGAGGGCGAGCTCGACAAGGGCAAAGCGAAAAAGAAAAAGGACGAGCCGAAGCCGAAAGTCGCGAAACCGAAGGGGCCGGTCGATGTCGAAAGGCAGTGCGGTGTGCTGCTCCCGAATGGCCAGCCGTGTGCGCGGTCCCTGACGTGCAAGAGCCATAGTATGAGCGCCAAACGAGCCGTGCCGGGACGGTCTTTGCCCTACGATATGCTGCTGGCAGCATACCAAAAGAAGAATCAGGCCAAACAGCAAAAGGCTGCCATCGACGCCAACGCGCCGCTGGAGGACGAAGACGATGCCAACCAAGCGGCAGTCGATAGCGACGAGGAGACAGCGGCAGTCATGACGGCCCTGGCATCCTGGAACCCTCAACCGGTCGTGCCGCAGCCCGTATTTGCGCCGACCAAGCGCCAGTATCAACTAGCGCGCCTGCACGAACAGTTGCAGACGGCCACAAACGGCGGACGGGTCAACATCTTCAAGGTGGTCGGGTTCGGCGCTCAGCGGCTGCCCGAGGGGCACCCCGGCCTATTCGACTACGAGGACGCGCCTGGCGAGCCGGATCCCGCCGCTGTGGGTGGCGACTTTTCGCGGCGATCCTCCAGCTTCAGCCTCGCGGGGCCGCCGCAGCGGCGGCCGTCGGTGACGGGTCGAGCGTAGAGTGCTCGGTCTTTCAGCATGCCGACGACGAGCCTTTGCGCGCCTGGGCTGCCTCAGCAGAATGTCGGCCGCGTGGAAGGCGCCGGCGTATTTCCGCGCCACTATCGCGATCCAGCCGTCATGGGCGACAGCCGGCTGCTGCCCACCGCGCAGGCCCCAGGCACTTGTCTTGCGGTTGCCGCTACCCAGGGGATGCAGCAGCAGACTGCTCCAGAACAGCAAACTCATGCGGCGCAGCCCTCGGAGTCGCCACCCATGGGCCAGGAACGGCGCCTGAGCAGGACGCAGAGTATCTTTCAGCAGCAGTTGCAGGCGCAGGACCAGATTGCCGTCATGAGAATGAGGGGCCTAATGAATTCGGCACATCTGGCGCAGGGGCAGGCGCGGTTTCGGTCTCAATCTCAGCCCGTGTCCCAAGCGCCAGAGCTGGTTGCTCTGACTCCTTTGGCGGACTCGATGACGAACTCGATGGCGGCCGCGGTGGCGATTGCAGGGCCCCATAACTTGAGACCGGTCGTGCCTTCGCCGTCGCTGTCGCCGTCGTCGCTCCCTGCGGCCTCGTTGAAGGGAGGGCGAGATGGTCGGTGAGAGATACGGAGGAAGAGGAGATGAGTAGGTTGCTGCGACTGAATCTATGGCTTTGAGCCAGGCATCCCTGAAACGCTGGGCATATATCTACCCTACGCCGTACAGTTTCGTTTCGTTTTTGTGTTACCTTTGATTCCTTTCATCGCGGTTTTTATTACTTTCTATCAAGGGCTCGTGTTTTATTACGGATTGTGGTATGTACGTCCGCTAGGGTCTCGTCTCTTTGCACACGCACGGTACATGGATGGTAGGTGTCAGGGGCGTTTTGTCTGGCGGCGGACCAGGTTGGCTTTCTCTGGTCTCTGCCGGGCCTTTTCGACGGTCGGGGTTGGGAGTTTATCTCGGTGGCGTTGGGTTCGGCGATGTCGTGGGTTTTCTTCCGACTGTTCTTACTCGACTTGGTTGGGGGGGCATGCGGACAAATGGACGGATACATGAGGGGGCGGTCAAATTTCCTGGTCGCGTCTACCGTTGGGTTTCTGTGCCCTGTATAGGGTACGCTGTGATATGGACTGTGCTCTCGGGATGTGTGATATTACCCAACCTATCGAGTACCCGACCTATCGAGTATCATCTCGACCCCTTTGTTTTGCACCAACCGTTGGCCCTCACCTGATTGAGGGAGTCTGAAGGGGGTAGATCGGTGATGAACTCGGCAGCCTCTTATTACCATCTGGCCTCATCCTTGGCTTGTGAAACAGCCAAATCCATTCTAAACCAATTTGACCATTCCCTGCTCAGATCACATGCATGCTACGCATTTTGCGGCTCAAGTGTTTCTTTTTTTGTTGTTCGAATCTGCCTGTGTCGTTCTGAATCTGACCCCTGTCGCAAATCAGCACACGACCCTGCTCCGGCACTAACACGCGGGATGACGTCGTTGCTCAAGCGTCGCCCCTCGGCTTAGAGACCAGATGAGACGAGATATCACGCCCACCCGGCATGTATAACCAAATGTACACGATGTTCATTCCCTTTCACGAATTTTCCAATCGTCACCAAATCGATACAGTCCCTAACCAACCAATTCTGACAAACATTCCCCCCTCAATCCTCCTCTCTCTCTCTCTCACACACACAGACACTTCCCCAACGAACATAGCAGCCAAAAAAAGAAAGAAAAAAGAAGAAAAAAAGAACCAAGTAGAACAACCATGGCGGCCCCCTCCTCCTCCTCCTCCTCCTCCTCCGCAGAAACCCTCCTCCCCTCCCTCGCCCACGCCGCCTCGGGCGCAACCGGCACCGCCCTCTCCACCCTCCTGACCTACCCCCTCGACCTGGTCAACACCCGCCTCAAAGTCCAGCGCCAGCTGCGCCTCGACGGCGCGGGCGGCACCTACTACGCCGGCACGCTCGACGCCTTCCGGACCATCTACGCGACCGAGGGCGGGGCCGCGGCCTTCTTTGCCGGGCTGGGCGTGGACGTGGCCAAGTCGGCGGCGGACTCGTTCCTGTTCTTTCTGTTCTACACTTGGTTCCGCGCGCACCGGATCGGGCGCGGGGGCGGGGGCGGGGGCGGGGGCGGGCACCTAGGGGTCGGGGAGGAGCTGGCGGTGGGCGCGGCGGCGGGGGCGGCGGCGAGGCTGCTGACGACGCCCGTGGGGAACGTGGTGACGCGGCGGCAGACGGCCAGTCTGCTCGGCCACGAGGCCGGCGGGGCCGGGGACGGGGACGGGGACGGGGACGGGCCGAGGAGCTTTGGGGAGAGCGTGGCCGAGATCCGGCAGGAGCGCGGAGTGCTGGGCCTGTGGGCGGGGTACTCGGCCAGTCTGGTGCTGACGCTCAATCCGAGCATTACGTTCTTTCTGCAGCAGGCGCTGAAGAGGGCGGTGGTGCCGCGCGAGCGGTGGGAGGAGCCCGGGGCGGCGACGACCTTCGTCTTGGCTGCGGTGAGCAAGGTCGTCGCGACGGCCGTGACGTATCCGTTTCAGATTGCCAAGGCGCGCGTGCAGGTGTCGGCACCCAGGGAGAAAGGGGAGGAGAAAGAGGGCGGGGAGAGGATGGGGACGGGCAATATCTTCGCGACGGTGCTGAGGATAGCGAGGGCGGAAGGGGGGAGGGCGCTGTATGACGGCATCGGCGGCGAGCTGCTGAAGGGGTTTTTCAGCCACGGCACGACCATGCTGTCCAAGGACGTCATTCACCGCTTGGTTGTGCAGCTTTATTTCGCCATTTTGGCTACCTTAAAGAGGTATCCTCAGTTTGGGAAGAGGCTACCGGAGAGGATGCGACAAGCTCGGGGAGAGCTGCGGGAGCGCTACCTTCGAGTTTCGTCGTCCGCGACAAACACGGTCCGCCGAAGCGCACGCCGCGTCAAAAATACAGTTGACTCGGCGCAGAATACACCGGCAAACTGGTTGAGCGCGATCCATAGAAAGGTGGATAGTTGAGGAAACCAGACATCCCAGAACCAGTCACTGGCCCCCTAGTTCAAGACCCCACGGACGGATCTAAATGTGTTCTTGTCCTAGCCCGTCTGGAATATGTTCTTCCACCTCAACATCGAAACAAGACCGAGTCCTTCTTGACTTCGTTGCTGCCGCCGGCAGAGAACCCCGTTCCTTCGCGACGAAGCTCCACCAAGCCAGGCCGTATCTTATCCTTTTCTGCTTTGCCTTCTTTCTTGGCAGACTCCCTTTTCTCTGTAAGGTCAGCTTCGCAAACAAAACAGCGGATCGGTTCCCCGCTAGATGGCTTCATAAACTGGTCCACGCAGCTCTTGCAGAGCACGTGCCCGCACGGCTTCGCCAGTGTCGCCCGGGACGAATTGGAGAGACCCTTCTTGCAGGCCGGGCATATCCTTTGGGGCTTTTTTGTGTTCGAGTCCGTTTCTTCCGTGAAGTGGACAGTGACGAGAGTGTGGAGCGAATAGTGGTGCGGGTTGCCCTCTGGTGCTGCCGGGCAGGTTGGCTGTGTCTTGACTTTTTTCTTTACTTCGTGTAAGTTGTTGTTGCTGTTTGAAGATGGTGTGACCGTAGGCGACCAGAAAGACGGCAACGTCGGTTTTGACGCCTTCTCGTCGTCGATTGCCCTCCTCGCCTTTGCCCGCTCCTCGTCGGCAATGCGGGCAACTTCATCTGGATCAAGCGAGAACTTGCGTTTTTCTCCCGTCCTTGGACCGTGCTCCTGTCCGTTTGTCGCCTCTTCCGTTTGCGAATCTCGCCTTCGCGGCTCTGTCCCCTCCTTCCCACTGCTCGCGTAACCCCCGCGCTTGATGCTCAGCCCAGCCTGCGTCAGCTCAAACTCGCGTATTGCACGCTCCTGGGCCTCGGCATCCCGACGTGCCTTGTCTTCCTGGGCCTCGCGCTCCTCGTGTTCGCGGGCCTTTTCGGCGCGCTTGATTTCTTTTTTTTGAGCCAGGATGTTGTTGAGAGCGCACTCGCGGCAGAAGATGTCGCCGTGCGCACATGCGACGGGGTCTATGGCGGGCTCGAGGCACAACCAGCACGAGGCGAAGGGCAGGAAGGATTCGCGCGAGAGGCGAGCCGTCGACGAGCCCCAGGCCGCCCGGGCCATTGCCCGCTCGTGGGACGTGAAGATGGGCCGGCTCGTGTTTCTTTTGCCTGGCCGGTCAGATGGGCTTGCTTGTACCGATTTACCACGCAGGAGAACTTACTGTGTGCCATTTTTTGCTGTTGTGGGAAAGACTTTGTTGTTGTGAATACCTCAAGCTGGGCTCGATGACGGGATGACAACAGCCGCAGGAACGCTTGCAGGAGCTAACGTTACGGTGGAGAGCTGCGGTGGTGAGCAGTCGAGTGCAGCGCCGCCAAGCAGTCAATTCCCTTTCCCCACAGGAGGGGGGGTTATAACTAACGTTTTCCACCCCCTGTTCGGACCCCCCTGCTGTTCGGACAGCCACCGCCCCACCAAAAACTTCCTCAAATTTCCACCAAATCTGCCCCTGGGCGAGGGCATCGCGAAGGTCTTGATCAGATCATAGCATCAAATAACAACAAAGATAGTAAATCTGGTGATAATCACTATGGTGTTGAGTCTATATAGTTGATCGAAAGTAGTCAAATCAATCAAGGCTTAATCTGGTCAAAAAACAAGCTCTTATCCATCTTTATCTCCTTCTATATAAGCTTTGTAAAGCCGATAACACTATATAGAGCCATTCGCCGTTGTATCACGAACCAACCATAAAAGCAGACCCGGCGGGGTACGGAGGACACGCCGCGGGCCAATCATAGGAGGAAGGGGCGTGGCACGGTCGCAGATATTCAATCACCATGATCAGTAGGGCTGAGGTGATTAAACTAGGGAGCATCACTAGAATCACCAGGCACTTGGTAATGAAGGTGAGACCTAGGGTTATATATATAGCTTTATAGTCACTCATTAGGATAAGGAGGAGTTAGCTCCTTAGTAAGCAATATAAATAGTTAAGTATCAACTATACTATATAGACATTGCTTATATATTGTTATAAACCCTTTAGCTTTACTAAATTATTTACCTAGTCAACCTATACCTTTAGTAAACCCTTTTAGAGTCGGGTCTAAAAGATTCGTTATATATTACTTACTCCCTTTATCTCTATTATAGTTTAGATAAAGGTATTACTATTATAATATCCTCTAGTAGAGTAAATACCTAGACGGATCTTAACGCTATAATCGCGGTGCTCTAAAGTAAGATTACTATACTCGAGAAGGATGTAGCTATTAACTAGGATCTTATTAACGAGGTTTAGGGAAAGGTTAATAAGGTTAGGAAGACTTAACTTAAGCTCGAGGCACCTAAAAAGTATAATAGTAAGAGAGAGGATCTTTTACGCTTCCTTACTAAACTTATATTATATATAGAATACTACGACGTTCGTTTCCCCGATAAGGATACTAAGACGTGCTATATAGCCTTATAGCTTATAGGCTAAGCTATATAGTAGTTCGAACCTATATTTAAGGATTATATCGCGAACGATAGTAACAAATAGTAATCCTTTACTAAGAAAGTGTTTAAGGACTATAATAAATTCGAGGAAGAGATCCAAAAGGTATTTAGAGACTAAGACGAGAAGGTCTATATATAGAATAGGCTCGCTCGGCTAAGGTAGACTAAATCTATATTAGCCTATACGACTATATTTAGGTAGGACTCTATAAGGGCGGGTATTAATAAGGAAGGTCTAATATAGCTATTCTATAACGGGCTTAAGGATAATGTTAAGGACGAGCTATATAAGGAAGACCGGCCTAAAATACTCGATAAATATATAGTTAGGGCGGTTAGGATCGACAATAGGCTATATACTAGGAAGTAGTAACGGAAGGGGTAAGGATAGTTTATCGTCCTAATATAAAATAGCGGTACTCCGGCTAATACTAAAAAAAAGCGATAATACTATAGTATATCGTATAGTATATATCTAGGTATTATAGATATAGACGCTATATAGCGGTAGGGCGATAATAAGGGATGGGATATCTAAGATAAAGGTAAAGTCGTCTATTTTAACTATAGTAAGAAAGGATACTATAAATGCAACTGTCGTACCGCTAAGAAAGGATAGAGACCCGTTCTAAGGTAAGAGGCTACTACCGTCGATAAAATTGAAACCCAAGTAGTTAAGGTTACGGCTGCTAGCTATATATAGAGCGACCTTAAGGATAACGTCGATTATTACCTAGAAGGGGAGGCTTAGGCGGAGGAGTTCTAATAAGAAACCGCTAGGTTTAATAACAAGGGTACTAAAGGACCTAGAAACGAGCTAACCTAGTTATTCTAGAGGGAGTAGGTCGATAAGGATAAAGATAGGGAAATCGTACTACCTCTATAGATAGTCGGTATAATTATAGAACTTAGGTTTATACTAACCTAAGATATAGAAGGGTAGTAGCAAATATATAATATAGGTAAATAGCTAGGACCCAACCTAGTATATCTATAGAACCGGGTAGTTAAGCTATATAACGAAGTTATAGACCTTACTAAGGATAGACTAGAGCTTAAGTATAATTTAGAGTAAGAGAAAGATTAGCGAGGATAGCTATATACTAAGGTATAGCAACTTTAATAGCAAGTATATATACTTGTTAAGGTATAATAAGTTATAGGGCGGTATATCGATAATATCTAACGAGAAGTCGAGTTGCTATAAGCATTTATTTAGGGGATAGGGTATCGAGTACTTTAAAATAGCCTATTATCTATAACTACTAGAAGACGCTTACCTAAGGTAGTCTATAACCCTAAGTAAATATACTATAAGGCCTAAGAGTATAGATACTATAAATAATAAAAAGAATAGATATAGGAGGAGTATTAGGTTAAGTACTAGTATCTTAGCCTAGGATATACTATAGACTAGGTTATAAAGGAAGGATATAGACTATCCTTCTAGGATATCCTAGGAGATATAGCAAGGATAAACCTATAATAGGGGAACTATATCAAGTTACTATAGTTTTAATATATAGAAGACGAATACCAATATTACTTCTAGGACAAGTATCGATATAACCATTAGCCTATTAGGAGAAGCGATATAGCGAGGGGGGCCTAACCTATATAATAGATATATAATATAGGCATTATATTTATTAATTAGCTTTAGAGCTTATAGTTATAGCCTAGTAAGCTCCTTATTATACCTCTAAAGATATAGCTAGAAGAGTATAAGTACTAGGGGATCGTACTACTATATCTAAGTAAGGACTATTAGGTTTATCGAAATAATAAACTATAGGATCATTAAAGTAGACGGAGCTAATTCTAGGTCAGGCGATATAGAAGGAGTCTAGTATAGGAGTAGACTATATAGTAGCTCTAGGAGTTCCTAGCGATAGATATTGCTATATAAGAAGAAGTGACCTCTAGTAAAGAAAAGGGGGATACCTTTTATCTCTACTAGAGGCTAGGAAACAACTTAGGGCCCTCTAAGGGGCCTATAGAAAATTAAGTCTATAGGAGAAATAATAGGTCCGACAATAAAGGAAGAACTAGGAATACCGGACCTATATCGACTTCCTAATAGAGGAATAGAAGATCGTAGCGGTATAAAGCGATAAGCTAGATAATAGGATCTAGATTATAGTATAGTAGGGAAAACGCCAAGCGTTAGCGTTAGTAGATAGAGGATCGCTAATAGACCTTATCTCTCCTACGTTTATAAATCAGCTTCGAATCCTATAGAGGATCAAGAAAGAAGTATATATTGTTAGAGGACTATTCCAAATATAATAGGTCCAATAAGAAACGGAACTACTTAATATTAAGGTAAAAGGGAAAACTATCCAAGTAATATTTAATATTATAGATATAGGACCTAAAAAGGATATAATCCTAGGATACCTATAGTATAAAGAATACAACCCTAATATTAACTAGAAGGAAGGTAGCTACCTATAACCTTATAAGGGATCGTATCTAACTAGTATGATAGAAAGTATAATATAGGAGCTATAAAAGGGAAGTATACTATAAAGAGTACCCCCTTTAGATTTACTATAAGAGCTAGAAGATAGTAAGAAAGCTATTCCGGGCTTAGTGAAAAGCAGGGAGCAACTAAAAAAGGAAGTACAATTAAAACTCTATAATAGAGTTATCGTTATCCTAGGTAGGAAACTACCTAGGTAATATATATAGATAGTATAACTAAGGTAGGAAGTCGCTATAGTAACGGTCGACTAGTATAGGAAGCTCGAATTCTAGGAGTAGGTCGCTAAATTTAAAGTAGCTATAGTCGTAGTAGGGAACGATAAGTTTATATATTATAAAAAAATGGATATACTAGGACTAGAGAAGGTCCCCGATAAGTATTAGGGGTACCTAGTATTTAAAGTAAAGTATATAGAAGGGTTGCTAGATTATAGACCTTAGGATTATATAATCGAACTTAAGGACGGTATATAGTTAAAGTTCTTTAAGGTATACTATACTAACGAGCGGTAGAATATTAAGCTAAGGAGGTATCTCGAAGAGAACCTTAAAATAGGGTATATCCGACTATCAATATTGCTAGTAGGGTACCTAGTCCTTTTTATACTAAAGAAGGATAGAAGACTCTATATATATATAGACTACCGATAGCTAAACAAATAGATAGTAAAGAACCGGTACCCGCTACTATTAATCTTATAGCTATAAGACCAATTAAGCAAGGTATAATACTTTACCTATCTCGATCTTCCAATAGTATACGCCTATATCTATATTAAAAAGGGAGACGAGTGGAAGATAACGTTTCGTACGCCTTATAGATATTATAAGTACCTTATAATACCGTTTGGACTAATAAATATACCCGCGACCTTTTAGTCGGTTATCGACTATATAATATAACCGTTCTTTAAAAAGTTTATAGTTTACTACTTAGACGATATCTTTATCTTTTTAGAGACGCTTGGAGAGTATAAAAAGTATATAAAGGTAGTGCTAGATATACTCTACCAATAGAAGCTCTTAATTAATATAGATAAAAGCGAGTTCTATATTATAAAAATAATCTTCCTAGGCTTCGAAATCTTACTAGGATAGATATAAATAGAACTAGCTAAGATCAAGGCTATCGAGGCGTAGCCTTGGCTAATAATAATAATAGAGGTACGAGGATTTATCGGATTTACTAACTTTTATAGGATATTTATCCAAGGCTTTGGTAGTATTATATAGCCTCTATATAATCTTATAAAAAAGGATACTATATTTTGGTAGGAAGAAGAGTATAAATAGGCATTTTAATAAATCTATAGTATAATTATCGTAGACCCGGTACTTATACTACTAGACCCTATAAAGCTCTTCAAAGTAGAAACCAATATATTAGACTATACGATCGGTAGATAACTAGGTTAACAAGGATAGGACAAGAAGCTATACCCCGTTACATTCTTCTCTAAGAAGCTCGAGGGACTATAACTTAACTACCCTATCTATAATAAAGAGTTGCTAGCTATTATCAAAGCGTTTAAAGAATAGAGACTATATCTTAGCGGTATAAACTATAAAGTATAGGTCTATACGGACTATAAGAACCTATAGTACTTTACTACGACCAAGGAGTTAAACGGAAGATAGACTTGGTAGTCTAAGTTGCTCTCTAAGTTTAACTTTAAAATCAACTATATTAAGGGTACAGAGAATATATAAGCCGACGCCCTAAATAGAAGACCCGATTACTCTAGAGATATACTAAGGTATTCGCTACTACTACTTTAGGAATAGTAAGACGGATTGCTCCAATATCCCTTATACCCCTTTGAAAAGTACTATATAGTGTTCCGGGAGGTACGTTTAAAGAGTAAGTATCAATATATCTTAAGGACTTAAGACGACAAGGATAGTTGGAGGTAGAACAATATAGTATAGAAGGTAGGGGTCTAATATATAGGGGATATACTATAGTATAATAGCCTTATATATATATAACTATATTAACGAGTATAACTTATAAAAGAAATTTATAAGTCGAGACTTGGTAGATATATAGGAGTCGCTAAGATAGTTGCTAAGATTAGGCAAAACTACAATTTTCTAGGCCTTAGGAAGGAGGTAGAAAAGGTTATAGGCAAATACGACGTCTATCTCCAATTAAAGATAGTATACTATAAACCTTATAGACTCTTATAGCTATTGCTAGTTATAGAATAGCTATAGAGTTCGGTAATAATAGACTTTATTACTAAACTACTACTATCTAGGGATATAATAATAAGGGCGAGGTATAATAGTATCCTTACTATAGTAGATAGGCTTACTAAGTGGAGTTACTTCTTCCCCTATAAGGAGTTATAGATGGCGGAGCAGCTAGCGGATATAATCTTTAGGAACGTTACTTCGGTCTATATATAGCTAAAGGAATGGATTATAGACCAAGATATAAAATTTATATCGAAGTTCTAACAGGCTTTAATAATATAACTAGATATAAATAGTAAACTTTCGATAGTATACTACCTATAGATAGATAGATAGACCGAACGATTTAATTAGGTTATAGAACAATACCTATAGATATATATCAATTTCTAGTAGGATAACTAGGTCGACCTACTACTAATAGTATAACTTGTATATAATACTATAGTTACCAAGACTATAAAGGTAACGTCTTTCTTTATAAACTTTAGGTTTAAAGTAGACCTATACTAGAGGCTAGGTATCGAAGTACTAAAGGTAGCAGTTAAGGTAGACAAGATATATATACTATATATAATACTTAAGGAGGAACTTAAGTTTATTAGGACTAAAATAAAATAATACTATAATAAATATAGGCTTAAGGGTCCTTATCTAGAGAAGGGAGATAAGGTCTACCTTATTTTATAAAATCTTTATATAAAACGACCTAGTAAGAAGCTAGACTTTAAAAAGATAGGACTATTTAAGGTTAAAAAACGAATCTTAATATCCAACTATAAACTATCGATACTATTAATAATAAAGCTATAGTTATATATTTTTTATATTTTATTTTTAGAACTAGCACTAGGAAATATATAGCTTACTATAAATATAGAAGCGGAGGACGAGGAAGAAGAATAGGACATTAAGGAAGTCCTAGATTTATAAGTTATAAAGGGGCAGCTATAATATCTAGTTAAATGGTTAGGCTTTAGTCTAGAAGACAACTTATAGGAGCTAGCTAAGAACCTCTATTATCCTAAGAAACTAGAGGAGTTCTACTAGAGGCGTCTAGACTAGCTAGAGGGTCCGACTAATTAATACCTAGTAAGGGCTCGGGGGCGGTATTAAGCTCTAAGTCGGCCGAGCTATAAGGTACCATTCTAATAGCCTCCTAGTTAACAACCCTAAAGGTACCTAAGGCTTGGGCCTGCCCTACTAGGAACTATTTATTAGATATAACCAAGGCGTTAGTTAGCGCCACGACTCCGTCCTCTTTATCTAGTGCCTATATACTATAGCGGACGCTCGCGTCGCTTCGAGTATAGAGCGCGTCGTACTAGTAATATAGATGCTCTAGGTAGGATAAAGTCTCCTAAAGGACGTCTTCTATAGATACAATTTCCTTTTTAATACAATCTT
Organism: Chaetomiaceae sp. B2702; assembly: GCA_023628455.1. Taxonomy (NCBI): domain Eukaryota; kingdom Fungi; phylum Ascomycota; class Sordariomycetes; order Sordariales; family Chaetomiaceae; species Chaetomiaceae sp. B2702. Next base: position 211,970 of record JAMAKP010000038.1, read on the forward strand.
GTTCTTTCTAGTTATAGGTTACTAAGGGACGTTAAAAGTAGTAGGGTATAGTAGGGGAGGAACGACCTATAAATGTCGGCTATACTAGGGCTATTATATTTCTTCCCTTTATAGATATATAAGGAGTAGCGTTTCGAGTTCGCGGATATTATATATTGCTTATAAGGGATAGTATTCTAATAGCGGGTATACGGTATAACTTTAATACCATCGCGCTCGATAGACTCTAATAGACGATAGCGATTATAAGTAGAGTTTCTATAGCGTTTCTATACTCGACCCGACATTTTTATCAATATATTATAACGAAAGGAAAGGAAGTATAATATTTATAGGGATAGGGTATTAGTAGTATTTAAAATACGTCTAAAAATCTTTTGGGATAAAAGATATCGAGAGGGGGCATTATATTATAAACCAACTATAAAAGTAGACCCGGCGGGGTATAGAGGATACGCTACGGGCCAATTATAGGAGGAAGGGGCGTAGCACGGTCATAGATATTCAATCACTATAATTAGTAGGGCTAAGGTAATTAAACTAGGGAGTATCACTAGAATCACTAGGCACTTAGTAATAAAGGTAAGACCTAGGGTTATATATATAGCTTTATAGTCACTTATTAGGATAAGGAGGAGTTAGCTCCTTAGTAAGCAATATAAATAGTTAAGTATTAACTATACTATATAGATATTGCTTATACATTGTTATAAACCCTTTAGCTTCATCGAATCATTATCACGGACTGACCGTGTGGGTAGCCTGGAAGGCCATAGTCAGGGTACAGGAACGCACCGACAGCCAATCATTTAACAACCAATCAGGAAAGGATCATATTTAGTAAAGTCTCGGTATCGTAATCCAATAGTAAGGCTTACTAGGATTACTAGGTAATCCAAGTAAGCTACTATAAGGGATCACCAAGGTACGCTAGTGATCCAGGGGAAACGGATTAATATAAATAGATAGCTAGTCACTCGTTCTAGGGGACTTAGGAAGTTCCCTAGTAAGCAATATAAACAGTTAAGTATCAACTATACTATATAGATATTGCTTATATATTGTTATAAACCCTTTAGCTTTACCGAATCATTTACCTAGTTAACCTATACCTTTAGTAAACCCTTTTAGAGTCGGGTCTAAAAGATTCGTTATACGTTACTTACTCCCTTTATCTCTATTACGGTTCAGACAAAGGTATCACTATTACGATATCCTCTAGCGGAACGAACACCTAGACGGATCTCAACGCTATAATCGTAACGCTCTAGGGCAAGATCACTACGCTCGAAAAGGACGCGGCTATCAACCAGGATCTCATTAACGAGGTCCAGGGGAAGGTTAATAAGGTCGGGAGGGCTCAACTTAAGCTTGAAGCACCTAAGAAGTACAATGGCAAGAAAGAGGATCTTTTACGTTTCTTTACCAAACTCGCGTCGTATATAGAACACTATAACGTTCGCTTCCCTAACAAAGCTACCAAGACACGCTATATAGCTTCGCGCCTTATAGGCCAAGCCGTATAGTAGTTCGAGCCTACGCTCAAGGATTATATCGCGAATAATAGCGACAAGTAGTAGTCCTTTACTAAGAAGGTATTCGAGGACTACAACAAATTCGAGAAGGAGATCTAAAAGGTATTTAGGGACTAGGATAAAAGGGTCTATATATAGGATAGGCTCGCTCGGCTAAGGCAGACTAAATCTACGTTAGCCTATATAACTATATTCCAATAAGACTCTATAAGGGTAGATATCAACGAGGAAGGCCTAATATAGTTGTTCTATAACGGGCTTAAGGATAACGTTAAGGACAAGCTATATAAGGAAGACTAGCCTAAAACGCTCGATATATATATAGCCAGGGTAGTTAGGATTAACGATAGGCTATATACCAAGAAGTAGTAGTAGAAAGGATAGGGGTAGTTTATTATCCCAATATAGAATAGCGGCGCTTCGGCCAATATTAGGAAAAAGTAATAGTACTATAGTATATTATACGGTATATATCCAGGTATTATAGATATAGATACTATATAGCAGCAAGGTAATAACAAACAGGGCGTCTAAAATAAAAGTAAGGTCGTCTGTTTTAACTATAGCAAAAAGGGATACTATAAACGTAACTACTATAGTACTAAAAAAAAATAGGAACCCGTTCTAAGGTAGGAGGCTACTATAGTTAACAAAATTAAGACTCGAGTAGTCGAGGTCACGGCCGCTAGCTATACTTAGAGCGACCTCGAGGACAACGTCGACTACTACCTAAAGGGAGAGGCTTAGGTAGAGGAGTTTCGATAGGAAACTACTAGGTTTAATAATAAGGTTGCTACAAGGCCTAGCAGGGAACCTACCTAGGTACCTCGGTAGGAGCGGATCGATAAGGACAAGGATAGGGAGGTTATACTACCTATATAGACGGTCGGTATAACTATAGGACTCGGGTTTATACTAACCTAAGATATAGAAGGGTAGTAGTAAATATACAATATAGGTAATTAGCCAGGACCTAACCTAGTATACCTATAGAACCGGGTAGTCGAACTATATAACAAAGTTATAGACCTTATAGAAGATAGGCTAGAGCTCGAATATAACTTAGAGCAAGAGAAAGACCAACGGGGATAGCTATATACTAAACTATAGCAGCTCTAGCAACAGATATATATACTTATCGAGGTATAACAAGCTATAGGACGGTATATCGACAATACCTAACAAGAAGCTAAGTCGCTATAAGCATTTATTTAGGGGGCGGGGTGCCGAGTATCCTAGGATAGCCCATTGCCCGTACCTATAGGAAAACGCTTACCCGAGGTAGTCTATAACCCCAAACGGGTATACTACAAGGTATAGGAGCATAGACGCTATAAACAATAAAAAGAATAGATATAGGAGGAGTACTAGGTTAGGTACCAGTACCTTAGCCCAGAATATACTACGGACCAAGTTATAAAGGAAGGATATAGACTATCCTTTTAGGATATCTTAGGAGACGTGGCGAGAATGGACCTATAATAGGGGAATCACGTTAAATTGCTATAGTTTCAATATATAGAGGACAAGTACCGATACTACTTTTAGGACAAGCATCGATATAACCATTAGCCTAGTAGGAGGGTCGATAGGGCAGGGAGGGACCAACCTATATACTAGGTATACAATATAGGCACTATACCCGCTAATCAGCTATAGAGCTTATAGTTATAGCCTAGCAAACTCCTTACTATACCTTTAAGGATGTAGCCAAGTGAGTATAGATACTAGGGGGACGCGCTACTATATCCTAGCAAGGACTATTAGGTCCATCGAGGCGACAAACTATAGGACTATTAGAGTAGACGGAGCTAGTTCTAGATCAAGCAATATAGAAGGAGTCTAGCACCGGAATAGGCTATATAGTAGCTATAGGAGTTCCTAATAACGGATATCGCTATATAAAAAGAAGTGACCTCTAGCAAGGAAGAAGAAAGGGACGCCTTTTATCTCCTCTAGAGGTCGGGAAACGACTCGGGGCCCTCCAAGGGGCCTATAGGAAATTAGGTCTACAAGAGAAACGATAGGTCCAACAATAGAGGAAGAATTAGGAATATAGGACCTATATTGACTTCCTAGTAGAGGAATATAAGATCGCGGTAGTACAAAGCGATAAGCTAGACAATAGAATCTAGGTTACGGCGCGATAGGGAAAACACCAAGTACTAGTATTAGTAGATAGAGGATCGCTAATAGACCTTATCTCTCCTATATTTATAAACCAACTTCGGATCCTATAGAGGATCAAGAAAGAAGTATATATCGTTAGAGGGCCATTTTAGATATAATAGATCCGACGAGAAACAGAACTACTCGATATTAAGGTAGAGGGAAAAACTACCTAAGTAGTATTCGATATTATAGATATAGGACCCAAGAAAGATATAATTTTAGGGCGACTATAGTATAGGAGTTACAACCCCGATATCGACTAGAAGGAAGGTAGCTACCTATAGCCTCGCGAGAGCCTATATCCGACTAGTATAATAGGAAATATAGGATAGGAGCTATAGGAGGGTAGTACGGTATAAAAGCCGTCCCCTATAGGCCCACTATAAGAGACAAGCAATAGTAGATAGACCACTTTAGACTCTAGAAGAAGCAGCATACAATAAAAAAAAGAGGTATAGTTTATACTTAAATAAAAAGTCGCTATTATCTTAGTCGACGAATATAGACAACTCGAATTCTAGAAGTAGGTCGCTAGTTTCGAGGCAGCTATAGTTATAGCTAGAAACGACAAGTTTATATACTACAAAGGTACCAAGTAGAATATAGGAAAGGGACTAATCCCAGACAACTATCAAGGATACCTAGCATTCGAGGCTAAATATATAGCAGGACTACTAGATTATAGACCTTAGGATTATACGATCGAACTTAAGGACAGGGCGTAGTTAAAATTCTTTAAGGTATATTATACTAACGAACGACAAGACGCTAAATTAAAGAGATATCTTAAGGCTAATCTTAAGATAGGATATATTAGACTATTAATATTACTAGCGGGCTACCTAGTCCTTTTTATCCCAAAGAAGGATAGTAAACTATAGATATATATAGACTACCGATAGCTAAATAAATAGACGGTAAAAAACCGCTACCTACTACTACTAATTTCGAGGCTTTAAGATTAGTTAAATCGGGCACGATACTTTATATATCTTAACCTTCCAATAGTATACGCCTATATTTATATTAAGCTAGGAGACGAATGGAAGATAGCATTTTATACCCCCTATAGGTACTATAAGTACCTTATAATACTATTTGGATTAATAAATATACCTATAACTTTCTAGTTAGTCGTCGATTATACAATCCGACCGTTTCTTAACAGGTTTATAGTCTACTATCTAGATAACATTCTTATCTTTTCTAAGATACTCGAGGATCACTAAAAATATATAAAAGTGGTTCTAGACGTACTTTATAAACAAAAGCTCTTAGTCAATAAGGATAAAAGCAAGTTCTATATTACAAAGATAGTCTTCCTAGGGTTCGAGATTTCGCCAGGATAGATATAGATAGAACCGGCCAAAATTATAGCTATCAAGATATAGCCCAGGCCGACAACAACGATAGAAGTCCGGGGGTTTATCAGATTCGCCAACTTCTATCGGATATTTATTAGGAACTTTAGTAACATCGCAAGGCCTCTATACGACCTTATAAAGAAAGATACTATATTCTAGTAGAGGGAGGAGTATAAGCGGGTATTCCGGCAAATCGGCGATACGATTATCGCAGATCCGGTACTTATATTACTAGATCCTATAAAACCGTTTAAGGTTAAGACCGACGCGTCAGATTATACGATCGGAGGACAACTAGGCCAACAAGACTAAGATAGAAAGCTATACCCCGTCGTATTCTTTTTAAAGAAGCTCGAAGGGCTACGACTCAACTACCCGATTTACAATAAAGAGCTAATAGCCATCATCGAGGCTTTCTAAGAATAGAGACTATATCTCAACGGTACAATATATAAAGTATAGGTTTATACCGATTATAAGAACCTATAATACTTTACTATAACAAAAGAGTTAAACAGCAGATAAACCCGATAGGCGGAGTTCCTCTTAGAGTTCAACTTTAGGATCAACTATATTAAGGGCTCCAAGAACGCACAAGCGGACACCTTAAATAGGAGACTAGACCACTTTAATAACGACTCCAAAGACTCGCTACTATTACTTTAAGAATAGCAAGATAGATCGCTTCGGTATCCTCTCTAACCCTTCAAAGAATACTATATAGTTTTTAGGGAGGAGCGTCCAAAGAACGATTATTAATATATTATAAAGATATAAGAGGATAAGAACGCCTAGCGACAAAACACTATAGTATAAGAAGTAGGGGTCTAGCATATAGGAAATATATTATAGTACAACGGCCTTACTTATATATAACTATACCAACGTATACAACTTATCAAGGAAATCTATAAGTCCAGGCTTGGTAGATATATAGGAATCGCTAAGATAGTCGGTAAGATCAAACAAAATTACGACTTCCTATACCTCTAGAAAGAGGTCAAGATAGTTATAGACAAATATAATACCTGCCTTCGATCAAAGGCAGCGCACCACAAACTATACAGGCTTTTATAGCTATTACTAGTTATAGAACAACTATAGAGCTCGGTAACAATAGACTTTATTACCAAACTACCATTATCCAAGGATACAACGATAGGAACAAAGTACGATAGTATCCTTACTATAGTAAATCGACTTACCAAGTAGAGCTACTTCTTTCCCTATAAAGAGTTATAGACAGTAGAGTAACTAGCAGATATAGTCTTTAGGAACGTCACCTCGGTCTATATATAGCTAAAGGAATGGATTATAGATCGGGATACTAAATTCGCATCAAAGTTTTAGTAGGCATTAATAATATACCTCGGCATAAAAAGCAAGCTCTCAACAGTATACTACCTATAGACGGATAGACAAACTAAGCAACTCAATTAAGTTATAGAATAGTACCTCCAGGTATACATCAACTTCTAGTAGGACGACTAGGTCGACCTACTACCTATAGTATAGCTTATATACAACACTATAGTTACCAAGACTATAAAAGTTACACTATTCTTTATAAATTTTAGATATAAAGCAGACTTATACTAGGGACCAGACGTTATAGTCCCTAGGGCAAAGGTCAAGGCAGACTAGATAAGCTTACTATATATAATACTTAAAGAAAAGCTCGAGTTCGTCCGCTATAGGATAAAAAAATATTACGACAAATCTCGGCTCGAGGGTCCTTGCCTAGTAAGGGGGGACAAGGTCTACCTAATAGCTCAAAATCTTTGGACAAAACGACCAAGCAAAAAGTTAGACTTTAAAAGACTTAGGCCTTTTAGAATCGACAAATATATTTTATAGTTTAACTATCGACTCGCGCTCCTAGCATCAATAAAGTTAAGGATTAGTATATTCTATATTTCTATATTGGAACTAGTACTAAGAAACGCCCGGCTAGCAACGATAGTCGAGGCAGAAGATAAAGAAGAGGAATAGGACGTTAAGGAGGTCTTAGATTTATATATTATAGGGGGGTAGCTAGAGTACCTAGTCAAATAGTTGGATTTTAGGCTAGAAGACAACTCGTAGGAGCTAGCTACAAACCTCTATTACTTAGAGAAACTAGTAGAGTTCTACTAAAGGAACCTGGGTCGGCTAAGGGCACTAGCTCTATAAGGGCGGCCAGGTCGGCCTCCAATAAATCTAAGCCTAAAGAGGACTAATCGAAGGGGATGTCCGTACTAAGCAACCGTATATCGCTAACTATAAAAGATTTGGACACCTAGTTTCGCCTATCCTCCTCCTCTATTTTATCTAAAGACTATATCCCTCGGCAAAACAACTTAGAGCCTTAGTCTTTTAAGAAACACTTCTATCTATATAAGTAAGCCAAACAACTAACAGCTATCTAGAGTTGGGTTTAAAGAGTAAATAAGGACTCTTTAGTATCGGCCTCCTCCTATTTAAAGCACTTCTATTTAGATATAATTTTCGTTACTAAACAAGACGTTAGTACCTAGTAGGCAAGCGGTAAAGAGAGGGCTAACAGGCTAAGGCGACGCTCGAACTATTATAGGAACGTCCGTAACAAATATACTTACTATAACGGGACAAACCTTATAAAATATAGTAGGGTAGGCTACATTTAAAATACTAGGAACAAGGTATAGTATCTATACTAGAAGAATCGATAAAAGAAGCGAGTACAGCACGTTTATAGGATTTCTTAGATTAATGTTTTTGGACGCGATCTATCATTTTATCAATACTACGGCGACGATATAGGGGGGAGACCAGGGCTACTTATAGATATAGGTTATTAACGGTATTTAAAACAAGCCTAGGTCTTTCGGGACAAAAGACGTCGAGGAGGGGCATCGTATTACAGACTGACCATATAGGTAGCCTAGAAGGCTATAGTTAGGGCGCAGGAACATACCGATAGCCAATCATTTAATAACCAATTAAGAAAGGATCACGCTTAGCAAGGTCTCGGTATTATAATCCAATAGCAAGGCTTACTAGGATCACTAGGTGATCTAAATAAGCCACTATAAGGGATTACCAAGGTACGCTAGTAATCTAGGGGAAACGGATTGATATAAATAGATAGCTAGTCACTCGTTCTAGAGGACTTGGGAAGTTCCCTAGTAAACAATATAAATAGTTGAGTGTCAACTATACTATATAGATATTGCTTATACATTGTTATGAACCCTTTGGCTTTACCGAATCATTCACCCAGTCAACCTATACCTTTAGTGAACCCTTTTAGAGTCGGGTCTGAAAGATTCGTCACAATCATTTACCTAGTCAACCTATACCTTTAGTGAACCCTTTCAGAGTCGGGTCTGAAAGATTCGTTATACGTTGCTTGAGCCATAGCTCCTTAGCTTCCTTGATCTCCCGTTTAATCTTACAATCTTGAATTTCCTAGATAGTGAGGATATAAGCCTCGCCAAAGTGCTTCTTCGTCTTCTTGGTCTAGCGTTCTTTGCTCTTCTTAACGAGCTCCTAATTTATAGTATCCAGGAGTTGATTCTAAGCTTTAAGGCTATAGAGATCATATTCTAGATTAGTAACTATCTTTTTTTATAGGCTAGTATAGAGGCTGGATATCTCTCTGAGTAAGACGTTAATTCTAGTATCGTTATCGTTGCTGACTATTATAGCAACGAAGGATAATAGCTTGGGACGGTACTAGTCGATCAACTTCTAGGGGTTAAATGGGATTAAGCTGGAGCTACGCTATATACCTAGAAGGTTATAAAGGATACTCCTATAAGCTTTCTAATAGTAGATAAGGAACTAGCGGTTAGTGATCAATATCGAGCCCTAGAGGGCGCTACAACTAACTTGCTAACGATATACGAGCGTTAATAGGCCAAAGATACTGATATTAAGAGGTTATAGTATATATATTATATTAGATAGTAAGTAGAGAGCTATAATATTATAAGAAATATAGTATTCTATAAACTCTAGAGAAATATAGCTCGAGTAGCCGTTAAGAATTAAAAGGCGGTATTAACTAAATATTTATACTACTATATACTCTTTAAAATACTTTAACTAATCGAGAGTAATCTTATAGTTAGTCTAGCTATTTAGACTAATATATATCTTAATGTCTTTTTTAATACTATCATTAACCTATAAATATTAAATCTAGGCTCCTTTAAAGATAACGAATAGTAGAAGGATATAGTTCTTAGCTAAGATATATTCGATGATCGAGACCTATTCGCGGTTACCGGGCTATATCGAGAAGGTTTCAATATTATAGCGAGGGTAGATAACTTTATAATTATCGCTAATACCTTTTATATAGCCTTTTTTATCTATATTGTAGATGTCTTTAGGGGCTATACTATACTTAAGCATTGTAGTCTGGAAGAGATTAAACTACTACTCTAAGACAACGTTATCCAATATATCGCGACGGGATTGATTAAGGTTACGGCAACGACGAGCCTTCAAATTAGAATGCCGGGATATAAAGCTATAGTACTAGTTGCGCCCGAGAGATCGATAATTGCCTTTAGCTACTAGCAACTATCTTATAAGGTTTTCGAGTATAGAGATCGTTATTGGCTAGCCCTATATATCTAGTTGATAGATCGATTTGACGATAGTATCTTCCTCCTTTAATATAAGTTGTTAGAGGTGTTGTTTCAAGGTCTTGTTGGCTTTTCGTCGGCTAGATATATAGTCGTATAAGGTTGACTTGGGTATACTAAAGATTCGTACGGCTTTATATAATGTTAGTATATCTTTGTTGTATACGGCGGCGATTGCGAGCTGAATTCGATCCTCTTGGTTTAGTGGTTTGTTAGCTATTGCTACCGCTATAAGGGAGACAACGAACTGTGTTTTTTGATGGTGGTTTGGCCGAGTTGTGGTGGTTTGATGTTGTTTGAACTGGTAGCTTGATGGTCAAAATTGGTGGAGATTAAGGTGGTCTGAATGTGGTGTTGTGGCTGTCCGAACAGCAGGGGGGTCCGAACAGGGGGTAGAAAACGTTACCTACCTAACGATATTAACGCCCAGACGACCAAGCACTTGGCGCTCTGTGGGGGACCCGTTTACCCCTGGTCCTTTCCACGTGCAAAAAATCCCCCAAAAAAAATGTCTGGGCTCGCGTCTCGGCAGGCGCGACTCTTTCAGATCTGAGGGAATTGCCCAAATTCCCAACAATTCCAGGTTTCCGCGCAGACTGTGGAACCGGCGGCGAATCGGCTGAAGACGGCCGCTTGCATCCTTTTTTGTGTTCTTATTTCAGTCCGGGCCATGTTTTGCGACCGCTGGAATCGACCGTAATTGGGGCAATGTGAAACCGCCGTCCGCGATTTTTAATACTTGGCTTTTTCGCACTCCATCTCGACCATGTCGACACCTGGCGCGCCGGCCCCGCAGCGGCCGAGCCTCTCGCTGCGCCTGAAGTCGGCCGTGGTCATGGGCATGACGGGCCTCTTATCCAAATGCTTTCTATACGGCTTCAACAAAGTCGAGGTGACGGGCCTCTCGCGGTTTCTCGCGATCCTAGACAGCCGTAGAGATCCCGCTTCGCGAAAGCGCGGGCTTCTAACTGGTGCGACGAATCAGCCCATTTTCTCTGACTGCGCTCATAGATATAGAGGCTGACATGTCGTATCGTAGTCTCCAACCACATCAGCGTGTGAGTTGTCGAACCATCTGAACCTCAGCCCCCGCACGTGTAACTCATATACCACCCGCCGGTTTCCAGACTCGACGACCCCGTAATCTGGGGTATCCTCCCCTTCAGTTACATCTTTGACCCGTCCAACCTCCGCTGGACCCTCGGCGCAGCCGACATATGCTTTGCAAACAAGTAACCGCCCTTCCCCCTTATTACCTGCCGGCTTACCTAACCCACCACCACCACCACCACAACAGAATCCTCTCCAACTTCTTCACCCAAGGCCAAGTCCTCCCCTGCCACCGATCCAAACACTCCCCCTTCGGCGGGCCCTTCCAACCGGCCCTGACCCAGGCCATCGGCCTGCTCTCCACCCCGCCCCAACTCCCCCGCCCCTCGTCGAGTCTGACCTACACAACAACCGGCAAGGACCTGCACGTCTCCCCGCTGTCCTACCCGTCCGCCCGCCGCTACAGCTGGGTCCACGTCTTCCCCGAGGGCTGCGTGCACCAGCACGCGTCCACCGACCTGCGCTACTTCAAATGGGGCCTGGCGCGCCTGATCCTCGAGTCGGACCCCGCGCCGGACGTGCTGCCCATGTTCATCGACGGCACGCAGCGCGTGATGCCCGAGGACCGGGGGTTCCCCCGCTTCCTGCCGCGCGTGGGGAAGACGGTGAAGGTGACATTTGGGGAGGTGCTGGACTATGAACAGACGTTTGGGGATCTGAAGCGGCGGTGGGAGGGTCTGGTGAGGAAGGAGAGGGAGCGGGTTGGGGGTGGTGGTGGTGGTGCAAATGGCGGTGCGGCGGTTCGTGATAAGAACGGAGGGGGGGGTGGTGGAGAGGTAGGGTGGGACGTCGCGGGGAAGGCGGTGATGTTGCCCGGCGGGGATCTGCCGACGGATGAGCTAAAGTACGGCAGGGAGGCGCAGGAGATCAGGATAGAAGTCGCGCGGCGGATGAGGGAAGAGATTCTCAAGGTGAGGAGGTCGACGGGCGGGTATCCCGAGCCGGACCCGGCGTTTGCCCTGGCCGAGACGTGGCGGCTGGACGATGATATCGAAGCGAAGAAGTACAAGAGCAGGGTTGACGGGAGTAATATCAGCCAGGATTAGACCTGGTGTATATATATATATATATACATGTTTGATTTGGGAGAGTGTAGATAGAGCTTCTTTTTCAGTGGTGGACAGTGAGAGGGCACTTCTGTACAGCACGCAGACAGGATAGACAGCGATTTAGAAGGGACGTCAATTGAGTAGGTTTTACCAAACAATGACGAAACTTGCAAGCGATACCCGCATATTGATGTTGAATGTCGACCAAAACACCCGGAACTCCATGGTTTTCTCCGCAGCAAGAGACATCTTCGCAGAAAAGCCGACCCAGCCTGTAATACATTTGGTCCTTCGTTGGTGATGTATCATGATGTATCATAATCCCGTTTTGATCATCATACCATCCAAAATCTCTGACGATTGCTGGAACCATCTATAGTATTCCGCATCTCGCGCGAGACTCAGATCAAGCCCGGCTGGGTATGCCTACCTACAGCATGAATTCCTCGTCACCTCCCTTCACCATCACTCGATGGTGAAGAAGAAGAAGGTGACAACGCTTGTTCAACCATCCTCCGGAGGAACCCCGCCAGTGCCTTGGCCTGAAACATGCCAGTATCCCTGTACGCCGTCTCAAGAAGGCCCAGAGCCCACGTCCGATATCGATCTGGTACACCAGGTGCACAGCCTGCAACTTTGACCTCAAACAATAACGTAGGAATGCCCGCTATACCGATCACAGCACCATGCTTGGTCTTGTCAAAGTAATCCCAGTGCGCGGGCTGCAGCTTTGGATGCCTATAATGGGTCGGGATCGAGACCAGTGTATCCCGCGCGAGGCGTCTGATGCAATCGAAGGAGCGCCGCTGCTGCTCGGGCGAGATTAGGGGTGCACTGCTCGCGGGGAATTTGTGGATGCTCTCAAGCAGCAATTGGTTGACCATGGTATGGGCCCAGCGGTAATGATTCCAGGCCCGGGCGATGTACGTGTTGTCATATACGTGGTAGCAACCATCGAATACGGCTTCCGGAGGAAAGTAGTCGTCAATGTGTTCCTCAACGACGGCCCATATGCCTTCTTGCCGCCTCTCCCAGGATTCGAGGTCACCGTTGATCTCCAACGCCTCGCGGATCACATCCGCCGTTTGGGGTTGTCCGTCGAGGAGTAGTTGACTGCGTACAAGGGCTGCCAACTGTACAAATCGTGCAACCACTTGGATGAGTTCGCTTGATGGCCTGTCTGCGTCTGACACCATTTTGTCGCTAATCGAAATCCAGTCAAACAACATTCCGGGGAGAGATCCATCGCAGTGGGGTTCAATATGGGTGGGAATCAAGACATTCGGTTCCGGCGACGCGTACTGAAAAGAACCCTGTTTTGCGGCTATCATGGAGAAGCACAGCTGCAGGAGGCCACGGGGTCCATCAGCCGGTGCCCCCCGAAGGGGGAGGAAGTTGCTTAGAATGGCCGCGCCGCCCATAACATGCGTTCGTGCAGGGCTAACAGGCTCGTCTCTACCACGAGTGACCTGATGGTGGTGAACGGGTTGTTAGCTAGCTTGAGGCGGTCTCCCGGGTTGGCTTGGTGCGCCGCCAGAGGACTGAATCTCACCTCATACATGGCCATCATCACCACGGCGCGAAGGACGATCTCGAGATCGAGGGCCGCCATATTCCGAACGGATAATGCGATGTTCTTTAGGGCAAGTCCATAATGGTGTTTCGCCAGCGTGTTCATCCCCTTGTCTCCAGTGAGATTTGACAGGCCTGCCAATCCCACAGCTGCCATAATATCCTGGGTCTCGCGGGAGTGAACCCATCTTACGCCCTGGAGCTCCTGGCCGGCCTTGGGCTCGTCTGGAAGCCCAATGACGTAGCGCTCAATATAGAATTGAACGGCCTTGTCGACGGGAGTAGCACCGATCTCCCTGGTCAAAGGTTTTGTTTCCGGGTATCTCCTCCGGCTTGTTGCTGCGATAGTCGTCGGCCGTGGCGTGGCTGCCTCGGACACTGATAATCGGCTTCTTGTGGAAGAAGGTGAAGTTGCCGCGGGTGAAGAACCCGACGATTCTCCCGTTTCGGACACCTCCGTTACTCCCCATTGGGCGTGGGCCTTCTGCATGACCTTGGTGCTCTCATCCCGGAACATCAACGACAGCTGGTCCCGGTATCCTGGGCATGGCTTGCGGATTCGTACACATTGCGTACAATGTGGTTGCACTTTGTCGCACTGACTCGAGTTAGCCGGGGACGCCTCTGACACAGAGCGATGGCCATCAGTCAAAGATATGGGCAAAGTATACCAAGACACCACGCTCTGTGCCACCCGATCCGAACCTTAAATGCTCCGGCCACGTGGGAAGGAGTCAACGGCCGGGGAAACACCTACTTTTATTCGTCTGGTTCGGCAACTTTGGCAGCCTTGAGATGCCTTACCGCAATACACCATGGTTGAGTCCACTTATCCGAGAGTGAAAATGAAGCCAGAAACGGTATTCAGCTCGCCAGACACGTTGCAGCCGACTCGGAGGATCCGGCGTGCTGCTGTTCCAGATGATAGCGGACAGTCGAGAGGTTGGCCGAGGACGGAAACCAGATCGCCGGTGAGCTGGGGCTGGCAGCAAATGACCGGCAGTCCATTCCTGCACATCAGGCAGGTCGCATTCGCTTCGGCAAGGGGTAGAGCAAGCGATGATGCGGGAACGTGACACAGCATCGCCTGGTAGTAACCAGCCAGTAATAAGCTCGTGTAGAAACCTGGTAGGGCGGAGGAGTTTTGACCCGGTTGTGGAAGACGGAAGCTCGACTTTTTGGCTCCGCGGCGGTTTGTATTGCTGCCGGTAGTGTGTCTTGCCTTGTAAATGCGGGGGGGCAGGCACCGGCAACTAAGCGATGCGACTAATTGCCCGCTTAGTTGGGCCAGGGGAAGAAATGAGGCCGGCAAATGGGCGTTCTGCTGGCGCAGCGCCAAAGAGCAGGGCACGGCCAGTCAGTCGGGATGGTGTGGAGGCCGAGATGCGACCCGCGAGAAACCAGCAGCGAGAAGCGCCGTGAGGATCCGAGGTGAACGGACGGTGAGCAAGGAAAACCTTGCTGCAGAGGCCAGAAGGCTCCAGAACCAAGAGAAGAAGGAAGCGAAACAGAACACTTGCTTGGTTGATGAGGGCATATTCAACCCACAACGCCAGTCGAAACTGAGCAGAGTCGGTAACGCGAGTGTCTTCCGAAGCAAAAGCTCAGACGCCGTTTGGATGCTGCTCAGTTCCCACTTCTACGGAGTGAATACGACGCTGGAAATGGTCCGGCTCCCGCGAGCCTGGGCCAGGGCAGCAGCAGTGGGGTGATGTGGTGATCCTCAGTATCCTTGGCGTCGATCAAGCGTCATCAGAGCAGGAGCACCATCGCTGGATGTCCGTGTCACCCCTTTGGCTGAGAAGTCGTAGGCATAAAGTCTGGCCGAGACCCCAACCGAGATCCTGGTTGGCAGCTCTTGCAGCTGCAGCACACAGACGTCCACATGCCGCTCCCTAGCGTCGAGGCGCAGGCAGGCGTCCCGGTTCGTCGACCAAGATTCAACGCGGCCAATTGACGAGTCTCTGCCGCGCCGAGATGGGAAGGAGGATGGGGCGAGGATGAGCGAGGATGAGCAAAGAATGGGGGTGCACCCACGTCCCCAAGGACAAAATAACCGACACACCAAACGCAGCTGAACAAGACTCGATCAACCACAGGGTCCACAGGTTTTTCCAGTCCTTTGATTTTTTTTTTTTTTTCAAAAGGTAAAATACGTAGAGAGGGCAAGAACAATGACGAGGAATTGGATGTACTTGCTTTTGTCAAATTTGAACTCGTTTAGGCTGAGAAGCTGTGCGTCAGGATGCCAATTGGTGGTTTTGGGGCACCAGTTATTTTGTCCATGGGGAGGAGGGGCGAGAACACGCCAACATGGGCCCCCTTACCCCCTGCAGCCCTTTGGGTTGATCCATTGCTGGGGCGACGGGAAACGAGCTCGACCCGGCAGGCACACCAAGTCCCAGCGCGAATGTCTCGGATCGCCCCTGCCAAAGAACCATTCGAGACGGAACCAAATCGGGTGCCGGAATTGATGCTCCAGCTTGCTCTGCACAAAACCCACTCGGAAAGCCTTCCTATACGCTGATTTCTCTCTAAACACCGGTCACATGCTAGCTTCCTCGTGGCTTATCCTGGGTCAGGTATGATGCTAGACCTAAGCGTTCCTGGAAAGGTAGCAGAATCGTTGAGGCGTGAGAGATATTCTAGTGGCAGCTGTTGGTTACCCTTAAGAGTGAAAAAGGAAAAGAAAAAGAAAAGAAAAGAAAAGAGAAGGTAAAGCTGAAGAAATGGAAATGTCGTGAAGGGAAAGAGAGAAAGAGAGAAAGAGAGAAAGGGGAGAAGGGGAGAAGGGGAGAAGGGGAGAAGGGGAGAAGGGGAGAAGGGGAGAAGGGGAGAAGGGAAGAAGGGGAGCGAATGGATCAGAGATGAATCATATTGATATCCATCTTTGTAGGTTCTTCAAATAAATTAGCGGTTATATTTCCTCAAACACCATAGAAGGAGATAGAAGTCAGCTTTGATCGCATCATGAGAGGAACATACTGTGTAGTAACACCACACGTTGGAATTCAGGCAGGTGCTGGGTGGCTTGGCCCTGAATGCGGTATCTAACTGGCCTAGCAATGAGGCTGCTTCTCAATGTTCTTTTTCTTTCCTAACAACTCATATCTGAGAATGTTCAATAGATATCTTATCAAATCTCTGTCCTTGGTTCCCTTTTTTGTCTCCGCTAATTTAATGGATGTTCTATCTCATCATCATATTCTCAAGGGCAGGCTCACGCGGAACTCAGCCTACTCGGCGCTCACCGTGGTGTAAAACAACCGCGGCCAAGAATGGATCGAGCGCCAGGCCTCGCTTAACCCCCGCACACGCTCGGATCTGCATTGGGGGAGGGCGGCCGGTCGACCAGTGTCC
Organism: Chaetomiaceae sp. B2702; assembly: GCA_023628455.1. Lineage (NCBI taxonomy): Eukaryota > Fungi > Ascomycota > Sordariomycetes > Sordariales > Chaetomiaceae > Chaetomiaceae sp. B2702. Next base: position 228,748 of record JAMAKP010000038.1, read on the forward strand.
GACAGGATAGGAGTGCGCCGGTAGGCCGAACTGAACAATGGCTTGCCGGCTCGGAATTCGGTAAGCCCCCGGCATTTGTGGTCCCCGGGACGGTCCACGACCAGGTCCGGGATCCGGGAATTGCTTTCGGTGGCCGTCAATTCAGGATGACCTTGTTCTGTAGGTCCTGAGCACTCCTCAGGACCAGATTTACCGCTGTTGTCATCAATAATTTATAGTAATCAACATAATAATCAGCGAGTGATGATCGATTGTATGGCGGGGTAATTCAACCTTGATGATGAAGTCACTCCCAACTATGTTCAAGCCCGCTTGTTGATCTTTGGAGTGGTGAGTCGTGTGGTTGGCAGGTGGCAAGCGGCAAGCGGGCCGCCCTAGAGACCAGCCCCAGGTTTGCCAGCCTGGAGGCAAGTTCCATGCTCTTTTTTGTGGGCCAGGCCCGAACCTCGCCCAAACCAATTTTCTGCTTGCAGAGAGCACGGCGTTCGCGACTCTAGAAACTACGCATCAAGTTGCTCTTTCCCCATCTACAAAAACTCGCCGCTGAAAATATTCCCTTTCGGCAGAGCAGCTCTTCATCCCCGCACTTTTTACACGACTTCACAACTCCCATCCTGCGAGTTCGCTCTTCACCCCGACGTCAAGTCGAGATCGCGTCATTACTAGGGTAAACTAGAATCGGTGCGTATTTGCATATTTGGTGCGCTTCGGAATCCGCATCAAGCTTATTCGAACCGTACGCCTTCCAATGTTGTTTGAAGTCCCATCTCTGAGCTTCCGCTGAGCTTCTTTTCGCAGGCATATCGTTCCTCTTCGACCGATTGCACAAACGGCTTCCGCCTTGTCCACACCTCCCCGCACACGCGCCGAATTTTGGCATCAACTTTTGGACAGCCATCATCTGCTCAATTTCCGGGAACGCTCAGCAGCCATGGCGACAAACGGTAATCCTAATCACCAGGAGCAGTACTCCGCGCCGGCCTCGACAACAGAGGTCTCAGCCGGTGCGGATGCCGCCACCAATAATCTGCCCAAGGATGAGGTCGGCTGGTATTTCGTCGAGCAGTACTACACAACTATGAGCAAATCGCCTGAGAGGCTGCATGTGAGTTCAGCGTCTCGATAGTCCCACCATGGAACAGAATTGACCATCTCGATAGCTGTACTACGGCAAGAAGGCGCAGTTCGTTTGCGGTCGCGAGGCGCAGGTTGTGGATATTTCGGTCGGCAGACATGTGAGTCCTAAATGATCTTCAGCCACGTGAAGATGCCAATATTGACTCCGGAACAAGGCTATTCAGGAGTGTATCAAGGACATGAATATCCAGGATTGCAAGGTCCGGATCTCCAATGTCGACACTCAAGGCTCCGACGAGAACATTCTCATCACTGTCATCGGCGAGATGGCAGTCAAGGGTGGCGAACCCAATAAGTTCGTGCAGACATTCGTCCTTGCCCAGCAACCATCCGGTTACTTCGTCCTCAACGACATGCTGAGATACATCAATGAAGACGTGGACGACGACGACGTGGGAGTGGCGCCTCCTGAGTCCGCTGGCCCCGTGGAGATGCCGGTCGCAGCGGAAGCCCAAGCTAAGACCGAGGCTCCCGCCGTCGAGGAGACTACCCAAGAGCTGGAGGCCCCGTTGGACGCTGAGGCCGTGGCCGAGAAGCTGGAGGAAGCTACTGAAGAGCCCGCCACCGCTGCGGAACCCACTCCTGTCGAGCCCGCTGCCGAGGTGCAGGAGCCGGCCAAGGCGGAGGAGACACAGACCCAGCCCGATGCTGAAAAGACGGTTGAGGAGATTGCCGACGAGGAGGCCAAGAAGTCGGAGGAGCCCAAGGATCCTGCCCCTACGCCCGCCGCTGCACCCGCTCCTGTCCGTGCAGCAGCTCCGGCCCCAGCCCCTGCGCAGCCGGAGAAGCCCAAGGAGCCCCCCAAGCCGATGTCCTGGGCGAGCAGGGCGGCTGCAGCTGCGGGGGCGCCGCGGCCCATCGTCCCCATTCCCAAGACGGCGACTCCCCCCGCTCCGGCCCAGTCACGCGCTCCAGTCCCTGCGGCTCCCCAGCAAGCCGCGCCTGCCGCTCAACCACAGGAGACCGCCCCTGCTCCCGCACCGGCCGCCTCCAAGGACCAGGGTAGTGAGTGGCAGACCGCCGAGACCAAGCGCCAGAGCCGGGTCCCACCCGTAGCTGCGGCTCCGCCCGAGAAGGAGGGTACCATGGCGTACATCAAGTACGTCACGGACAAGGTCAAGGATGAGGACCTGAAGAGTGTCCTCACTGGCTTTGGCGAGCTGGCATATTTTGATATCAACCGTCAGAAGGTATAATTCTCGAATCAAGTATACCGAGAATGTTTTACTGACCTTTGCCTAGAACTGCGCTTTCGTCGAGTTCAAGACGACAGCCGGATATAACGCCGCTGTGGCCGCCAACCCGCACACTGTGAACGGCGAGAACATCGTAGTTGAGCAGCGCCGCCCGAAGGCTAACGCATACGGTGGTGCCAACTACAATGCTACTCGCGGAGGCCCCGGCCGTGGCGGTCGTGGCGGATACGAGCCTTCTCGGTCCGGCAGCCAGAGTGGCCGTGGTGGCTTCCCCGGCCAGTCCCGGGGCCGCGGTGGCGGTAGCGGTCCTCGTGGACGAGGTGCTTCCCAGGTCGGTACTGCCTAGTTGGCAACCATCGCTTGAGGTCTGAGATTGTCGCTACCGTGGACGAGGGACCACACTGGTCTCCGTCGTGAGTGACCGCCATTCGGGCATTTCGTTATATCGCATCAATATCACGGCGGAAGGGGTGCTTATGAGCTATGAAGGGCATTCACCGGTGCGTCATGGAGTACGGGGGCTTTTATGAATGAGGTTAGGAAAGGAAAAACCGGTTAAAAGAATCACTTATGGATGTCTCCTTTGTGGTGCAGCGGTATCGTGCTTTTCCTGACTCGGGGATGTTCTCTGTGTCATTGCTGGATCCGAAGGATTCTACTTGCTTTACTGGCTTTACTTGCATTACCGCCTAGGCTCTTTCCATCACGCCTAAACTCCACAAGACAACGATCAGCCTGTCACTATGGACATCCGAGGCAAGGGTATAGGGTACAGCCCGTATGTCAAAGACCAGGAAGATATTGTGGAGGAAGTAGCTTAGTTATGGACGAAGGGTCAAGTTATGTCGCAGTCCTCCCTGTCCTATCTGTATGTACAGTACGGAGGGGTGGTGGATCGGGGTTGCTGGATCGGTAGACAAAAGGGACAGGCAGAAGGACAAGTAGCGCTCGCTAGGGCATGTTATTGACGTGTAATGGTAGCTGCATGAGATACAGAATCAGATTTCTCATCTTATTCACCAAAACACTGCTTATCGAGAAGGGCATGGAGCTAAGTCCTTTTTTTGGTTATGATGAGAAATCAGGGCTATTTTGCTTGTTTACGGCATGGCAAATGGGATAGTGGGTTGACAGTTCGTGATGGGACGAACAACATCAGCTTCGTGACTCGACATTTGGGAACGTCGTGTCATAACACCTTTGGACTCGGCGAGACAAGATCACCCTAAATAGACGCCGAAAGACCGGCGGGCGGTGGGTCCTCTTTTACAGTATGTACCTTCCATGGCTCCCTTGGATAAGTTAGGAAACACAAGATCATGTTCTGTTGTTGATCACTGTCGCGGACGGACCTGGCTCCTCGGAGATCGACAAGTTACCCCTGTTGGCACCGTGACAGGGCAATGCTGTGACGTCTGCTGTTTCCCACGGAAGATACCATGCCCTGTACAACCGGTGAGCTGGTGAGCTGTCACGGGCACACGCGTCAGTGGATCGTCAGTGTGATCGCCCGCCAGCTCCCGAGAGATCCGCCGACAGCTTCCCCAAATGCTAAAAGCCTGCAGTTTCACGTGTCGGCTGACTGCTCTCGTCGAAACCACAGAGCCCAGTACGCGTTTCCCCAGTCACAGCCCTCGTTCTCGTTCGGAAGCTAGTCCCGTGTCTGGGTCCGATAGCGCTGGCCACGTCGTTCTCGAATCCAACTCCCCGCCGGCTCCGGAGCGGTGGGAATCTGTGACCTCCACGGGGTTTTATCACCGACTGGTCGGGCCCCCGCGTCGGTCGGCCAGGTTAGGGAATGGCTGGCGATGTTGAAACTGTAGCCCTGGCTCTCACACCCGGTTTGCAAGGGGGGCGGGGGGGTTTAAGGGTCGGTAAGCATGAGAAGACTCGGTCGACAACTCGTCCCGACACCGAGCTCCGGGTCCAGAACGAAACGGGCTTTCTGGCTCGGAGATGGATTGATTGCTGAATCATCATTGCCGGCTGGGCTCCCGCGATCTGGATAGCATCGGGGGGCCAGCAAAACCAGCAAAATCAGACATCTAACACCTCCCCAGTCGAGTGACAGTGGCCAAAAAAGCTCTCCACCAGTGCCGTTTATTTGAAGGAACGGAATTATAGCATAGTAACAATCATGCGTGCTAAAACTCAGCAGGTCGTCGCCTTCCTTGTCCGGTGACGATCAACTGGGGCCAGCCAACTGTGCAAAGAAAAAGGCAAGCGCGAAACGATTTGCGCGCTTTGCCGAAGATCACATCGGGCCTCTCGCGCCTGGCTCCCACCTTCCCGAAAGGTCAACCGCACTTTAACGCAAATCGATGGTTCGGACCCACTCGGGACCCACCAAACGGTTCAGCCTTGAGGGAAATGACGGCGCGCAAGCCGAGAAGGGAAGATGAAGATGAGAGAAAGGAACGGTTCGATGGATTGGCAAGGAGACACGAAAATGCGGGAAAAAGCCAAGTATTGCTCCGTCCGGGAAACGTCAGGCACTGGAAACCAACCCCATTGAGTGGTTCGACCCGGGGAAACTGATGAGGGAATGCTCATGCTTAAGGTACCTGCCCAATTCAGCTGCCGGGTGGGTTGGGAAAGGGTCCATGCCGCCGTGTGGCAAAGGACAACGAATGGTGCGTGCCAAATGCCTTTTGGTCTTCTAGAAGAGAGTCGGGGCGGTAAGTTATGTGCTGTAGTACAGCTGGGGGTTCCAGGCCACGGCACAGGTTCCAGCTCGACTGCTCGGGGCGGCAAGGAAATAACTAGTGCAATGGCTAGGTCGAAACCGGAGGCTTGTTGACGCAAGAGATGGTCGGAGAAGGCGGGAATGGCGAATTGAGCTAAAATATTTTCGATTCGAGAAGAAAGTGCATCTGCTTCATCAGGCAATGGGGTGAACTACTATAGTACTGTACTTTACACTCAACTTCGGCCCCCAGCATGGCGAACCCCGGCACCCCCGACCTCATGCGGACGCTCAACCACCTACCCGGAACAGCCTAGCCCATGTCTGCGTGAGGCCACGCCCGCGCGTGCTGATTGGCGCCTGCGTCTTCAGTACGCCCATCGGCCGACACGGTGGGGCCGGGTTGGGACGGGGGCAGCACCTTCAAGTCAGGGAGGGCAACGTCGTTTTGGGAAGAAACAAGAGAGATGGCGATGATGGCGATGATGGCGGGTGGGTCCGTACGGGCATAGCACCACCACATGGTTATCCGCAATATATGCCAGACAGGAGGCGGCAGCCGACAAGCGCTATTCTCAGCGTCGTAGAGAGATGCAGAGCCAAATGAAATTTGATGGAGATGCAATTGCTGGCAGCACCAACGGCTCTTGGAGATCCAGTCGGGTAAAAAGAGAGCAGCCCAGCACAGCATCTGGAAGCTGCCACACCTTGCACAGGGCACAGGACAAGCCCCGGCAGCGCCAGCCATGTCTTGTAAATCCAGATCGACCGCCGCCAGACCGTCCCGTCCTTGCCGGCAAGAAAAAAAAAAACCGAGTGCGCCATGCAGCGGTTTGCCGCCACTAGTTAATCAAGGGCAGCACGCCCGCCTGCCTCAACGGTCCAGTGTTGAGTGGGAGATGGGATATTGAAGCAAGACAAGGCACTTGGCGCGGGCTCCAGGGATCTGGGGTGCCGTACAGTACAGTACATTACCTTAGTTTTAGAGAAGCAGCAGCAGCAACGCTGACGGGCCGGGGGTGGCTTTCAGCCCCTCAACTGTCGCCAAGCAGTCCCGTCATGCCTTTTACTATTGAGATAATTGGTACAACTTCCGCTTCCCGTCACTTCGTCCGTTCTCCATCGCTGCTTTTCCTCCACCCTGCCCAGTCTTGGTCGTTTTTGCCCCAGCACCGTACCTAGCACCTTGCTAGCACCTTGCCAGCACCTTGCGGGCCACGTCAAAAAGTCGTGTGTCCCTTTCCGCATTCCGCGTTCCGCTCTAGTTATTCATAGCGTCCCGCTTTCCGCTCGTTTGCCTGGCCGTTTTGACCTTGCCTTCTTCGCCTTCCCTGCCCTTTTTTTGCATCTTTCCGGCCTGGCCCTTGGCGGGCTCTCCCTTACCACTTCCGAAGCTCCTCTGCAGCTGTTGCCTGTGCCCATTCTGCATTTCACCACGCTTGCGCATTACACCTGCTGCTGCATTGGCGCCCGTTCTCCCCGGACAAAGCAAAGCTGCAGCCCTTCTTTACGCCTCCTTTTTGGTCCCCCTTTTGTTTTTCTGCATGACAAGCTCTCCGTCCTTGGCGGCCTCGATATTACTTGACGCCTAGTCCCGAGTTGGACTCTTGTGCATGACAGAGCGAGGGAGCACCTGAGGAAAGGGAGTGCAACCGCCAAGTCGAACTGCGCTCACACGGACCGTGCCACCGAAACGAGCATCACTTTCGCCCAGCGCCTCCCCAGCGCGCCTCGGAGGACTCCACCTAACGGTGCGCCGGAGCCGGGCATGCCATGCCGGAGGGGAACGGACCAGCCAAGGAGTGAGTCAGCGCTCACAGCAACAACATCAACACACCTAAAGGGAGAGGGGGAGGGGGAGGGGGAGACGGAACTGGCCTGGCCCCTGGTACCCACGAAGCCGCCGCCGCCGTAGTGCGCAGGGCAACAGCATCCCAAACCCGCCAAACCGAGGAGGCATCCGTCCCATGGCGCGAAGACCCAGCGATGCCTTCTCCCAGTACAGCGCCGGCAGCGAGGCGCCGTCGGGGCGCCCGCGCCGCATGTCGATGGAGGAGGACATGTTCTACCGAGAGCTCATGACGTCGCGGCCCGCCAAGCCGCCGAGCTACGAGTCGGCCATGAAGGCGGCCCTCGCCGCCCAGAGGAGAGCGTTGGCCGCCGCCGGGCAGGGGTCTCCGATGCACGTCCCCGAGGACGTGCTGCCGCAGTACTCGTGCGACATCCAGATGGAGGGCGTCTTTATGCGCAAGATGGAGATCGAGGACACGACAAAGCGGGCCGAGTATCGCGACTGGAGGATGGTTTATGTGGAGCTCCGGGGGACTGCGCTCAACGTGTATTCGGTCAAGAAGGAGCGCGGGTGGTGGTCGTCGACGAAACACGACGGGCCAGACATCTCACCCGACAACCCGCCATGGGTGAAGAAGTCGACGCTAGAAAAAAGCTACAGTCTGCTCCATGCGGATGCGGGGATGGCCGCGGATTACAGAAAGTGCGTACCATCGGTGATGAAATAGGGTGAGGCCCAAATACTAACCAGAGACCAGGCGGCGATATGTCATTCGCATGCGGGTAGAGACAGACCAGTTCTTGTTGTCGTGCGTCGAACTGGGAACATTTGTCACATGGCTGGACGGCATATTCGCCGCCATCAACGTGTCGCCGCCCATCGACGAGCGCGATTTCCCTAGGGACTTTAGTATACCACGGATTCAAAGGATACGATGGCTCCGAGGTCAACGGCCACAGCCCACGGACGCCATTGGCTTCCCTCGGCTTACCGAGCAACGACGACAAGACGCAAGCGAGGACGAGGACGGCGGAGACGGCGAGGGGGAGGGCGGCGAACCCCCAGATGCAGGCTACGGAGGGGACGACGACGGCAGCCCCGGCTACGGCCCGCGAACCGACCATCCGATCGTCGGGAGACTGTCGACGACGTCGTATCCAAACGAGAGCATTGATCCCGACACGGGCAAATGGAAGCCGCAGCACCACTGGACGTTGACGCATGACCAGCTGTATGCTCGGCTGTGCTATTCGGTGCTGCTGTTCAAGAGCCCGCGCAAGAGCAACTACGTCGTTGCGCGGGGCACGCGGTGGTACGTGGACTGGCCGACGGGCCGCATGATCCGCGTGCTGCCGCCGGCGTACGGTGAGGTGGATGTCATGGGCCCATGGCAGATCATCATGCCGGAGAACAGGCTGCTGTAAGCCTTTGTATAGGGGTCATATTTTCGTGGCAATTGCGGCCATCTTCTTGCGCTACAAGCGACCTACTTCGTTATTACCTCTTTGCTTTCTTTTTGTCATACCAACGGCGTGGAGTTCTTGGGCGGGGGGGGTCGGCGGGGCATCTGAGCGATACACATGGTTAGCTTTTTCTTTGCATACCACTTTAGCATGGCATTTTGGACGTCTCGAGGGCAGCGGCGGACTGGCGGGATGGCGGGTCGAAGCATCATATACCCTTTTCTTGGGATGTAAAAGGAATTCCGTGCACGGGCTGGAAGCTTCATGCTGTTGGACATACCAGTTTATTGTAGATATGGGAAGTACGCAGAGAGGTAATTTGATACCAGACTCACTTTCTCACTTTCTGGCTTCTTGAACGGATTGTAATTGAAACCCGAGGATAACTAAGGTAACTAAAGCCTTGTGACAATCTCGGCCATGGCACGCCGTTCCACCCCAACTCCTATATCCAGCATGATCCATGCCGTAACGCCAATCCATGCAATACTTGTTTCGCCCAGCAACGCGGCCCTTCTCAACGTCAACGGGTATTTCTCCGCCTCGTGACCTTTCATGCTGCCCGAGCGGAATGAACAGCCATGATATCCCCCTCGGCCGCCCTCGTCTCCACGACCAATTCGTCTACCACGTCCGCCAGCAGAACATTCGCCCCGTCTATATCGCGCACGACTTTCTCGACTCCGGCGAGCAACGCCTCCATCTCGGCGCGCTGAGCCTGGATCTCCTCCCAGAGCCTGGCGTTCGAGGCCTGTGTGTTTTGGAGCTTGGCGTTGAGCTGGGACTGGTGCGAGGCCAAATGGGGGGCGAGATGGGCGTGGAGGATGGTGGCAGCGGGGAGGGTGTGTGGGCTGTATGTGTTAGTCGGAATGCCGTTTAAATTGGGATGGGCTATATTTAAGGCGGCGTCTCTGGTGGGAAGAAAGATGGGAAAACAAGAACGTACGCCACAGGCGGCTCTTCCCCGCCGGCTTCCATCCGCCGCCGCGCAGCGTCTCCGACCAATCTTTCTAGTTCGTTCAGCCGGGCCACGACTTGCCGGTTGGCCATTATCGTCTCAAATTCTCGCTGCTTGTGTTAGCGATGCCATACCACTGTTGTATCAACCAAAGTGGCCATTCCCGGATCAGCCTGTCCCAAGTAAGGCAGGCCTGCTAGGTAGCCACAAAGTCACCACCCCAAACAACAGCAACCCCTCTCTCCCTCCTTTTCCCCAATCATCTGGCCCGCCGCCCCATTCGACTCCACGACCACCACGCCAAGCATCACCACACCCCCTTCGCCCACAGCGCAACGCAAACACCCGGCTGCACCCCCCCCATCCCAAGCCTCTCAAACATCCCACACTCCAAACCCCCCACCACCACCACCACCACCAAAATCTCTCCCCCCTTAGACAAGGACATAGCAAAATATGAGAGACCAAAAAAAAAGAAGAAAAAAAGCAAAAAAAAAAAAAAAGCATACCTGCCACAACCCACCCAACCGCTCCACCATCTGCCGCTGCACAAACTCGAGCGTGCCCGGCGCCTTGTCCGCGACGGTGGGGAAGCACGCCGCAAAGTTGTCCTTGTTGATCTTGTCGAGCGTGTGCTTGGCCGTCGTCTCGAAGAGGGCTCGGAGGCGGGCGGCGCGGGGCCCCGGTTCTGGGATCGGAACCGGGGGTTCCTGTTGCTGCTCTTGTTCTTGTTCTTGTTCTGGTTCTGGTTCCTGTTCTGGGCCGGTTTCGGCTTCGCGTAGTTGGTTCTGGTTCTGGTTCTGGTTCTTCTGGTCTTGCGCAGGGGCATCGGAGTTGGGTTGTTGTTGTTGTTGTTGTTGTTGTTGCTGTGATGCGGCGTGGTCGAGCATCTCGGTGTCGGTGTCTTGCGGTGGTGGTAGTGGTGGTGGTTGTTGTCGATGCTGCTGCTGCTGCTGCTGCGCGGCGGCGGGAGGGCGATCCCGGTCGGATGACATTGCGGGTGTTTCGAGACACCGGACCGGACCTCTTCTAGATTGGATTGCGTAACGGGACGAATTGAATTGGTCGGGTTATGCTACGAGGGGAGACTGGTGGTGAGAGAAATTCGGATTCAAGTGATTGGAATGCTAAAGTATCGGTGCTAGCTCGTCGCGTCGCGCTATGCACTGTATGTACTGTACATACATACATCCGTACATACCTAAATTGCGCTCGGCGCGCCTACAGAACTTGGCGGCGGGGTGCAGGACAGGGATGAGAACGCGGGGCAAAGACAAGGCAGCTTGCTGCTTGATGAGGCGCCGAGCATGCAAGGCGCACGGTCTCTATCACCCATAACATGCATCCTTTATTATTACGGAATACGGACTATGGCATAAGGAAATATCATTGCAATCTCAACTGGAACAACAACCTAGTTTATATCCCTTCTCTCATCGCATCATGCCGAATCCACTCTTCATACATACATACATACATAGAAAACCACGTCTCATCCCGGCTCTCGTCCCTCATCATCCATCATTATCAGTATAACAGAGCTACTACCGCCCAAACGCCATGCCAAAATCACGCTGCCCAGAGCAAAGCTGTTCGAACTACACTGTTTGCACTCATCGTCACGAGTACTCCACAGTCCTAGACTGCCGGCTCCCATCCCGCCGCTCCAACCGCCTCCTCTCTCTCCTCCGATCCGCCGCCGCGCCGTCCGTCAACGGTCCAGTGGTAAAAGTGGCATGGCTTCCGCCGGGGCTCATCAAATTGGCCGGACTTCCCAAGGTCGACACAGTCGCCCCGGCGGCAGGCACCGTGCCCGAAGGCCCGGCTTGTCCACCACCGCCAACGCCGCTCGAATAGTACGCCGAATCCTTCCCTCCCGCTCGTCTCGCAAAAGCCGGGTTGGGAGGGGATAGCGGCGCAGCCGCCTCGGTCTCCGGCATCTCTGAGCCCGACGCCTCGACCCGATGTTCCGCGGCAGTTTCGGCGCGGTGCTGGCTGGACGAGTCGCGACGGTAGCGTCTGCTGGTCGGCGTCTCGTTGCCCGAGTGGCTGCTAACCGAGTCATTGCGCCGCCGGCGCTGATCGCGGCGGGCTTCCTCTTCAGTGAGCATGCGCAGCGTGATGTTGCGGTCACGGTCGTCGTGGACGCGCAGGCGCACGCTGACCGGCGGTGCGTTCGGGGTGTGGTCGCGCGATCGGTCGCCTCGCCGGCGGCGTTCTTCTTCTTCTGCCAGGGCTAGTGCGCTGGCTGATGCTGCTGCTGCCGCGGCGGCTGGGTCGCCATCGCGTCTGCGGCGGCGCTGGCTGGGTGAGCTGTAAATTTCACTGCCGTCCGAGTCGCGGTTGAGGATGCCTCGCGGATCTGACGGCATTGGCGGCATCGAAACCGGGTCGGTCATGTGGTATGGATGCTGCCCCGAGGCTGCACCAGCTGGTGGGATAGGCGCCGGCACGGGGACCGGCGGCGCACCTCCGGCGTAAGCCGCTGGAACAGGTGGAGCGCCGGGGGCGGGAATCGGGGCAGGAGGGGGCGGGCGGACGCCAGGCGGCGCAGGGTCATACGGCGTATTGCCGCGCGGTTCGATAGAAGATTCCTCGGAAAACATCGAGGTTTCGGTCATGGTAACCCCCGATGGTGGGGGTCGCGGTCGATGTGAAACCCGTCGTGATCCCCGCCTCGAAGGGCTGGAGAAGCCGTCACCTGTATACCTCGAGTTACGGCGGCCCGCTCTTCTGTCCTCTTCCTCCCTTCGCCTATCCTCTTCGTCCCTCAACCGTTCCTCCTCTCTTCTGTCCCTCTTATCTTTGCCCATCTTGGCCAAGAATCCCAGCCCCATCCCTGCCAGAAGCCCCTTCCCGACACCCCCGCTCTTTCGCGGTTCGGGGGTTTTCCTAGACGGACTAATGTAAGAGGAATAGTCCGAACCATCCAAGGTGCTATCGAACCTCGATGTCGCGGCATGCGAGCGTCCGGGAGTCATGGGTCTGGTGGGCCTACCGCCGGCCGGGGGCGGACGAGGAGGAGGGAGTATGGATGACTCGGCGTCACGACGGCTAGGGTGTCTCCGGACGTCCTCGGTCAGCTCTGTGAACTCGCTCTCGGTAAACTCGCTTCTGGGCGGGTGCTTGCGCACGCGGCTGGGCGTGTCGGTCGCAACGGCCGAATACTCATCATCATGGCGCCCGCCTCCGCGGTTCATCATCTTAGAAACCAGCGCGCCAGCGCCAAGGCCTGCTCCGGCTGCAAAAATCTTATTCATGAAGCCTCCACCGCCGCTCGCGCGCCGCTGGCTCGGGTGCTTTTCGTCATAGTAGCTGTCCGACGCCCGCCGCGACGAGATAACGGTAGGTTCGCGTCCGCGGTGTGAGCGGTCGACAGGACTCGGAGAGCGACTCATGCCCCGTTCTGTATCCTTGTTCTTCTTGCGGCCTCGAAGTAGTGCCAGCACGCCAGCGCCAGCAGCAAGCGGGCCCAACCACTTCATTTTGCCGCCAGACTTGTGCGTCACACGGCTGCTTTCGTCCCCTTCAACATGACTGCGGCCGCCGCCGTGGGCGCCGCTGTATTCTCGGTGTCCATGATCGCGATAGTCCAAGATGAAGTAGAGGAACAGCAGAAAGGCCATCCACAGAGCGTAAAGAATGAAGAGTGCTTTCGGCGAGCCATAGAGGGTGAGACCGAGCGGAACCTGCACAATGCCCATCAGGGCAATGGCTCGGCCGGACCAGCGGTGGATGTGTAGCCGGAACGAGCGACGGCCGGCGAGCTTCAGGACCATCCGACCACCAAAGGCCTGGAGTAGGATGAGGACATATATAGCGACGCCAATGCCATGGTGCGGGTTCGTGAGGTTGCGAGGGGGGCCCACAGCAAAGAATCCGAGGACAAAAACGACGGTTGTGAGGCCGACGGCGAGGATCTGTAGGTATGCATGGTAGCGGACTGCGGTCCCCGGCCGGCGGGTGTAGTACCTCGCCAGCAGGACGGCGATGGGTATGATGAAGAGGAATGTTATTGCGGCGAGCACCCCGTGGCCGAGGATTAGGGAGTGGTACTGCGTCAGCGTCGCAAAGCGGTTGCCCATGCCTGTTGTGATTCCCCGTGTTAGTGGTCAACCCGGTCGAGCAGGGGCCGGACCGCGCGGCATACCATTGTAGCGCATTGTCTCATAGTTCAGCCCTACGAGATTGGGCAGCAGGAATGTGTTCTTTGTAAAATCCCACGTCCCGTCGCCCACCGTCAGGGTGTCGGACGAGTAGGAACTCGACCCCGGCGGGGAGAGGGTGTCTGCCGGCGCCATGGCGGCGATGCGCGGCGTTGTTGGCGCCCAGGTCGGGCCGGGGGATTAATGAAACGCGCAAGACTACCAGCAGCTATGATGCCGAAGAGCGACTGGGCGGTTGGGGTTCTGCTGGAATGTCGAGTCCGGGCGGATCCGTGATCTGAGGTTGATCTGGCGGTGGGAGGAATGCAGCGAATGCAGTGAATGCAGCGAATGCGGTGAATGGCGGGAATGGCGGGGCAAACTCGGCGGTGTCGACTTATTGGTTGCACAAGTGTGCTACTTGGTCGCACAGATTATACAGTATGCATTGGCAATGCTCATGAAAAAGCCGTCGCCGTTTGGTCTTGCAGAGAGAATAATATCGTCATCGTTGGGCCATGGCGGAGCAGCCTCCCCAAAAGTGAAGAGCATGTTCCTGATCTGGGGCCTCGATGAGCTGGCGCTGCACAATTCGGGCAGATGCCAAGGCCAACAACTGGTTGCCGGGGAACCAAGCTGAGGCCCCAGCTCGTGGGGTGGCTGAATGTGGGTCCATCCGGAGCTTGACAAAACCGTCACAAAAGGTGGGTGGGTGGATGGATCAGTGCGCTTATCTGGGGTCAGCCCCTGCCATCCAATGACCTGCTGAAACGAAATACGTGCTCCCGCGAACCAATCAAACCAAACTTCAACCATCCCCTCCACAAGGCCATGTACTGGACATAGGTATAACAGTGCCTTGCCTGGCAGCGAGCCTCGTCGTCAAATGGCGTGGTATCGCCAATGAGAGTGATTCTAGAACGATGCCCTCGGAGCCAGATGAACCCACACCATCGCGTTTTACATATTGACTGCATCGGACGGAGCAATCGACGAGCGTGATAGTTATATCATACAAGTTCGAGCAGCCTCCCCCTCATTCTACCCGCCTCATCAACACCACTCTCACCACTCGGCTTCTCATCATCCGCCATCATCAATCAGTTGACGCACAGTCACCATGTCTTTACCCAGCCCATCGTCCCCCACCTCCCCTCGATCCGCTCCGTCCGCCCTCTCTCCTCCTTCCACCTACGCAACGCTCTCCTTCCACAAATCCAACATCCTCCGCCTCCTGAACTTCCCCCAAGATGTAACATCCGCCTTTGAGCCTGTCATCCTTGCCTCATGGCCACCAGGCCTCGAGAGCCACAATGCGTTTGACCAGGCCGACGAGTACAAACTCAAGGGCAGCCCCTTTGGCTACTACCGCGCCCAGCAGTACGTCGGCGGCATCCGCCTACTCCGCGACGTCCTTGCCTTCCTGTACCAGCACAACTGGGAAGTCGTCACGTCGGTGCTGTGCAGCCGCCGCTACACCGCCAAGGACACGCTCATCTTTCGGGGGGTTGCGGCCTCGCTGCCGGCAGTGGAATGGCTCAGTCTGGCGCCTATGGGAAGTGACAAACTGAGAGTGGTGTACGATGCCGACGGGGTCAAGCTGTGCGGAGTGGACACTGGCCACGATCACTTGGGAGTGTTGATCTCGGGCATCAAAAAGACGTTGGAGGTGTTGGATCGCTTTGAGAAGGGGGACTGGAGTCACGACTCGTTTGAGTTTGATCTGAAGGGCAAGCCGTGGCGGTCTAGGGGAGAGGCGAGTGTCAAGATGCGCATCATGCTGATGAAGCTATTAGAGACTATGGAAGGGCATGGGTGGAGACTCTATACGACGTTTGTGCAGCGCACGGGTACCGATGAGGATAGGGTTCTGGATACATGGTATTTTGTTCGCGAAAGGGCAGCGACGCACCAGCCCACGAAGCTATCGGGGGAGGACATGTCGTGATCAGTCTGTGATAGGTTTGGCCACCCGTGGAGACTCCAAATGAGGGCACAGAGACAACGGTCTCAGGGCAGTCACGGATCAATCCCACCATGGAAGCATTGGGGCTGCCGCAGGTCCCTCCTTGAGCTAGATGAGGCTCCCAGCTCCTGCAATTGGCAAACTCGCAATCAACGGTCTTAGGGTTCCGATGTTCTTACTGAATTCGAGAAGGAAAAGAATGTCCGATTGGAAAGGAGGGAGACAACTGCCAGCGGTTGTGTTGGAAATGGCAGAGGAAGCTACAGCTCCACGGCCATGTAAGAGCGACAAGAAGCGCGAGGCGTACATACCTACCTTAGGTTACAATCAGAATTTGTTTGTTTGACAGAACTCGACGCAACCACTCATCGGTTGTTGAATCACTCATGCAGTACTGAAATGAACATTGAGGTACCAAGCAGGTTTTCGATCGGAGTGACACTCCTTTTCCAGCCGTCTGTTTTTGGCTCTTGGGTCCTCCTGACCTTCTAGGAGCTTGAATCCCATCTTGTCAACAACCTCTTCTCGCGCCTTCCCAATATCCTAACGTTGACCAAGGCCGGGAGAAGTTGCCTCGATAAAGGCTGCCAACGTTCGAAGCTCGAATAGGTCTTGCCGACCTGCTGCTCGTAATTTTGAGCAGGGGCAAGACTGGGCAACGGGACTTCCTTTGGCACGCTTGGATCTTGCCACTCCTCTCCGGTTTCCCAGTCTTTATGATTGTCGCTTTTGGGTATGCACCTACCCCCTTAGTGACCCAGCACGACAGGGAAAGAAGTCTGTGGTCAGACGGAGCGGGCATTTAAGCCTCGGGATCTTTTCCCTGTCCCGTCTCTAAATTCTTCTCTCTTCCATTCCCAATAGTCATCATCAACGCCGAAGCAGCATATTCCATTTTGGCCTTCAGATCATACCATCATTGTTTCGCCTTGCTTCACTCCGATCTTCAGTTTTTTCCATATCAGATCATCAACCAGCACCATGAAGTCGGCGATTTCGACTGGCCTTGTCGCCGCCCTCCTTCTTCCCACGTCCATCACCGCAGGTCCCACGTGTCCGAAGATCGCATACGGTTCCAACCGTGTTACCTGCCACGTCGAGATTGACCAAACCGACGTCCAAGAGGGTGATCACGGTCATGGTCACAAGCACAAGCACAAGAACAAGAATCTCGAGATTTCACGCACAATCAAGATCTACAAATGGTCCTTCTTTTGGAACTACATCATCAAGGACGATTGCCCTAAGACCACGGCACACTTGACCTCGGTCCTTCCGGTGCTTGGCCACACTCATCACGCAGTCAAATGCAATGTTGAGGTCAGATGGACCCCTCACCAAACCGACAAGCACGGCAACCATTACAACAAGCACGGGGCAGCGCCTGCAAACGTGTCATGGGATTATGCTGGCCACGGCCTGATTGACCCGACCTCGTTGCCTGCCAAGATGGAATGGCCCTTGTCCGCGAGCTTTGATCGACCCGACCACTACATTAAGCCACATGAGCTGGGTGTGAAGTACGAGACGGCGAACCGGGACGACATGACCACGCTGGAGGTGAGTGAAATCCCCTTCGGCATGGTTCCATCTTGGTCATGGCTGACGGTTCACTATTCAGATCCACAGCGGCCATGGCAACGACTTCTCCCACGCTTGGGCCCACTCGAAGCATGGACATGTACACGGGCTCGAGGGGTTTGAAGCTTTCCAGGGGTATAATGATCAGAACAATGGCATCAAGGGGAAGGATGGCCACAAGCATAAGGACGGACAGGACAACAGCCCTTCGGTGAGCAAGGACCACAGCAAATTTGCCGGGCACTACAACACCAAGAATCTCTATTCCTGCTGGGTCTTTGAGAAGTACCACCTCGCCTCCCACCAGGTCACCTCGGAGAAGGGCAAGCACCACGGGCACCACCATCGCGACCATGATGACAACAACACAGCCCCAGTAATTCCCTACCATCTACCCGCCTGGTCGACCTGCGAGCCGCATATTCCTGTGGAAATTCCCGATTGCCACGAAGATAGCTGCGACGGCGACTCTTGCGGTCCAAAGAACGACGACTGCGAAAGTAACTCCTGTGGCTCGGACAACTGCCGTGGTGGATCTTGCAACGGGAAGGGCGAGATTGTCAAGGACTGCCATGGCGGGTCTTGCGGCGACAGGCAAGATGTTGTCAACAGTTGCCATGGCCAGTCTTGCGGTCGGAGGCATGAGGATTGCGGTGCTGGTTCTTGCCATGGCGATGACTGCGACGGTGATGACTGCGGGGATGACGAGCCCTCCAATGAATCCGACGGCAACTGCGAGGACAACTGCAGTGAGGATGAGGGAGACGATGACGAGGGAGACGACGATGAGGGAGGCAATGATGATTGCAATTGTTAGACGAACAGTATGTACGAATGGGGTAATACTTGGGTTATTGTTATCTGGGCAGGCGTTTGTCGGGGAGAGTTCTAGGGTTGAGGAATCAGATACCGCTTTCTCTTCGTGCTAAACTGTCTTACCTTGGTGATTGCCGCCGGGAAATGTTCCGGCTGCCCGCCATGATAGAGACTGACGGTTAACAGCTTTCTTTCCTCCTGTTGATATCTGTCGCTGTTGTCGCGGCGGTTGCACGACACCTCGGTGAGAGCAGCCGGGTTAGGCTGGTTGCATGGCAACCCGTCAGGGACCAGGGGGCCAGGGGTATGAGGGGTTTGTGTCACGGCAAATGGTGGTATCGACGTCGAGGCATTTTTCATTCTCTCTCGAAGCCTGATGGAGAATGTTGAGATAATGCCAGGTAGTAGTGTAGCTGAGGGTTCATCAACCACCAGCCGAGTCGGGCCGAGTCGAGCCCATCGGTGAACTGCCGTGAACGCTTGTGGATTTATTATGCCCTGCTCGTAGCCTAGATGTTGCGTACACGGACGACTGAACCTCGTCTCGTAGATATCGTCCTTGCGTCACAAGCAACAAGCTGAAGAGACTGGGTCTGTCTCATGCACAACACAACACGTACAGAAGGATCCAAGATGCATGCGGTTCGAGTGTCGCGGGTCTGGCAACAGCCAACCTTGTGGGCCAAATCAGGATCATCTTGCTTCTTTCGGCCCGGTGACGACGAGGATCACCACGCCGGGATCTCAGCACTGCATCATCATGATACACGCACTCCAAGAATACCAGGAAAGGCGGCAGAACCCCTCAACTGCCGTGGGGGCCCGACCCACGAATATGCTGTCAAACCGCCGGCTCCTGGTCCGGAGTTGACAATGGTAAGACAGCATGGCTGGCTACAACAACACCAAAGTGGTGGACTCGACCACTGCAGACGAAACCAACCTCCACCTATCAGCCTCACAAGAAAAGACCGAATCCGGCTTCAAAACCCTCTGGTTCGGCCCTTCTTCCGCACTCAAGAGCCGACAGACCACCCGTTTCAACAACAGTGTCTCAAAGAAGTAAGCGCGGCAAATCTACTGGCGAGCTGCAAACTCGGATATCGGACGCCTTTGGCAGATCCCGGCCTGTCACTCATCCCATGGCTTTATTCTTATACAGAAGCTGGATGTCACCTAGGTTTCGAGGTTGGAGGATTGAGAACTCCCTGAGCCACGTAGCATGCTACAGTTGCCCCAGGTAACTCCGTTCTAATTCACTCCCAAGAAACCCACCTCTTTCTTCCACAGCATGACTGTGATGTCTAAGAAAGTAGCAAGCTACTCTCGCAGATGGATTTCCCAGTTGCCACCGGAGCCTAGAACAAACAGCGAACGCTCTGCATAGCACTTTAGTAAAGAAAAATCCAGAAATAGAAATACGCCGAGGTAAGATGATCGAAGGCAACCGACGCCGAGAAGGAAAGAAAGCATTGACTCGAATCTGGCCGCCGACGTTGGCCGCCATGGTTCGCATTTGCTGACGAACCTCCGGCTCCCGAGGGAGAGAAAGCGTCAAAAAGAAAGCCTAGCCAACCGCCTTGGTGGCGTCTGACAGGCTATAAGACGCCATGCACCGTGACGATCCGGTCTTTTCTGTTTTGTCAGCAAGTCAGCCTCGCAACATGACTGGCAGTCGCCAGCTTGAGCCTCATTGATAGGTGAGTGAATAAGTGAGGCAGCCTGATCGACACCCCCCAGCCTTGGGAACACCGGATCACGCCACCGCCGTCCCGCGCTGTCGTCCTCAAATATGCTCGCATTCGGTGTTTATCTTTCAGCCCAGCCTAGGTAACTGGCTCTCATGTGCTCAGCACACAGAACGCATACGGCACTTTACAAGATCATTTATTCGCCTTCGTGGAAGACACGGGGGCGTGCTACTCTTGCCGGGAATTCCTGCTGCTGGCATAGGTTGACCCGTCCGAAATCGTCGCTCGGTCGGTAGTCTCTCAGATGCTTCCAAACGGCATGGTATGTACTATGGTAGACTATGCAGTCTGCCGGGGTCCCGCCCCCAAGAGACTCCCTTTGCGAATGTAACGTCCCAAAAGAGAGAAGGCTTTGCAGCCGGGCACTGGGCGCTGGGCACTGGGCAGCCGGCGCCCGCTTGCCGGATGCCGTATGGACAGACACTGCGACCATTGCATCCTGCAGAGAGCTGCACGTACCCAGCTAATGCGGGTTGTGCATACGTGCCAAGACATTCGCTGCTTTAAGTAAGTGGATGGCTTTCGCGGGTAGCTGGTCACCTGCACGACGGGCAAGTGCATCGAGTGTGAAGACGCGGCATAGAGAGCCCAATTAGAGGGGAAGGTGGTGAGGGGCGGCCGGTGGTCCAAAGGGGAAACGGTGAAGGCTGTGGTGAAAACTGAAAAGTGAAGCTTACCGCTGCTGCGGGATTCCCAAGGTGAGGCGGGAGGAGGAGGAGGAGTTGTGAAGGGATAATGATCAGTTATAAGCGAGGTCCCTTGGTGGTGGCTGTCACCTCTTTTCACCTCGGTCTCCCAATGAAGGGCCCCTACTCCGAATCTAACGCGGCCCCCAGCCGAGCTTTTGGGAAGAGCAAGGCTGTCTGTCGATGGAGGGTCGGATGCTGCAGCCGCAACCTCTCAGTCATTGCCAATGACTCAACCATCCATGATCGCCTCATGTCTTGGACAGAATCTTGTAGCTGGGGCATCAATGCCTCGATGGTACAACCAGCTAGCTGCATGTGAAACCTCGCCGGCATTGATGGCCTTTGTGCGGAGTGTGACAGACTATCGCTGCGCAGCAGTGCTCATGTTACGCAACCCTCCGTTGCCCAGCCCAGACAGGCGCAAGGGAGGTAGTAGAAGCGGACATGGCCTTACAGAGCCGCACAGGGCGATGGGTAATAAGCAAGAGATACAGTACCTCCACGGCAAGCGTCCGTCTAACTACGGGCCTGGGTCTGAGACTTGGCCATGCCGGCAGCAGTCATTGCTGACATGGAATCAATGTGGACGAGGGGAGAAGAATGCGGGGTCGGCAGTAACTAACGGAGACGGCGGAGAGCGACGCAGCTCAATGAGCAGTGCCTTTCCCGAGCCGACCCTTTTTAAGACCGGGACCGAAACCCAAATTGCTGCGATCGACCGCATGGGCACCGCGATCATGAATCGACGAATGGGGAAGGGGAGACGCCAGCGTGGAAAGCATTGCCCGGTTCTGCCTGCTGCACACCTTCCTCCCGGACCTGGCTCAAACCAGCAATGCTGCAGCCTATTACGCCCGGTTCAAAGCCTCCATCTCTCTCTCTCTCTCTCTCTTTTTTGTTTTTGCCTTGTTTGGTGCCCGGCCAAGCAGCGACAGCCACGCGGCAA
Organism: Chaetomiaceae sp. B2702; assembly: GCA_023628455.1. NCBI lineage: Eukaryota > Fungi > Ascomycota > Sordariomycetes > Sordariales > Chaetomiaceae > Chaetomiaceae sp. B2702. The sequence goes on from JAMAKP010000038.1 coordinate 249,874, forward strand.
GCCTCTCGACATTGGGTCGCCCGACATGCCTGTGGTTCGCCATTTCTCCGAAGCCTCCGTTCTCGACCGGCATCCACCATGCCGTCTTCGGTTGGCGGGAGATGGCGAGCAGCAGCCGATTACGTGCAGCTGCTTGAAGTATCCAGCCCGCGCCGGACTTCTGGGCCCATCGCCACGTTGTAGGCTTGCTCGGCATGTATCCTGTACCCGAAGAAGACGCCCACTAACACGGCGTTTGCATGTCGGGGACACCACGCGGCACCCCGCCCGTCAACCGACCCTGCAACGTGCATGGCGGTTGGTTGCCTTGCCATTACTTGATAATCTATCAATGCTACTGATTGCATGTCAAGTCTCAAAGACGGCCGTGTTACCATACTCAATATCAACGTTCTTGCCACAGCTGATTCACCTGCTGGGCGAGTTCCGGACACACACACCCCCTTTCCATCCCTTGACCCCCAAAAAGCTCTCTCCTTGCGGCCCCAAGGACGGGAAAATGTATATATAATCATGTGTGGATTGCCCGGTTTCTGTGCTCAACCCTCTCCGCATTCCCATATCTGAAACTCGTTTCGATCGCCCTGCTGCGCCTTGATGCACACTATCCATCACCTTGGGGTAGTTTCTAAACCCCAACATTGATCCCTTCCGCCACTGACTACCCACCTACTTTGTATAAGTCAGACCTTCGCTGCCTCGTTTGGAAGGTCAGAGGACTTTGTCCCCCCCTCCTTGCAGTGCCCAACTCTTGCCAGGCTTCGGTACTTGGAGGCTCAACCCTTTGGCCCCTTTGCTCCTCCCATCTTGCACCCGCACAGTCGCCAGGATGCCTGGAGAAGAATTCATCACCCTTCCCCAGCCTCAGCCCCAGCGCCGGCCAAGCACATCAGGTGTTAACCGGCCTCCTCCGCCCGCTCCCGGCTATGGCAACCAACAATTGCCTCGCGTCATCAATGTAAACCCTCAACCGGTCGGTGTACCACAATACCACACCCAGCAACCCGGTGGACCACAATATCATGCCAGGCCAATGGCTACAGCAGCGCCATATCAACAGCAGCACCACCACCAACAACAACAGCAACAACAACGGCAACAACAACAACAACAATACACCGTGACCCAGCCCAGCACTTCCGTCAAGATCTCTGACCTCCGTACGGAACAACCCACGGACGAGGAAACTCGCGAGGCCCTCTCTGAATACGTCGTGATTCGGTTCACAAAGGCCGACAAGGGCTTTGCCAGCGATGGAACAAAACGAAAGCCCTCCTGGAAGCGGGTAGAGCGGATTGAGGTTCCTGGCATCAGCAAGCAGGAGGCGTCTCGCTTCGTGCGCAAGCTCAACCGGGAAACCATACACGTGCATGACAAGAAGGAATCGCTCAGTGAGGATGAGAAACGCCAGGTCGAACTCGCTTTGGAATATCTGCAGAAAAGGTTTGACGATGCCTCGTTCCAGACGAGGCTTGTCCAGCTCGACGACCAGGTCAAGGAGAAGGATTCCAAGGAGAGGGAAAGAGGACGCGACAGGGAGCGGGAACATGATCGGAAGAAGGAGAGGTACCGCAAGGAGCACAGCTTGTTTAGAGGGACCAGGGCGCACTCAAAGGCGCGTTCCAAGTCTAAACACACGAGACAAGAAACCGCAGAACGCGTCAGCCTCACAGCATACTTCAAACGCGTGCCCCGGCCTGGCGCCAACCTGAACGCGCTTCTGCAGTATCAGAGGAATGCCCCAGTGTACGGCATGCCGCAGGCCTATGTCCAGCTACCCCCTCGACCTGAGGATGGGCAGTATTCTCTGCCGCACCCGCAGAACATCCCTCCACCGGCGGTGGCCGACGTCAGAAGCCCCAACCCAGGGCATCACGCCCAAACTTATTATCGGGGGCCAGGCGGCGTGACCATCATTCAGCCCTCTCCACAGAGGCACGCCCGCGCCACTGTCAGGCGAGACTCCCCAAGGCGGCACCCCCATCGCCGTCCCTCCCCGCGTATCCACCGCGGCGCCCGCAGCCCGCCCAGCACCGACGGCTCGGCCCACTCAGAGATATTCTCCATCCCCGACGACGATGACACTGACTGCACCTCGCCCTCAGCCGCCTCCTGTTTCTCCAGCGGTGACTCGTTTGGGCGGCGACCGCAGAGGCCTCAGTTTAGGGAAGGCCCTGCACACTACGGCATCCAGCCCGGTTTTAACGCTAGAAACCCCCGCGTTCAGGGGCCGGAGCATATCCAAACGCACAGTCCCAACGAGCGACGGCCTGGTTCTCGAGACAGGCGGAATTCCGTCTCGATGCCGAATAACGGCCAATTCCCTCCTCATCAGCCGGTTTCAGCGCCGGCACCGGGTACAGCATCCTTCCCTACCGGGCAGGCACACATGCCTGGGACCGGACCCGTGCCGCCCATTCCGCCCTCACCACCAGCTCATCAAACGCGGATGCCGGCAGCAGGAGGAGGAGGCCCGATTCAAATCCCACCACCACCGCCCGGTGCCCCTATCCCAGGCCACCACCACCGCCCAAACCACATGGCCCCTGACCAGATGCCTCCCTTTCACATTCCCTCTAACCAGATGCCTCGAAATCAGATGCCTCCCAACCACATGCCCCCGCCACCTCATCCCAACTCCCACCCGGCCCAAGGCGGCGCCCCAATGAACGGAATCAACGGGATGAACGGCCCAAACGTCATGGCCAATCCGGGGACCGCCGGCCCCAGACAACAACAGCAACTCTACGCCACCGCCTACGCCGCCGGCCGCGCAGACACTCGCGAAGAAGCCATCAACATGGCGGAGCGCATGGCGGAGCGCGTCGTGGTAGCCGCGGCGGCGGTCACTGGAGGGCAGAAAACAGCCAGGAATGGCTCACCTGTGACGATTCCAGTAAGGGTTATCCAACAGGACTACCCCAGCCGCCACGCCAACCGAGGTCGATCTCGATCAAGGTCACAGTCGCGGTCCGGGTCGAGATCTCGAAGCCGGGACAGGGGCCATGACCGAGATCGGGATCGGAACCGGGATCACCACCACCGCCGTCAGGGGAGGAGTAGGAGCTTTGATAGAGAGCGAGATAGACACCGGGGCCGTGATAGGAGCCGTAGTCGCAGCCGCAGCCATAGCAGGAGCGGCAGCCGCAATCATCACCATCGTCGTCCCGACAACCATCGTCGTCACCATCAAGGCCGCAGGAGCAGGAGCAGGAGCAGGAGCACGGACAGATCCGGCCGAGACTGGAGTCGGGATAGGACGGAACGGCGCGGCGTAGGTGGCCGAGATGGTTGGGAACGGAGTGGAGAAAGGGGCCGGGACAGGGACAGGGAGAGGGGCAGGACAAGGAGTCGCAGCCGTGACAACCATCACCATCACCACCACCGCGGCAGCGACCGGGAAGATGTGTATGCACCGTCCCGCCCACGGTCCGGCGTCAGGCTTGTCCGCCCGACGGATGGGTACACTAGGCCACGGGTGGGAATGGATAGGGATGGGTTGGACCGGGACATTGCCGGGCTCAAGATTGATGACGACAATCATCGCCCTCACTACGTGGATGATGCGGATCTGGAGGACGAAGAGAGAGTTTATGAGGAGCGTCGGAGTGGTGGCAGGCAGTATCGGTACCACGCCGGCGGCAGCACAAGAGGCACGAGGGCTTGGGCGGCAACGCGGGATATGGACAGAGACACGGGAGCGGAGATGGATAGAGAGATTGACATGGACATTCGGGCGGATAGGCTGCGGCGGGACGAGGCAAGATTGTCACGGGAGGAGGAGATGGAGCGTATCCGAAGGAGGGACTCTGGCGTCGATGTCGGCCCCGCACCATTTGAGTCGAATCCGTTCATCTCCCGGCCGGGTCTGGCGAGGCGAGCGGAGGAGTTTATTCGATTATCATGAGTTATGACTACATACCTAATTACCTATCTATGTAATGAGAATGGCTGCTTGGCTGCTCGTTTGGCATTCACTACTACCTACCACTTGCCTCTGGTGACGGCGAGGAGGGTTGACTCTCAACATGTGTTGCCAGGTTCGACATCCCAGATGTTACTATACCATTCGCTGTGTGTTCTGCGGGTTTGTCTATAGTCTGTCTGTCTTGCAAACACTACTTCCTCGCGGCTTTTGCTGAAGTTTGTACAGACATCCGCAATACAAACAACACCACTGTAGCAACCAGAATGTACGAGCCAATGCTTTTTGAAAGCGTGTCCGTTGCCGACTGAACCGCGCTTTCCGGGACTGCAACTTGCCTATCTGGTGCCTCTTGTAAGGCACGGCCACCGAGGCACACAGCATCCCCAAGGTTGTCAGGTAATTCTAGAAGGCAGGTGCTCTCTGTCTGTCTCACCAAACGCTTTGCCAGGAAACAAACCCCGATTAGATCTCGGAAGGCACTATATTGAGCACATACCTATCTAGGCACCTGGTACCTATCATCTCTTCAAGCATCCGGCTCCTCCCAGCAACGAAGATCATTGTCGCTTGCACTTCGCATTCTCCACTCCCTCCGGCGGCGTTATCTGAGTCTCAGTTTCATTCAAATTTCCTTCTTTCTTCCTTGACATTGGCTGATCCATTTCTGCCATGGATATAGACCGCTTCAATTTTTGGCAGACTCTGCCGGTCGTTTTGGAAGCAATCTCCTTGTCTGATTACGTTGCCTTTGACCTCGAGGTGACAGGCGTCGCCGGACAGTCAACCAACAAGAAGCCCCTTGAGCATACCGAGACCACCTCTTACCGCCTTGCTGTCGAGGCCGCCACAACATTCCAGATTCTGCAGATCGGTCTAACCTGCCTCTCTTATGACCCCAAGCAAAAGAGTTGCTCTTCCCTCCGCAAATGCTTCCCCGGAATGAGGCTGACCTCGAATAGAATACCGGGCACGAACCTTCACCTTTCAGCTTACCCCTGAATTTGTCGCGCCCAACACCGCTCCGGCAAAGCTCATTGACCAGAAACTTGTCTTCTCATACCGGAGCTTTCTGTTCTTGAAGGAAAACAACTTTTCGTTCGAAAAAGCCTTTTCGCAAGGCGTACCTTACCTTACCTCAGTCGCTCCGAGGGCGCGTTGGCTAGCACTTTGTACTTGTCCAAGTGCCGCCGTCAGAACCGTGCTTGCGTCGAAGCCCTGTCCAAAGATTTCTACAACGACACCGCCAACGAGATCTTGGCCTGGCTCGAGACAAATCCGGACTCGGTACGTGGTGAGCGTAATATTATAAGAACAGAGTAGCTAACTTAGAGCTGCCAAGGGCGACAGCATCCTAATCACCAGCCCCTGCGGCCCATCGGAGCAACTCCAACCGACACATGTCCAGGCAATACGTCAATTGGTCCAGGATGAGTTCTCCCGCTGTTTTGTCGTCTTTCGAAATCACAATGCCGTGGCCGAGGTCATCAGATGGGGCCAAGGAGAGCATGAGGTACCGAACGCTTTCGCCCACCACAACCTGCACTAACCATTTACAGCTGTGTGATGGCAAATACAAAGCCCGCCATGATTCTGTGGTGAGACAGACTGGCAAGCAGCTCGGTTACGCATTTCTGGCCGTGCCCTCACTGATACAGAGCCAGGATTCCGATATGTCGTCGAAGCCCTTGTCGGGGGCTCCTTCGCCGAAGACATTGACCCCGACTTGCTGATCGACAATCGCATCCAAGGTGACAGCAGAAAATCAAAGAGCGCACAAGTTCGCCTGGACTTGCGGCGCTACGGAGAACGTATTAGGAAATGTCGCCCCCCGATTATCGGCCACAACCCCTTCGTCGACCTTTGTTTCATCTATGAGACCTTTCTCCAACCGCTCCCCGCCGATGTTGCCGCATTCCGTAAGGAGATCAACCGAGTCTTCCCCAAGATCATCGACACCAAGTTCCTTTCATCACAGCTTGGCTCCCGGACAGGCAAGAACCTAGTGCAGCTCTACAAACTAGTTGGTCAGCGCCCCTTGCCTATCCTGCCGCAGCCCGGATTCGACGTCCAGGGCGGCTCAGCCCACAATGCTGGTTTCGACAGCTGGATGACAGCGGTTGTGTTTTTGGGTTTGTCACGGAAGCCCATGTTGAATAGCCTTGACCTGCGGTGGCCGCGCCCGGACGGAGGGAACGGAAAGGCTGTGGATAGAAGGGAGACCTTAGAGTCGCCGAGGTCGAAAGACGAACTGTTCCGGGAACTCAGTCCGTTTGCTAACAAGTCGACGGCGAGCACGGGACAGAAACCGTCCATAGGAGAGCTAATTCTGCAGTGGGAATGAGAGGTCTGGATGAGGTACGGAAACAAACTGCGGTTGGGCCGCGCTGGGTTGATGGACCTGACGCAGCACTAGAGCTGCCAGGAGAGGAGTAAGAGATTACATCTGTGGTTTCACTGCGGATGATTTTCCTCGGCCGATCTGAAACGCTGGATTTGCCATGTCTTCTGCCATGCTTATTGACGCGTAGACCTCATGCGGCAATCCTCTCGGAGACTTAACCACATACCGTATTATACCGCACTGAGAGAACCAGTGCCGGGTGGACAAACAACAATGATCTATACACCACCAGTAGCATACATTTCTCTCAGGATTACAAATACAAACAGAGCAAGATAGCGCCTCGCCTGCTGCGTCTTGCCGCTCCAATTCAACGATCACTCCCAGTTAAACTCTCTCTACCTCAGCTCCATCATGCCCCGCACGCTGTGGTAGTAATCCGCTGGCAGCAGCTTCTTGAGCTCCTCCTGTGTCAGCCACTGGAAGTCGGTCAGGCCGTGCTTGTTGCCGGCGAGGTCGGCCTGGCCGGCCATGATGCGGCCCTTGAGGAAGAAGACCTTCTCGCCGCGCTGCACGACCGAAGTGCCGTCCTCGCCGAGCACGGGCTTGACGAGGTGGTGGGCGACGGGCACACGGCCGACGATCCACGTGTTCATGTTGACGCCAGCGGACTCGGTCAAAACGCGGGCGGCGGTCTGGAGAATCCCTTATTGTCAGCCAAAACTTCAACCTTTCGAACGCTTGTTGGGGAAAAAAAAAAAAGGAGGGGGGGGGGAGAGAAAAGAAGAAAGAAAAGAAAGAAGGAAAAAAAAACGCACCTCATGCAAAGTCTCCTCAGTCGGCACCAACCCCGTCGGAAACTCCCAAACGCCCTCACCTTCCCCCTGCCCCGTCGTCCGCTTCATCACCAAATAAAGCGTGCGATCCAAAGCGCGATCCAACCGCCTCACATCCGCCCGCTCGTCGGCCGGGGTCCGCCGCGGCACAGGCCGCTCGACGGGCACCCGCTCCTCGGCCGCGATCGGCTCGCCGTCCTCGCTCACGCGCACCTCGGCATCCGCCAGCAGGCGCTCCACCACCTCGGCCGGGTCCGACGTCGTCGACCCCACCAGCACCTCGTCGTTCCAGCCCATCCGCCCGCGCGGGTTGTACCGCCCAATGTCCTTGGCCGGCACGCCGTGCCGCTCGCGCAGCTTGACGCCAAAGTCGAGGTCCAGCGCCGTGTCCTGCTTGAAGTAGAACTGCCGGCGGAAGGGGGCGGCCAGGCGCTCGTTGAGGCGTTTCTGGTAGAGGTAGTAGGCGGATTCGAACGGGGTTTGGTCGCGGGTGAGGAGCGGGGGGCGGGTGAGGATGACGGAGGATTTGATGCGGTAGTGGGCTGGGTTTTGGGCGGTGGCCGTCGTCGTCGTCGTCGTTGTCGTGGTTACGGGGGGAGGGGGCGTGGTTGGTGTGGAGGTTGGTGCTGTGGTAGTGCTGGCGGCGGCTGCTTCGGCGGCATAGTATCGGCGGGTGATGAGAGGGAGGGCCGCGGTCCGGGCTGGGGTCGTGATGGTGTTTATCCTGGGTCGTGGTGCTGGGCGAGTGTGAGTGCGAGTGCACTGGGTGCAGGCTCTGTGCGAGCCTGGGGGGAGGAGGAGGAAGGTTAGTTTAGTTTTGTCAATTGAGAGAGGGCTCAAAAATGATGGAGAGCGGCTTACTCCTCAGCAGAGCTGACCCTCTACCCGGTGCCGATATCATGGTGGTTGTGACTCTTCCTCGCTCGCCAACGCGGTTTGGATACGGGGGCTCTACTACGCAGCAAGTAACCTTCCACAGTCGCGCGGCAGCCAAAACCGTGAACTTTTTCCACACCCTGAACACCGGCCCACTTTAGTTCATCTTGCTCCCGAAGCACACACCGCCTTCCCCAACCCGACTAGCGTTAGGCAAGACGCACAGACCACTTTCCAGTTGCTATGCTTTAACTTTGCCGGCTGCAGAATTTCTTTCTGCTTTCTTTCCGTCTTCTCTCCACGGCACCAATCCTTATCATCAAGACGGTTTCACACCTCCAAAACGTCCTGACCATTTACAGGTGCCCAGAGGGACATGCGGCTGATTCGCTAGCGGTGCCTGCGCTGAGAAGCTTATTTTCTACCGGGTTGCTGTTAGATAGTTGTCGCAAACATATTTGCTCTCTGTGTGTTGTTTGTGTGTGTGTGTGTGTGTGTGTGTTTCCAGAATCCTCAACCCACAATGTGTCTGATTGTATGGTTGCTGGCTGGCGAGGAAATCGTACAGGCTCCAATTGCGATACTTATCGGGACGGATCCAGAATCTGATCATGCTGACCAACGCCGGCTTGATTCTCCGGGAGCATAATCCTGTGCTCGCGGACCATACCAGGCCCAAGCCCCAACTCCCAACTCGGCGGCCGCGGATATCCTGGTCAATTCTGGCTAGACTACCTCCTCATCACTTTGTTCAACATCTTCTCCTTAGTTTCCTTCAACATTACAAACAAGTCATCCCGGGCCTGCATATCTCCGAAACACAACGTTGTGTAAAGCTTGGAACTCCCGAGAGGGCAGCCGGGTACGAAAACGCACCGGTGGATTTTTACTTTGGCTCGAACCATTGCGCTCCGAGTTGGTCACCAGCAGAATTGCATCCTTCAAGTAAGGCCGTCAGGACGGCAATGGCCAACGTACAAGTTCCTTGTAAGCCCAGTAGACAGTAACTAATAATACTGCCCAAGAGGTCCAGGTGTCTCCAGCCGCTTTATGCGTTAGCTATGACGATGGCTTCAGCATTTGATGCATATTGATTGATAAGCCATCCATCCAATTGTCCACACAGTGTCAGCCGCCAAACACCAACGAAGCGAAGTCTCTGCCCGCCATGATGCATGTTGCCCATACCTCAGCTGAAATTCATCTGCTCGAACTTCCGTTTGACGCCGATGCCCTCGACCTGGAGATAAAAACTAGGATACAAAGATACAAATCGCTGTGCCTCTTATGAACCGTGTGACCCGTTCCGACCATCCAGATATTGCCATCGGGTATCCTAACCAGATCCCTTTGTTCCCTTTGTACCGGTAATCCACCCAGTCCCCCCATCCATGCCCTGAAACGCCGCCACTCAAGGCCTATCCGAGAATAAGAAACCACCGGCCACTAACCAGTCATCCCGCTCATGGCTGTGTCATGATCACGCTATGTATGCTGTGTTCCATTGCTCTGCAGTCGAAGGTAGGGAGCTGCCGGCTCGCCCATCCGATTCCCTAAGCCTCCAAAGAGGCGACCGCACGGGCTACTTCCTGCGTCGCCAGCCTCTCCCAGCTTTGCTGCATACCCTCGTTGATTTCCGGCGCCTTCACTTCATCGTAGATCTTCCGTGAAATGTCGCGGTTGATAGCTTCGTATTGTTCCGCCGTCAGCCGTTTCGAGTGCCAATGCGGTTTCAGCGCGCCTCGCACAATCTTGCTAATACTTTCCTTCATTTCGCGGGTAAGCATGCCTCGCGCGGGAGACGTGTCGTGTGACCTTGGTAAGATGCCGTTCTGCGTCCGTCGGGGCTGCGGTTGCCTGAGCTCCAGCGCGCCGTGCTGGCCAGCACGATGCTGTCTGCGGCTCCGGCGCTCCGAGTCGCTGGTTTCGGGCGAGGACTGGCCGTCTCTTTGAGTTGCTCTGCGAGGCGGTGATGATCGGCATTCTTCTACCGAGTCCAATGATAATCCTCTCGTTGGGGAGTAGGACGGTGCAGCGTATATCGGCGCAATGTGCGAGCTCAGCGTCATCACCGGTGAGCTTGCGCGGTTCGGTGGTGGCGTGATCGATCCCTGGCTGAGCGACGGCGAGCGGGCAGGCGACGGGGCGTCATTAACACCCGGAATCGGCCCAAACATTTGCCTCAGGCTCTCCTCATCTGACGGTGTGCTCATCTCAACCTCTTTGAGCAGCGACGATAAGAACGAAGGTGGCACCTCACCCTCACTCGATGATGCGCCGTCCTGCTGCTGCTGCTGCTGCTGCTGCTGCCCGCGCCGTTGTTGTGGCTGTTGCAGTTGTTGTTCTTGGTGTTGGTGTTGTTGTTGTTGTTGTTGCTGTTGTTGGTTCGATGGGCCAGGGTCCCGAACAGCAGACGACGATGACTCGCCGTTCTGAGGTAGCAACCGTCTAGTGCGTGGCCGCTTTAACTTTCTCTCGGGTTCGTGATGCGCCTCCTCGTGCGGCTCGGCCGTAGCTGAGCGGGACTTGCGCTTCCGGGACTCCATATCTCTGGCCTTCTCCAAGGCACCCCAGGCGAGCCGCTCTTCACGGGTCGGTGGGTTTGGTTGCGGACGGTCCACCCGCCGAGTGATGTTGTTCAAAAAGACGTCCCTTGCACCCAAGCGGTCAGCAATGTTCAACCGCTGTTGCCAGCGCTCGTGTTCTTCCCGTTCTCGCTCGCGTAGCTGGCGAGACCGTTGAAGGCCCTCAAAGACCACCGAGTCCTCCTCGTCCTGGTAGTCAAGGTCGAGTTCGAGTGCATCCCAGACACGGCCTGTGATTCTGCCCCAAGCCCCTTGCCACTCGTCCGACCGAGCCCGTTGCCTCGCTCGTCGCATGCTGGCCTGTGTACGCGGGAAGTAATAGCTCCGGGAGCGAGAGCTACCATCCGCGCCCAAGACATTGCCAACAGGCTGGACAACGTCCGGGCCAAAGGCGTGCTCGCATTCCATGCAAAACCAGGGCCCTCTCGGAACTTCGTCAAGGTCGATGCAGTGGGTGTGGTAGGCGGCATCGCAGCCATCACAGAGGAGTAACACCTCTTCTTCCCCGGTCGTGTTGCACACGGGGCAGCGGTGGCCAGGGCCCTCCAGTTGCTCAAGGGTTTCCTCGATCCATTCCCGAGGGTCGTACTCAGGTACCACGGGCGCCTGCTTCTTGTCTTCGACTCGACGGGTCGACAGCGTCTTGCCTGTAACCGAATGCGTCAGTCAGACGGCGCCCACCAAGAGTTGTTGACGGCGGGCTCGTGTGGCGAACTTACCTCCGACTTTGTCGTAAACAGTGACGGCATGGAATGCCTGGCGGCATATGGGACAGCTGTTTGCCTTCTCGGTCCATTCCCGCAGACATCCGTCGTGCAGCATGTGGCCGCAGACCTCGATCTTTGCTACATTGTCGTGGTGGGCGTGCTCTGAGCCGTTTTCTTGGTTTGGTTTGGCGAGCGCTTCGGCATCCTCAATGGCGAGGCGTTCGTGCTTGTCTTGTGGCAGCTGCTGTGCTGCAGGAGCTAGCGGGGTCGGGGTCGCTGTGGCCTCGACCTCCAGGGGCTCCAGGCAGACGATGCACTGATCAGCCATCGCTGATGGCGAACCGAGCGAAACTCTAATTTTCCAACAAGATATGTAGATCGCAAAATCAAGAGAACCGTGTCGTATGGACTTTCCCAGAATTGACAGCGGTGTTGATGCGTTGCTGGCTCTCCAGTCCCGGATCGTTGTTGCGTTGTGCGCTGCCTCTGGCGCTTGTAAGTCGTAGCCTTAGGTGGTTGCCAGCGAGTGGATGGCGAGTAATAGCGGGATGAGGGTGGGCCACTGTGGAAGCGCTGTGGGAAAATGGAAGTGTGAGAGAAAAGAGACGGAAATGGAAGAGCGCTGGCCAACAAGAAAGGTGCCCTTTTGCGTCGTTCCGTGTTAGCGAAGAGCTTGGAACACCGGCCAATCATCGTCGCCTTACAGGGCAGGGTACCTGGGGGACGACGGGTAGCAGTGGTAGCACCTAGCCTGCCGACGGCAGCAACTCGGGACCAGCTGACTGACCCTTCCCAAAGACAAGTCGGAAGGTGGGGAAAGAAATGTGGCAGGACAAAACCAGCCTGGGCAAAAATGGAAAAGCCTCCCCTGAATTGTCAGGATAAGTGTTGCTGTGTCGGTGCTGATGTCGATGTCGACGACGCACCCGATGAGGTGATGGTCTCTGTTGGTGCTCGAAGGGCGATGAGAAGGGTTGTGGGCTGAGAGATGGAATGTACAAGTATTTCTACTCCAACGTTTCTCACGTGCCGGGTCTGAGGCGTGAGCTGGGACAACCACGGGTTTGTTCGTGAACTCCGTTGCTGAGGTGTCTCCGCATCGCATCAACTTGTCACCATCTGGGCTCAAGACGGTCGTCTCTCGTCCGGCAGACGCCCATCCTGGGGTTATGACTGACAATGCAAGACTACCTTCATTTCCGACACCTAGTTTGCTTACAGCACCTACCTCGCGGCCCTTGAATAAGATGTGCTTTGTCGAAGCGAACTTTCCAGTTCGCCCCTCACATTCACTTCATCCAAATCGGGAATGCCCACACGGGTCGTTTGACACAGCTTCCGGTTTGCCAAGCGAAAGACTGAGCGACTGATTTCGTCATCCTGCTCTGCACCGCAACCGCGTGGTTCACTAGGGCCTGCTTCATGCCAGGTACTGAGCGTCTGTGAATTTCGACAAGGTCGATTCGGTGACTCGACCTCGATCTGAGACAGGGTTTCTCCAATCACAGCGACAGAGGCCATCATTGTGCCCATTGCTGTCATGACCAGTCAGCGGCGCGCAAGCCCCCCCAGGCCCATGGAGAGCAAGTCTGTGTGGACTTCCATTTAACAACCGTGACTGACGAGGCGTGCCATGTTGATAAAATCAGCGCGAGGCGGATACGCAGTTCGTCGTCAACAGAAGGCTTCACCGAGCGCGCCAGAAAAAGAAAAGAAAAAACAGTGCAGAGGAGACAGCCGATAGAAAGTGTGTCATGGTCATGCGACAATCGCAAGGTCTAAATTTCGGCGACCACGATGGTCTCTCCCCAGCTATCGTCGTCATGGGGGATCGCGGTGCCGGTTGGGTTCTCACCCACATCATAGAAGTCTGATCATGACTCGAGACCGTGGACTCGTCGTTGCTCAAAGATTTGTCATTGATCGACCCGCCGTACCCAACGGCTGAATGTGTATCGCAGAGCCTCCGTTGCCCTTTTCCATGACACCAAACCCGAAAGCAAAAACACGCCCAGCTCCTTCCCTTTAAACCTCGGTGATCTCGCGGAGACGGCGGAGGGTTGACCGCATAGCAGCCGCAGCAGGGGTCCTAGATAATTGGTCAGACGTCGCCGCAAATTGGTACTTGTTGCCGCCCAGAGTCACTCACGCCACAGTGTAGGCACCGCCAGCCATGGTCTTCTTGCAGGACTTGCAGGACTGCCGAGATCGGGTTAGTCACAATCCAGCCAACACCTGTTGAAAACCCAGTGACATGGCGATTCGCAGCCGTCCACTTTCATACACCAAAACTTAAGTTTCTCACATACCCAGATGCCAACAGCCGTCCGCCGAACGCTGTCTGTGACATTGTTAGCTTTGCCTCCGTGTATGACGGGCCGGTTTTACTCACCCTTGCCGCAGAATGCTGAGCAGAGGAACCGACGTCAGTAAATATAATCATGTGGTTTTGCGCATATGGAGTGCTGCTCTTCGTCTAGTGTGGCGCGAGCTTCGCGACCGGCTTCAACCTGGGAGGTACATACTGCAAGTGTACTTGGCGTGCTGGGAAACTTCCTGCTCTGTTGGGCAGTTAGCAAGCGATGTCGGCGGGGGTATTGTGATGCTGGGGTACAAGGACTTACTCTTGACCAGCTTACGGAGCGAGGCACCGTATCTGAGCATGTTGTCAGCATTATGTCCAATTCCAAATTGCTCGTTGTGCCCTTGACAGGGTATCCCGATCGGTTTTGAGCCTGCTCAACCCTCCCCCCCCCAGGCAGAAAGCGGTCACCCCGCTTCGTCTGGCGTAAAGAGATGAGGTATCTCGCAGCTTGCTTCACGCGTGGTAGCCACTCCGGCCCAAACGGCCAAAGGTTCTGCGAGCAACGCACTCTCTCCTAGCGAGTTTCCCTTTCCACGGACGGGCGGCCACAACATGCGGAGAAATTCCCAAGGCTCGAAAACCGCCCATAGAGTCCGTCACGGCCATTCCCTTCCAACCGCAAACTGGCTTGAATTATTGATCGGGTGCTGGGCGCAGCAACATCGTTGAGGGCAATCGGGAAATCAACTTAGGAAATGCTGGATCACGAACCTTGTGCCGTACTATTTTCCAGCGTCAGCGGTCACCGGAAATCACACCGAGGAAATATTTTGGGGAATATTTGCGATTGCTTACCTTGCCGGAGATGCCGACCTTCTTCGTGCGCTTGGACATCTTGACTGATTTGAAGGGTGCTGGACTTGATCTTCAAATGGGCGACTCGCTGGGTGTTGGCGGGTGACGATTTTGAGAAATGTGCACTGTAATTTTCTGGTGTGCGGCAGGGGGGCTGCAAGACGCGGGCTCTGGCAGAACCGTTTTCCCGAATAACAGCCAGAAAAGCGGGGCGGGGCATATCAGCTCAAGACCCTTTTGCCAAGCATTTTCCAGAGTGGGGTTCACCGCAGCATCAGCAATTCAAGGTTCCGTTGCGAGGTTCCGTTGCGAGGCCTGCCGTGTTACCAGCTGCTGCATGCAGGCTTTAACGAGCTTTTGGAAGCATCACCGATCGCGCTAGGACAGGCAAATGAGAAGCTACGTATGCCAATCTATGATCAACTTCGGTGATGATTCCTCTTCCGGCGGGCTTGTCGGCGAGACTACTGGCTTTGCCTTAGCTTTCGGGGCCTCTCGGCGTTGCAGGGGGTTTTGTCGATGATGCAGTTGAAAGAGAAACAGCGGGTCTCGACTCGGGCTGGCGATTTCCGCCCTTTTTGTCACTTTAGAACTCGCTATGTATTTTGAGTGGTGAGTGCCTCATCTCCATTATTGAGATTTGACCCAAACTCTGGCCAAGGAATCGCTTCCAAGATCTGGATTGCAGTAACCAGTGGTTATTTTGAACCTGCCAGCTCAGATACCTTCTGCTGTGCTCTGTTTGCAACTTGGAATTACTTACCTAGGTAGCTTCAATCCTTCCAAGTCGAGTGGGGACATCTTACCTCCGATTCTTTCACCATGCCATCCAAACAACACGGCCGCCAATACGATTTGGTCGTTTTTGGTGCTACCGGTAAGCAGCCGTCAGCCATTCAACCCGGCATTCCTTCAACGGCACTGACTAGTGAACCCAGGCTACACCGGAAAGTACACATCGCAGTACATCACCACACACCTGCCCACCGACCTGAAGTGGGCCGTAGCAGGCCGCTCGCAGTCCAAGCTGGAGGAGGTAGTAGCCGAATGCAAGAAGCTCAATGGCGACCGCGTGCAACCCGGCATCGAAATTTGCGGCCTGACGGACTCGGACCTCGCCGCCCTCGCCAAGAAGACGTACATCCTCATCACCACAGTCGGTCCCTACGCCAAGCTCGGCGAGCACGCCTTCAAGGCCTGCGCCGAGAATGGCACCCACTACCTTGACGTGACGGGCGAAATCCCTTTCGTTGCCAAGATGCTCAAGAAGTACGAGTCCACGGCCCAACAAACCGGCGCTCTCATGTTCCCGCAGATCGGCATCGAGTCGGCGCCGCCAGACCTCGTCACCTGGTCGCTGGCCTCCTTCATCCGCACCGAGTTCTCATCCCCAACCCGGGACGTAACCGTGTCGATTCACAATCTTAGGTAGATACCCTCCTCTCCCACCGCCAAACTTCAACGCACACCCCAACTAACCAAATCCTCCTCCTCCCCGTATTCCAGATCCGCCCCATCAGGCGGCACCCTCTCCTCCGCCCTGACCATCCTCGAAAACTTCACCCTCACCGACCTCCGCGCGGCGTACAAACCCTACGCGCTCAGCCCCGCCCCACGGCCAACCGCCCGCCCGCCCAAACCCAGCCTCCTCACCCGCCTCACCGGCCTGGTCACGGTCCCCTCCTTGGGCCTGCTCACCACCTCCCTCGCCGGGACCACGGACGCGGCCATCGTCCAACGCACCTGGGGCCTGCTCCAGACGATCCCGTCGCGCAAGGCGCAGTTCTACGGGCCGAACTTCTCGTTCAGGGAGTACATGCGGCCGCGCAACTGGCTGACGGGCGTGGCGATCCATTTCGGGCTGATGGTGCTGGGCCTGGTGATGGCGACGCCGTGGCTGAGGAGGTTCGTCGCGAAACGCGTGTACCAGCCCGGCGAGGGGCCCGAGGCGGACGTGGCGAATGGGGACGAGATTGAGTATCGGGGGGTTGGGAGGAGGGATGGGGACGGTGAGGAGCGGGTTATGTGCCGGGCTTGGTTTCGGGGGAGTACGTATTATTGTGAGTCTTTTTTTTTCTTCTTTTGCGTTCCGGCTCTTGGTGGATGAGGCGTTGGGTTCGGTTTGCTAACGCAAGGGGGGGGTATACAGTGACGGGTATTTTGCTTGCCGAGGCTGCGTCTACGCTGCTGGAGGAGGATGTTGAGCTACCCGGCGGGGTTTATACGGCTGCGTGTCTGGGGCAGCCGTTTATTGATCGGCTAGACAGGGGTGGGTTCCATGTCGAGACGAAGCGCCTGGAGAATTAAGTTGCCGGTCACGGGGACAGGAAGCCGGGTTGTAAGATATCGATGAGCTAGAGACTTCTTCAATCGCAGGGTCGATCGCCCGAAACGGGGGTCTTGTATCCTATCTCCAACTTCGACATGGCTATCACCACAGTATCTAGGCAGACCGTGGCGTCAAAACTTGATCTCACAATCAGGAGGTATTATAGGTATAGAAACTCTGCGTAGAGTGACCTTCACCCCCTTCCACACATGTTCAAAGGGGTTCGGAACTAGACCCTCGAGGAAATGGTCCAAAATATCTATATCTAATTACTGTACCATGACTTCTTAACTACTCCTATGTTTTTTCTAGCCGTATAGATCCGCGTACTGTGTCTTGTGAGTAAAATGGAAGTGCCTAGCTAGTATAATGGCTTTATTTAACTTTTTGAAATCACACAAAAACGGAGTTGTTCAATTCACAATTCCGAGCTAGCCAGATAAACAAAGCGATCTTGACTCTGAGACTGGAGAGGGCTGTGGCCTCGTGGATACGGCGATGTGGAACGAGACGGTGAAGATTGAGTTCTGCATAGCTGTGTCAGTTTGGGTTGTTGACCGTAGGAGCTACAGTCATGAGTAATTACAATATTCAGTTTATCACTCCTTGGGTGGTTAGGTATGTACTGAACATGATAAGGTCTACGCCAGTGTCGCCGCACGAGTCCCTCCTTGGTGCCCGCATGTTGGCCACCGCCATACTAGGCTACGTGCGTGCCGACCACCGGCATGAGGGGCGGGACAGCGGCATGACCCAAAGAATGGAAAAGTACCGGGCCACGCTAGCGAGGCTCGCATCGCCGACACAGCACACAATGGTGTCGTGTACCGCTGCCCACATTCCAGCAGAAATGGGGAACCGCGAGTCGACATTTCCAGCAACGACACCCCCAGGCCTGAGACGCTGTTCGTTTGCGGTAGGTCACCCAGACAAAAAACAAGATGCCGAGGATACCTGGCAAAGCAATGATGGCCAGGTACCGGTAGTCGATTGCCAGAGGTTCTGTGGCGTTGTTGTGAGCGGCAGTTTCATCCTCAGGACTCTGCACGAAACTTACGCGACTGGCCAAACGGTACCGGGAGATCTGTGGATCGTCAGTACAGACGACGTATTGTCAACTTGAACGGCATTTCCAGAATAATACCTTCTTTCTTGGGTAGGTCGGATTCAGGGGGCAGAACGATTTGAACATCGCCATTGGCGGCTGTGCGGACAGGGCCTTCAATGGCGACACTGGTTGTAGGGGGGCCGGCCATTACCCATAGCGCTTGAAGTAGAATGAAAGTCAGAGGCAGAATCATGGTGCCGGTTGCGTGGAGAGGTGGAGATGTCTTGAGGCTCGAAGAACCCCAATCCCGTGCGAGACGGAGATGGGGAAGGGGCGCTTATTCACAATATTAGGGTATGTTGACTCGGTTAGGTATGTACATACCTAGGTACCTACTGCAACAGAAAGGGGGGGGGGTTGGGGACGGGAATCGGTGGCGGTGGCGGTGGCAGTACCTGCTCTGGCTGGTAGGAATAATCAGCCTTTCCCATTTTCTGTGCCCGGCTGTCGCCTCGAACTTGATCTAATAAGCAACGAATTCAGCGGGTAAGACTGTATGTGCTGTATGTGCAGGAAGCTAGTGGCCAGCCGCAAGCATCGTGAGCCACTGAGAGTTCCGCTGAGAGCAAATAGTTGATTCAACTGCATCTGCCTATCACCAAAACACCAATCAGCGCAGCCCCGTCGAGACACGGCGGAAAGCAATGCCTCCGCCACAGGTAGAGCGAGGTGGACCGAAAGGCTGGATGATAGATTAGGACCGTTAGGTACCTACCTACCCAGGTACCTAAGTCATGGACGAGAATCCGTGGAGCCGCAGCCTAATTAGGCAGGAACCGTAACTTGGAGCACGAGATACATTCGGGCAATCGCAGGCACAAAAATGTCAGGCCGCCCCCCGTTCCTCCCTCTTCTCTGAAGTCGGGCCCTTGGGAACCTGAATTATCCCTTCCAGCCAATTTTCACAAAAAAGCCAGGTGTCTCTGCCAGAGCCAGCCAAGATGCCATCCATCGCCCGCACTCTCCTCCTCGCCGGTACCACTGCAGCCGCCCTGACAGACTCGTACGCCGAGTGATCCTCGGTATACGCCTCGGGCGCCTCGTTCGAGAGCATCCCGTCGTGTGCGCAGCCGTGTCTCGCCGGCGTCGACGCCTTCCTCAGTTGCTGGAGCGCCGGGTGCGTCTGCTCCGAAGGCACGCCGGGCCTTAATTTTCTGAACGGAACGCGCTTCGTTGCCGGCTGCGCGCGCGCCAATTGCCCCGCCGCCGAGGCCGCCGGGGCCGAGAATGCAGTGCTTTCCGCCTTCCAGGGCTTGTGCGGCGTGGCGTACAGCTCGGTCGTGGTCGTGACGACTGTCGTGGCGGGCGTGAGCACCACGGTAGCCACGACGGTGACGGCCACGGTACCGGCGGATGCGACGCCCACTTTCGATTGTGAGTCATAGTAAACTGGAACGGTGGAACCCCGGGGAAGAGAAACAAGCGGCGGTCTTCGAGATGTGGGACGAGACAAGGATGCATCGCCTCAGGTCTAATGGAGCCTTCGATCCGTATAGCTTCCCACCCCGTCATCATAGACAAGCCTTCTACGGCGTACGACGCTCTTGATCCGTGCGTGCGTTGGGTACTGAATGTCTGCAAGGGCAATGGCGACAACGCAGCAAACTGCAAGCCCAAGATACGCGATGACTATCAAGGCACATGGAACGGTCTGGGGGCGTACCTGAGGTGCTCGAATTCCGAGTGCGTGTGCGCTATAGATCGGTTCTTGCACTCCACAGACAAGTTCTACTACCAGGCCGACTATTTCTGCAACATTGGGCTTCCATACCAAGGGAAGTTGCCGCAGGACAACGAAGCTTTCATAAACACCATGAATATGTTGGCCGACTATTGCTCGAGCGAGGGAAACATTGTCGCAAAGTGGCTTGCCACGATGTATGGGCAACTCCGTGAAACTGGTGAGTTCCGACTCTGGTGTCGGGTTGCTACTGGTGGTGCTATTTGGGGCGATGACACATCAAGTTGACACTGAAGCAGGAATGACAACGGAGAAAATAGTTGCTATTGCGACTGGCGCCTTTAGCTGTGCTGCGGCAGTTGCCACTGTCATTCCGGCTCTGATAAAGCTGTGGAGCAAATAGGCACTCCTGTGTATTGATTATGGCCCTTGTTGATCCTAATAGTAATGGAGTAGAGTGCAAGGTCTTGATTTTATATTTACGTTGCTGTGGCCTTACTATGAATAACTTACACTCAGTATACTCCACTCCACAACCTATGTGAGTGATCAATTAGTCCACCTGCAAAAGCGTCGCAATTTACACCTAGATAAACTTAAAGCTTTCTTTTTTTTATAAAAAAAAATCAAAACAAAGACTACCACAAAATGCTCCTTGGTGAGTCGTCCAACTTCACTCAGTCCCTTTTTTTTCTCTCTCGCCATACACAACCGGAGAAATTCATTTTGGATGCAATTGAACTTTGTGTTTCTCCTGCAAATTTTGTGAACAAATAGAGTATCATCATCACTTTTATGTTTAGGTATGGTGGGACTTGTAAGTAACCTGCAGCTCAGTGTTATCCCGATTGTACTTCCACCTATGTAACCGGTCTCTCGTAGCCCTAGTTCCGCATGCTAATTACAGCAAGAAAATACATTCTAGGTCCTCGGAATCCACCCGTCTCTCTCGTAGATGATCAGGCCCACGGGGGCAATGTAGTCGTCTCGGTACACGACCGTCTCGGGATAGTTGACTTGGCCATAAGGCGCGAGAACTGCCTCCACCTACGCCATTGGACTCGATCAGCCTCGATCACAAAGGCATATTAGCTCCCTACCTCACCTAAGCACCCAATCAGATTGTCAAGCGCAGAGGTAAACTCAGGTAGGTAAGCGAATACAAAGACACAGCTAGGAGTCTAGGACTTCGGCCGACATACACAGTTGTACCCCGGTTCCGGTGCCTTCCTGTTATATTCTAGAGCAGGATATAAATTTTCATTAGCTATAGTTATATCCTCCTCTGGTTGGGCCGGCTCGGCCTACTAGGTTAGCTAGGTTAACTAAGTTAGTAGCATAGGATAGGTCAGTTGAGGCGGCGGTATAGGGTAAATTGATTAGGACTGCTAGGTTTATCAGAGGGTTCCGGGGCTAAGGCTGATCCGGCTCTAGGAGGGGTCCTTCCTAGCTATTGCAAGTAGGAGTCCCTGGCCCTAGGTTAACCGGGGTCTTTTTACTCCTACCCTCTAGAATCTATCTTCGTCTTTGTATTAAGTCCTTATAAAGGTAAATATAGGCCCTGCCTAGCCAGCTGCAGTAGCCGTAGTAGCTACTATAGACTCTAGCTCGAATGGCCTTGGTTGGTACTGGTAGGCTTCCTTAGCCTCTTCCTTGGCCTTTTTCTCCCCAGGTACTCTTTAGCCTAAGCGGTATAGCCTCTTACCATATAGTGAATTGCGGTACGGAGCCTCCATCTGGATAGATAGAGCTTGATACCGGCCACTAGGCCTTTATAAGATAAGATAAGTAGATTAGATAAGGATGGCCGAGACCCCCCGCTAGATATCTTCTATAGGCAAGGTGCAAGCCTTCCTTTGAACGAATACAACAACAATCATAACACTGAAATACCACCTCTTCCCCAGAGCCACCGATACTGTAATTTATTCCGTATCAGAGCTTAAGGTAGTGGAGCCAGAATTTTTATTCATTTCTATAGTATATGCATCCGTTCATATATTTAAGACTAGACTAGAGGACCTCCTTTTAAGCAAAACAAGCATTCTTCATTCTTATTTTCCAGGGGGTACCAGTGTTAACTAACATTCTCCCGTGCTTCCTCTCCGTATGACTAGATGGAGAGTATCATCAGCGGTCACCAATTCTATTGAGGGTTCAAGATATATGTGACGAATCTTTCAGACCCGACTCTGAAAGGGTTCACTGAAGGTATAGTTTTGACTGGGTGAATGATTCGGTGAAGCCAAAGGGTTCACAACAATGCATGAGCAATGTCTGCACAGTGTAGCTGACGCCTAACTGTTTGTATTGCTTACTGGGGAACTTCCCAAGTCCCCCAAGGTGAGTGACTAACTATCTACTTATACTACTCTTGTCCCTTTGGGAATCATTCCCTCCGTCGTGATTCCCCCGTAGCTGGATCACCGGGCTCACTGTGATTCTGGTGATCCCCTCGCCCATGGATCACTATGCCAAGCGTGATCCTCTCCTGATTGGTCACCCACGATTGGCTGCCAGGCGTCCCGCACTTCCGGCTGCGGCCCTCCAGGCCGCCCCATATGGCCTTTTCGTAACAATATAGCACTTTGAGCTACATCTGTCTATTAAGGCAGATCTCCTCTCCATACACACATATATATATATAGGAGAGACTTGTATGATTCGTAGCCACCACTTATGTTGATGAGTAGGTTGGTTGGGTTATAAGAGTTTCCTCCAATTTAATATTATAAACAACCATTATTAAATGCAATGACACTGCATCACTACCTTTATAGTTAGTTTATAACATTATAGCTAATTATTATTATTATTATTATTCCTATACTGATATGCCTATAGGCGCGCCGGTCCTTCTACTGCTATTAAGCCTAGAGGCCGATATAAAACCTCCTTTCTTTTATAGTAGGAAGGATTTGTAAATGGGGGCAGCATAGGGGACAGAGGTTTTCACCCGGCCTATATAGTACGGTTTCCTTTGTAAATAGCGGTAGAAGGACCGGCGCGCCCACGAGCATATTAGTATAAGAATAATAATAATAATAATAATAATAACCCAAACTAAAATACACATATGCATTTGGCGTAACAATGTGACTTTAAATTTAATTGATTTGCTTTATATCAAGCGCTAGTCTCAACCCGATCTCCAGTTAGGACGAGGACCCACAACTACTGACTAATCGTTAGGCGCCCGGGCTAGGCGCTACAGTCATTGTGCAACCTCAGCAAGCAGCAAACCAGTCCTCAGAAGCCAACACCCACGCAGCAACAACTTGAAATTTAGGCATCATTGACACCCGACACAAATCAATCAATATCAAATACGTGAATCGTTGGTTTCTTTCTCTCATCACGGCCAGTTGGTTTAATATGGCACTGCCTAATGTATCCCTCTTCTCTTTCCTCCAAGACGCTCTCCTTCGAGCGACGTTGAAACTCGTCTGGGGGCCCTCGACAGATCCCAACAAGCTTGCCCCTCCGATGGCTCAATACCCCCCCGCCCAAGAATGGCCCGATTGGTGCCGGGTGTCTTATCATGGACCGCACCTCGTCAAGGTGGCCTTTCTTGATTCCCTCCCCCGGTTCATGGAGGGTAAGCACGGCTCTTCGATCCTCGATCAGGTTGACAATATCCGTCTACGACGTCTCTCGCATTACAAGTGCCGCACCGACTGGAACCACGAGTTTGTCCGGGCCGACCTTGTCGACGATGGGAGCAACAAGCCGCTGGTTATGGTATGGGAGCGCGACCTACCCCTGACTGGTGCCAAGGCCGAGAAGCAACGCGGACTCAGGGTCAAGTCTGGCCTCCCCTGTCAGTCTATTGACAGAGTGACGTATATCACAGAGGATGACTTTTTGGACTTTGTCAAGTTGAAGGGGGCCTATCCTTTGAGGTACATGGTTCGATCTCATGGCTAGGTATCTACCCCCTGACCATCTATATTAACCCTACGTTGCTTGCTCCTGTTAGGACCGCGGATTTCCCCACACCTGGCCCGAACATTCTGCAGCTGGCATCCGTACTTGAGACACACAGTCTGAGTTTCCCGACGTACCATGTCTATTCGACTATGTGTTATTGGTATGCCGACTCCACCTTTGAAGTTCTTACTGAGATTGGCAAGGCGAATGTGTGTGTAGAAGGCAAGCCAGTGCAGAAAAAGGGTGTTTGGAGTTGGCTCAATGTCGACTGCGTCGCATATAGCGGCGTCACCCGGAAGTCGTTGAAGGATAACACTTACCAGCAACAGCTGGTAGAGATGCAAGGGGAGCTCGTCGCAAAGTACGACGGTACACTGAAGAAAGCGTGGAGCCAAGAGGAACTCGCGCGACTCCCGGTGGAGGAACGCCAGGTCATCCAACAGAACGGCTGGAACGTGGCTCAGTTCCTCCGCATGATCCAGGAGATGCCCACACACCAGGAGCTGTTTGACGACAGTACCGCCCGGGCGAGAGAGGTTCGGGAGCTTCTAGCAAAGGTATGTTTGAACCCAACCCATACTGCGGCTTAGTCGATTACCCCCTGAAGCCCATACCATGCTAACCTCGGCTTCTATGTAGATTCAGTTCGGCCTGGAGGAACAAGAAGCCACAACGAAACGCGAGGCGGAAGCTAAAAAATGCGCAGAGATAGAACGAGTTCTGGCAGAGCAAGAGGACAAGTGGAGGGGCGTAATGTCCGAAGCTAGAGAGCATCTGGAGCGGGCTAGGCGAGAGCGGGAGCAGGAGCGGGCCAGGGCTGATCTTGCAGAAAGGCGGGCTGAGCAAGAGCGGGAGCGGGCCGAACAAGAGCGGGAGCGGGCCGAACAAGAGCGGGAGCGGGCCGATAACCTCGCGATGGAAATCGCCAAACTCCAGCAGCAACTAAGCAGCTGAGGGCTCATCTCGCGTTGACCCTTTCTGTCGCGCTATGGGGCTTAAGGTTAGGGTTTGCTAGGTGGTGTTTTGCTTAGCTGAGCTAATAGCGGTCGTTTTGAAGATTCGAGAATCCCCCTTTTTCTATCTTTAATCTAACACTTCAATCTTCGTTGTTCACCGGTAACAATGGAATAACAATACGAACGCCTCTCTCACACTGTCTCTACAACACCCCATTATAGCTCCCTGTAATTTGACACTTTCCCTTCTGCCGAAAATCCTGGGATCTCGTCTGCCACGTTTGCGCCGCTGGGATGATGGATCTTGTTGAGATCAGCTGGGCGGTCTAGAACGGAGAACACCAAGCTGCGGGGCGTGGGCACTGGGAACACTGCAAATCAGGGCACTGGCGATGGCTTCGATTTGAACGGTCGTCCTGGATGATGATATCTATGGAGAAAGCCTTCCTCTATCGGCCAAATTGGCTCCAATGTAGGCCTAAATCTTGGGTAGTCGGGCCGTACAACCGCAGGTCTAATATGCCCCCTTAGGGTAGGCCGTAGGCACGCCCTAAACAAGACTTCCATTTCTAGTTAAAGTGAGGTTATTCCTAACCATAGGGCTCCCAGTATTTAGTCCTTTCTTGGAGGTTCTAGTGGTTGCTTCCTTGATTGCTTTGTTTTTGGGCTAGGGGCTGCCGCCTTGGTAGTCCACCTTTTCTACCCCCTAATATACTTTTAGTAGTGTGGTTAAGCTAGTGGGCTCGGCCCGGTTCTTAGGGGTATGGCTAGACTGGAAGCTCTCCTAGAAAGCTCACTGCCAGGCAGTGGAACGGAAGCTAAGGACCCAGAACTACGCACTCTCAAAGATAGCAGCTAAAACATAGGGCCCCAGCCTAGCTAAGGCCTAGGAGGTCTATACTAAGTATATTAAACTAGGGCAGGAAGCCCCCTTCTGGACAGATGAAGCTTAGGATAGTGGAGCCAGAATTTTTGTTCATTTCTATAGTATACACATCCGCTCATATATTTAAGACGAGGCGAGAGGACCTCCTTTTTAAGAAAGTAAGTATTCTTTATTTCTATTTTCTAGGGAGGTACCAGTATTAACTGACAGTCTCCCATGCTTCCTCTTCGTATAACCAGATAGAGAGTATCATTAGTAGTTACCAATTCTATCGAGGGTTTGAGATATAGCACTTTAAGCTAGTTCTATCTATTAAGGTAGATCTCTTCCTTTATATATATATATATATATATACTAAGGAGAGACTTGTATACTTTGTAGCCACTGCTTATGTTGATAGGTAGGTTGGTTGGGTTGTAAGAGTTATCTCTAATTTAATAGTGCCCTAACCTACTAATATAGAGGCTATAGGACTAGTGGGAGATTTTATTATATAGGAACCTATAGATTGTATAATAGGGTGTAGGGGCCTAGAGTACTAGGCTTGTTTGGAGGGTCCTTAGTTGGCTGATAAACTCTGGCTAGCTACTAGAGTATAGCCTAGCTAGGAGATTAGAGCTAGAATAGTGGAAGGCTAGAGGCCTAGAGGCTGATATAAGGCCTTTTTTCTTTTATAGTAAGAAAGATTTGTAAATGGGGGTAGTATAGGGAATAGAGGTTTTCACCCAGCCTATATAGTATGATTTCCTTTATAATTAGCGGTAAAAGGACCAGCGCGCCTATAGGCATATCGGTATAATAATAATAATAATAATAATAATAATAATAATA
>JAMAKP010000039.1:0-19522 GCA_023628455.1 Chaetomiaceae sp. B2702
GGGCGGGCATCACTGCCACCGACGATACCACGATTGCATGAAACAGCCCCCACTACAGTCAGTACCAGTGGAACGGCCCGGCCTCGAACCCGATCCCCCGGCATAGCCGGACCATTCCTTCACCACCTCACCGCCTAATGCCGAGCACCCGCACACATATCCCCGAAGCTATCTATACGTACCATAATCACCTCATACAACACAACGGCCTACCCAGTACGCCTCACCGAATAACTCTATAATCACGCCCCTTACACCGTTTGTTTTCAACCAGCGGGAGGAATGTCCATGTTTACTTTATTTCTTACACTCATTGACGGCACGGGATGGATGGATGGATGGATTCACGGGTCATGGGAGCCAGATGGGATGGATGGGTAGAGGAGGGAGGCTATCTGATTTCGAAATTTTTGACAAACTTTCCTTGTCTTTTTTTGGTGGTTTTTTTTTTTTTTTTTTTTGGGGGGGGGGGGGTTTATTATGCTATGCAAAAGCGAGCATGTATGCTTGTACTACACCATGCCTGGTTGGCTGGCTGGCTGGCGAGGTTGTATGCACCGCAGAGACCGTTTGGGTTTTTTTATGTCGGCCTCTCCGTGCGGATAATGGATCAGGGGATAGCAGAAGATACTGGCTGGGTATAGACGGGGGATGAGCTTCTTTGATACCTAGGTACTATGATTAGTCAGTTACCTAACAAGGAAAAAAAAGGGTCTACAACATTGGAAACGTCCCCTATGGTGCGCGCTCTGACTTGGGGGCCTGCTGGGCTGTGTTTTGTGTCTGTGTTACTGTTTGTCTGCCTGTGCCGTGTTGTTGGACTAGAGGCTTGTGTCCACGGAGAATGATATTGCTGGTATTACAATTTGTGTATATAAACCGGGGAAGGACTCTGTGCAACCGGAGTTTAACATACGAGCCACATGGGAATCCTGTCTGTGTAGCTCGCCTGTCAGAGTAAGGTAGACCAGACCATAGCCATCAAAACTTCGCTCGTACTAGAAAAAAAAACACTTGCATCCTCACATGTATGCCTACCAGGCAGGCATGTGCTTTCCAGGCTCGCTAGAGAGCCAGCAGGGGCTTTCTCGCGCTCTCTTTGCTTCATGCTTCCTACAGATCCGGTCTCCGAACCGGTCGGCCCGCAAATTCCAGCCCCCGACTAACCTTCGTGTAGCCAGGCGCCCTTTCCCCGGGGACTCGAACTCGCGTGTGATCTAGTGTCCTCGTTGCTGACAACCTCATCTCTGGACAACGCAACATGACAGTCCGCGTTCTCATAACCGGTGCTTGCAAAGCTTTGGACGATGAACAAGGCTATCTAAGCTCAGGTCCCCTTTATTACCTAAAATTCCTCGAACCTGCATTGGGGTCCGCTGTCATAGCACGCATAGTAACCAGCTGCCAAGACTGGTGATGATGGAGCATGTAATGGGGTAAAAATGGCAAAAACATACAACACCAGGGATTCGCTGGTCGTCTGGCTCTTACTGACTTGACGAGGGGAGAGCAGACGGGATCCCGTGCTTTGCAGTAGGTATGGTCGTATGTGATGGGTAGCAGTAAGAGCTGAACTTATATATGGACGACATCTGAGTGTGCGGCGAGGGTCAGACGGTCTGGGCTTCATATTGCACAAGTTTAATGCAAATGCCCGGTACCTAGGTCGCTAGTATCCAAAGGTGTTCTATGTATGTGCTGGGAATTTTGGAGGGACAAGAAAGAGGCCAGCCAGGCAGTGGTGAGTGATCGTGATTTTTTGAAACGTTATCGAACCACCATGGAGGCACTCAGCCACCGAGGCACCACGAAGCGAAGGATAAAACAACCCTTACCCTCCAGACTCCTCCCAGCTCAATCGACTGATTTGCATTCTGTTTCCTTGCCTACACCAGAGGTACATACCTGGCCAACAACCTCCTGCCAGTCCCAGCCGAAGTCAATTACGCTGATTTGGTCTAACTCCCCACTTATGATGTCATTGCCCCTTTGCCGCCATCGGCAGGATGAACTGAGCTTCAGCATTTTGGAAGAAATTCCACAGGATCACGGATGGGCATCGAGTAAGTATTTCTGTGTAGGAAGTGAGCCCCAAGTCAGTTTCTTCTCAATTTGGGATCGGCAACGCTGCAAGTGTCAAGCTTTGCGGGTACCCCTCCGGGTTTGGCCTGCATGTTCGACGTAGCTGGGTGGGTTTACGACGTACATGTACGTAACTTGGCAGGAGTGCCAACCAGAAGAGAGAGAAATGCATCACGGCAGCCCAATGACAGAACCCCAAAGCAGAGATTGGATACTTTGCCCAACGGAGCAACGGCTTTGTGCTGCTGCACCTGCCAAACATGGGCTGGAACCTTAACCCCTCTTTCCTCTTT
This sequence comes from Chaetomiaceae sp. B2702, assembly GCA_023628455.1. Classification (NCBI taxonomy): domain Eukaryota; kingdom Fungi; phylum Ascomycota; class Sordariomycetes; order Sordariales; family Chaetomiaceae; species Chaetomiaceae sp. B2702. The sequence continues at coordinate 2,376 of JAMAKP010000039.1, forward strand.
CCTCTTTCCGCGTAAAGATACGGTGTAATGCTCTTTCACGCGGGGCCGGCCTCTCTCCATCCATCCATCCATCCATCCCATTGCTTGCTCCCTCTCCCTCCTCGGTTTCATTTCACGGACCTCGTGTTCTATTTCTCGAATAAAGATCTTGACTGGACCAAGGCTTCAACAAAAGTGGCTCTGCCAAACCGGTCAGTGTCTTTGCCAATTTCCATTCCCTGACCCCCGCCCGTGAATCATGAGATGGCCGGGGCCAAAGCCTCCCACATCCTCCATGTCTGTGCATCAACCCGAGAGCTGACTGGAAGCACTGGGAAAAGTGCTTACGCTCTGTCGGCTATAAAGACTCGGTCACTGGCCTTTGGAGAGACCAGCTCTTTCGTTGATACACCACTGCCTTTACACACATCAACTTCGACATTTCTGTGTGGCTTGTCAAGATGGTGCACCTCCAAACCATCCCGGGCAAGGACGAGGTGAACGTCCACCTGGGCGAAGCCGTCAAGAAGGTCCACCTTCAGCTCGCCAATGATGATGATAGCTTCACCACCAGTGTCTACGGCTCCCGTTTTGCCGCCCAGGATCTGCCCCGGCACGAGATGCCCGAGTGTGAGATGCCCAAGGACGTGGCGTATCGCATGATCAAGGACGAGCTGAGCTTGGATGGCAACCCCATGTTGAAGTGAGTGGTTGTTCGCCAGCCTACCCAAGCCTGCCGATTATGGCTCGGTCTGCAGGACGCTGACCAGGAAATAAACACCTCCAAGTCTGGCTTCCTTCGTGACGACGTACATGGTATGCTATCCACCCCTCTTCGTCTTGGCGGCTTGCTGACCCCCAAACAGGAAGAGGAGGCAGAGAAGCTCATGGCCGAGTCCTTCTCCAAGAATTTCATTGACTACGAGGAGTACCCCCAGTCAGCCGACATCCAGAACCGATGCGTTTCCATGATAGGTCGCTTGTTTAACGCGCCTGTTGGGACCGGCGAGACCGTTGGAGCTATTGGCACGTCGTGCGTCGGCAGTTCCGAGGCCATCATGCTGGCCGTGCTGGCTATGAAGAAGCGCTGGAAGAATAATAGGATGGCCAAGGGCAAGCCGTGCGACAGACCCAACATTGTCATGTCGTCGGCCGTTCAAGTGTGCTGGGAAAAAGCTACGCGCTACTTTGAGATCGAGGAGAAGCTCGTATACTGCACGGAGGAGCGCTACGTCATTGACCCCGAGGAGACCGTCAACCTGGTTGATGAGAACACCATCGGCATCTGCTGCATCCTCGGCACCACCTACACGGGCGAGTACGAGGACGTCAAGGCTGTCGACGAGTTGCTGTCCAAGAAGGGCCTCGACACGCCGATCCACGTCGATGCCGCCAGCGGTGGGTTTGTGGCGCCTTTCGTTGTGCCGGACCTCGAGTGGGACTTTAGACTGGATCATGTGGTTTCGATCAACGTCTCTGGACACAAGGTGACTTCCCCCGCCGGTTTATACCCCGTGATTGACTGCGTTTTGCTGACTTGTGCAGTATGGTCTTGTCTATCCCGGTGTTGGCTGGGTTGTCTGGCGCAGCGCCGAGTACCTCCCGCAAGAGCTCGTCTTCAACATCAATTATCTGGGCGCTGATCAAGCTTCATTCACGCTGAACTTCAGCAAGGGAGCTAGCCAGGTAATTGGGCAGTATTACCAGCTCATTCGGCTAGGCAAACACGGTTACCGGGCCATCATGAGCAACCTGACCCGGACAGCCAACTACTTGTCCGACTCGCTCGAAGCGCTCGGCTTTATCATCATGTCCAAGAAGTCGGGCGAAGGCCTCCCCCTGGTGGCGTTCCGCCTTGCACCCCAAGACGACCGCAACTACGACGAATTCAACATCGCTTCGCGTCTGAGAGCAAGGGGGTGGGTTGTTCCGGCATACACAATGGCGCCGCATACGAAGAATCTCAAGATGCTCCGCATCGTCGTGCGCGAGGACTTCACCAAGAACCGGTGCGACAGCCTTATCGCCGACATCAAACTCAGCCAACAGCTTCTGGAGCAGATGGATCGAGACAGCATCAAGAAGCAGCAAGAATTCATCCAGAAGCACCACACAGCCAGCGGCAAGGCGACGCATAACCACCCCAAGTACCGGGTAAGGTCCTGTGCTTCTGTTCCTTTTTTTGGCCCCTTACAAAAGACGTGAGATACTGACCGCACCGCTGCGCTACAGAAGGAAAAACACTCGCTCCAGGGCAAAACCGGCAAAACCCACGCTGTCTGCTAAGACGCACCACGAGAAGCGGGTAAGTGTCGAGATGCCCGGCCCGTGTGGTGGGCTGTCCAGGACGGTCCATACGCAGAGGGCGGGGAGGGAACAGGAGATGACGCTGAGGATTGCTTGCCCGTCATGAATGACGATTGATGAGCGATGCCTTGGTTTGGTTGGGGTTGGGAGGATTTTGCAGAGGTTCTCTGCTTTCCATTTCGCGAGCTGTCTTGCGTTATAGAGTAGTTTGGTGCTAAAATAACAAGTGATGATTTTGTCCGGTTTGGCCCCATTCTTTCTCGATCCCCTCGTACATAGATGGCCGACAATAGAATTGTCTCTCCGTCGTGGTTCTTGCTGACTCCTCGAGCGGTGAGAACCTTGCTGGACCAAGGAACCTGAACCAAGGGTGCTTGCTTATCGATAACGAATGCTGTTCCTTGGACAAGTCTTGGGTGTGGGGTCAATTTCTCGTGCCGACATCGCTGACACTTTTTGTGAATCAACAAGTGTGACTCTTGGCTTGAATCACCAATTCTGCATGACTGACATCGAGTCGTGGTCATTGTTGCGAGGGTTTTAAGTCGTCCTTATCCGGGAGGCCTCCCCAAAGCAACCGATCCTCAGGCCGTCTCAATTGGAGCATCCTGGTGTCGTCACGATCGTTTCTTCCGGTCAATTCATCCCAGGATTCCCTCGGCCCGTCACCATATCTCTCCTACAGTCCCTTAACGATGGCCTTCCGCGCGTCTCTGCGGCTCGCTGCCGCCGCCCGCCCAGCCGCTGCCCGATTCTACTCCCAGGCGGCCGCCGTACCGACGTCGAGCGCCTCGTCTGTGACGGCTGCCCAGATCCAGAGGGACGCCGCCCTGCCTAACCCGGATCCTGCAGAGGACTCGGCCAGCGCCGCTCTCATCCGGGAGCATGCACCCTTCATGGTAGCCACCTACGCCCGTCCGCCGCCCGTCTTTGTCAAGGGAGAGGGCTCGTACCTGTGGGACATTGAAAACAGGAAATACCTCGACTTCACCGCGGGCATCGCCGTCAACTCCCTCGGCCACTGTGACGCCGAGACATCCAAGCTGATCGCCCAGCAGGTATGTACTTTCCCACTTCCCACTTCCCACTTCCCACTTCCTCGCCTCCCGCCCTCCAAACCTAAACCACCATTACTAACCACTTCGTCACCAGGCCAAAACCCTCATGCACGCCTCCAACCTCTACTACAACCCCTGGACCGGCGCCCTCTCCAAGCTCCTCGTCGAAAAGACCATCGCCTCGGGCGGCATGCACGACGCCGCTGCCGTCTTCATCTGCAACTCCGGCAGCGAAGCCAACGAAGCGGGCATCAAGTTCGCCCGCAAGGTCGGCAAACTCTCCGCGTCGCCCTCCAAAAAACACGAAATCGTCTCCTTCCGCAATGCCTTCCACGGCCGCACCATGGGCGCGCTGAGCGCGACCCCGAACCCAAAGTACCAAGCCCCCTTCGCGCCCATGGTCCCCGGCTGCCGCGTCGGCGACCTCAACGACATCGCCGCCCTGCCCTCGCTCGTGACGGACGCCACCTGCTCCGTGATCGTCGAGCCCATCCAGGGCGAGGGCGGCGTCCAGGTCGCGACGGATGCGTTCCTGGTCGCGCTGGCCAGGCGCTGCAGGGAGGTCGGCGCGCTCCTGCACTTTGACGAGATCCAGTGCGGGCTGTCCCGCACGGGGTCGTTCTGGGCGCACAGCCACCTGCCCAAGGAGGCCCATCCGGACATCCTGACCACGGCCAAGGCGCTGGGGAACGGGTTCCCCATCGGCGCGACGTTGGTGAACGCGCACGTGGCGGAGAAGATCAAGGTGGGCGACCACGGGACGACGTTCGGCGGGAACCCGCTGGCGTGTCGGGTGGCGGTGGGGATTGTCGAGCGGCTTGCCGAGAAGGGCCTGCGGGAGGGGGTGGTGAGGAAGGGCGAGGTTTTCAAGGCCGGGTTTGACGGGCTGCGGGAGCGGTATCCTGACCTGGTGCGCGAGGTGCGCGGGAGGGGGCTGATTTTGGGGCTGCAGCTGAGTGAGGACCCGGCGGGGATTGTAAAGGCGGCCAGGGAGAGGGGGTTGTTGGTCATTACCGCGGGGACGAACACGCTGAGGTTTGTGCCGAGTCTGGTGATGAGCGAGGAGGAGATTGCGGAGGGGTTGGCCATCTTGGAGGAGGCGATTCGCGTTACTAGGCAGTAGCTTCCAAGGTGTCAGCTGCTGTCGAATTCGGCGGCTAGATCTCCATGGATGTTTTGAGTCTGGATGGAGTTTGGAGTCGGAAAAAGACTTTTTTGCGTTTATCGGGTTTCTCAAAGGGTGATGTCTGTTTGGTTGGCGACTCTGTCGTTTGTGATACGGACCGCCATCTCTGTGTTGGCTTATGGTGTAAGGGGGAGGACACGGATACTGCCGCAACCAAGGACACGAGTAACACGGTCTATCTACGAGGCAAAGACTTGGCTACTCCTTGACCGGCAAAGCCATGCTTGGTTTACGTGTAAGGTATGGAACCGATGTAGGAACCAACGTAAGCAGATGGTACAAACCCTATCTGACTGTGTTGGTGGATGTGTCAGTGTGTATACGACGTTGCCACTATCCGTAGACTCAAGTGACCGAGTGACAAAAGCTTGTCCCACGAAACTGCGTAATAGGTAATCTCTTACGATATCTCGTGAATGGTGTCGGGATATCATTATAAATGACCTTTGTTGAATGGAGGACAGGTGAATGTGTTCTGCGAAGCTGACCCATGACAGGTCGGTCATACATACGTGACTCCGTCGCTGTATGGACTAGCCGGTCGCCGTAGGGGGGTCAGTCAACCCCAACGAGACGCAAGTAAACGAGCGGCAAAGACCTCTCTGTCGATCAAATGAAACGAAACAAGACAAGACAGAAATAACTCCACCTGCTATGCTATCGGCGTTAATACTAATAATTGTTCCACCACCTCAAGATGTCTGTCTGTCTGCCATGAAACGAAACACCCTTCTGGTTGGGCACCCCACACACACACACACCTCCAAAGGCAAATCACGAAACACCGCAACACGGCATAAACTCACCCCTTCATCAACCACCACGTCTCACAGCCATATAGCAAAAATGTAAATCATCAACGAATGTTGGTCTCAATTCATTCACGTCATGTGTGTACACCCCAAGTATGTGTGTTCCCAAGTTCCCTTTTCTCTAGCGAGTGCCTTCGTCTCATGAAATGTTGGTATTGTTACATACACCAGCTCTCCGAGAGCGTAGGATGATAAAAAAAAAAAAAAAACCAAAGCCACCACAAAAAGTAACGCCTGTAGAAGGGCAAAAAAAAAAGTTTGCCTTCCCCTATGTCTCAATGAACGAGTGACATCAAAGTTGACCAGGTCCCTTTCCCTCTTCTAATAAAAAAGGAGGCATCATAGCCAACGGGGTATAGAAGTTTGTGTGATGCAATGAACACCCCAAAAAAAAAAACCAATGTCGCAAGAATCGAAGGCTAGAATGGGGATTCCAAACGTGGCCGACCACCCAAACAGCCGAAAGAAGCGAAGTTTATCCTCCCTCAACTGAGTGCGTCTAGAGGCGCAGCTTAGCAGAGCCGCGGAAGCGGCGGCGGACCTTGGCACCGACAGCCTGGACGTCGTAGGTGTCGGACTCGCCAGCCTTGCAGACGGTGCCGGGGGCGACCGGCTGCACGACAGACCAGCCACCGCTGGCGCAGCGCTGGAAGGAGGTGCCGCCGATGCAGTTCCAGGCGCCCTCGTTGGAGCAGGCGGTGCCCACGGCGTGGCCGCCGCCAGTGCTGCCGGAACCGGAGCCAGCATTGCCTGTAGAGCCGGGCGCGGTGACGGCGGTCTTGGTGGAGACGACCAGGGTGGTGGGAGCGGGGACCGCGTTGGCGGAGCTCTGGTCAACGGTAACGAAGACGCCACTGGAGAATGGTAAGCTTGAGTCCATCGAGATGCTAGTAGTGGTGTTGGGGATGGGGGTGATGGCGGTCAGTCTGAAGGGGGGAGAAAGCGTAGTTTGTACATACCCAGGAAGCTTGGTGGGGACGGGAGCGGCAGTAGGAGTGGGAGCGACCGTGGCCTGCACGGTTGAGCTCGGCGCACTTCCACTTCCGTTGCCCTCGCCAGAGCCGGAGCCAGAGCCGGAGCCGGAGCCGACACCAGCACCAGAGCCGCAGTCGCCAGCAGGAGCGCCAAGCTTGTTGCCGTTGGTGACGACATCAGGGCCGGGGTTGGGGTAGTTGACATCGGTGCCCTCGACGGTCTTGCAACCGTTGTTGATGTTGGCGAGGAAGATATCGGGGCGCGAGGAGAAGGCCGCGCTGGCGCGGACCTCGACGTCACGCTTGGCACCGCCGCCGCCGATGGTGACCGGGGCGCAGTTCATGTACTGCTCGCGGTTGCCGATGTTGTTGTTCCAGGTCCAAGCCCAGATGGCCTCGCCCTCCGGAGCGTCGGCCGGGATGGTGAAGGGGTAGCTGGAAGACAGGGGGCAGCCGCCGACGATGGACTGGATGACCTTGAACGTCTTACCCTTGTCGTAGCTCAAGCTGACTTGGCACGAGCCGCCGCCGTGGCTGGCGCTGCCGGCAACGGTGAAGTTGTAGGCGCCGCCGGGAGCAAAGGTGGCGGTGCTCGCGCCCGCAGCAGTGCCCAGGTCCGAGTGGTAACCCTTGCACGGGTAGTTGGAGCCAGAGTCCGAGAGGGGCGCCGTGTTGGTGTAGTCGATGTTGACGGCGTTGGGGTTGAACTTGGACCGGAAGGGGGGAGGGAACGAGATCTCCATGTGGGCGGCCGCGAGCTGGCTGCCAGCAAGCAGGACGGCCAGGGTGCCGGTGGTGAGTCCGTTGGAGAACATTTTGGTGGTTGTTTTTGATTTCTTCTTTGGGTTGGGGGGGGTTGTTGCTTCGTGCGATCGCGCGCTCAGAATGCCGGGTAGGCGAGTTGTGGTTTTTTTGGTTTGCAGGGAGCGAAGAGGTCAGTTGTGGTAGACCGGTCGGACTTGTCTTTTTATCGAGCACTGCTCGGGGAGCCGCAAGAAGGAATGAATGGGCTTTGGGTTGGCTTGTCGCTATTGTCGATTGCTGTTGCAGAAAAGTCGGGCAACTAGGTATTGAACGGCGGGCGAACAATAGGCTTGTTGTGTGTTTTGTGTTGGCTGTGAATCACAATATCGAAGCACCGGGCTCAAAGTTGTGTGTGAAATCGGTTCCAAAATTGGACCGGATAGCAAGAACAATGGGAAGTGAAAAAAGACAATGAGGCTCGTGCCGGGAGCTGCTTGGGTTGAAGGAAAGTCAGAGGCGCGATGCCGTGGGTGAAGAGGAGAGAATAAAAAGGGCAGACGACAAAGGGCGGGCAGCGCTCCCTTTATCCTGATGTTTCTGTTCTCCCCCGTTCGTCCCTTAATGATTGGGCCACAGCGGCTGATGGGACGGCAAGTCCTCGCTTGTTTCGGACGCCACTAGACGCACACGTTCTCTTCGTCCCAAGGGTCCCAGAGCCAAGCAATCCACAGCGACTTGTGCCGTTGTGGGTAAGTCGTCCGGGTTGGGATGGCAGGGGGGGGGGGGGGGGAGGCCTGCGGTGGAGAGGAACCACAGGGGACATGGTGGTGGGGGGTGGCGCGGAGGGGAACGATGTGGCCGCTTGTCCGATCAGCTATGGCTTGACACATGCAGCCTTCGACTCTTTTCCACCCCATGCTTTTGCGCGACTTGCACGATCATTACCCCCCCTGCTCTTTGTGCACATACTCTGGTATGCTGGTCTGTGGCAATCCGGCCACGCTGACCAGGATGACGGGGGCGTAATTTTTCCCGCTTTGCAGCGAAAGGATTTCCCTCTCTCGGGCCTCTCGTCTGTCAAAACCAAGACACTCCACACGCCGTCTCCAATTCACCAAATCACCAAGTCACTACACAATAAAAGTCTAGTGTGACGGGCAGCCAGCCGCGCGGCCAGTTTGAGCTGCAGTCCATGTCCCTCTGGCGACCCGCCGTGAATGTGTGCCAGTTGGGCCCTCTTGGACGAGGAGCTGTGAGTGGTGAGACAAAAAAGCGTTATTAGTGTGGCAGGTGACGGGCGTGCCTGGCCCTGCTGGCGGGCTCACTTCTGGCTGTCCGCCGCCAGTCGGCACTTTGACGTGGGGCAGCTGGCTGCCCCTTGCCTGAGCTTTGGCCCAGGCTTTTTCAACGTTGGCCGAATCGCAGATCGTGGATGGCACACCATCAGGATGGGTCCTTCTGCCAAAAAGGGGGAAAAAAGGAAAAAAGCCAGGGGGCCTCCCGCTTCTAGCGGCTCCTATGGATCTGGACATGCAAGGGGTACAGAAACTGTTGCCCAATCAAAAGCCGAGTGTGCCTGGCCGCTTGTGCAAGGCCCGACAAGGGCTGATTGGACGGTGAAGCGGGGCCCAGCTGCGCCAGCGGTCAGGGCGAGATCCTGGGGAACCTGGCTGCAGCCGCCCGACTGGCCGAACGCATGAACTTGAAACACTGCCCCCTTTCCCTCGCGCATTGGGCACCCCAGTCGTGCCCAGTCATGCCCAGCCGGTGCCCAGCCAGAACCCCCCGAACGGTCGCCCTCAACCCTAGTCTGGCCCATTTCACTGGCCGCTGCGTGTCCAAACCTCGGCCTTTTCACCTCAAGTCCAAGCTCATCAATCACATCTCGACCAGGGAAACAGGCCGCGGGAAACCCGGTGTTTGCTCGGATCACCAGGGTCATCCCATGTCGGACGCGGCTGCAGGCATGGGATGGTTTTTTGTCAAAGTTCTTGTCCCTTCGACCACCATACAATTCCCAAATGCGACCGTGCCCGAAGCAGCCGCTTCCTTGTGGGACTCGCACTTTGCGGAACTGGCCACTCGTGGAGGATACGCTGGCACTCGTACTCTGTGTCTGGAACGTTCCTGTCAGATGTAGAAACAATAGACACCATCGGCTCAACTCGGGCGAATTACGGAGGCTCCCAGAACAGTTGCAAAGCCCGCCCTCGAAGACGCTATGTTTCACAGTCAAGCGATCGCGGCAGACGTGGGTGGCCGCAGGCTGCGAGACCACGTCAAGATTCCACTGATGCACCCACGCGCTCTCCCGATCTAGCGCTCACCGCACTTTTTTTTGGTGCGGATAATTGAATCGAGTCAGCGCGCAGAACGGCACGCACCAGAATAGGAAAAATAGTATGTCGTGGGGCATCATGAGCAAAGAATAGCACAGAAAGATATTCTTGCCACACACATTTGCCAAAATAGGACATCTCTTGCATTGCAGGTTTATCCGACTCGGAACCATAAAAAGCATTTTCACGCCTCCCATTTGCTTGCTTCCCGCGGTGCAAGCGCTCAGTTTTGCCCGCCAGACCCCTCATTGCTTACATACAGTACTCCAGCGCGGGTCCGCTTCGGCAGCCCCGCCAACAAAAGCCGCCGGCGGGCTGAACAAAAAGCGCCTTGCGGGCGAATCCCGGCCTCGGGCGACCCAACACGACCCAGCACAACCCGACTGATCGACGAGGCGGCCAGCCGCGCGGTCATGCATGATGCTCACTCGAGCGGGCCGTTGACTGAAGAATCAGACCAAGAGGGATGAACAAGACAGGACGAGAAACAAACAACAGACGGACATCACACACACACAGACCGCCACAGGGAAACCAGGAATGCGGGGGCGAAAAATCACATGCGAGAGACAGGCGTGACAGACACAGACGCTGATCCGGCATGCAGTGCCGATGTCAGCACAAACCACCTCCTGGCGTCTGCTTTGCGGGCCCTGCCGCCAGAGGATGGATGCCATGGTGCGGCGGGTGAGGCGCTGCTCGATTCGTTCGGCCGTGATGACGGGCAGCGCACTGCAGGCATGTCTGTTCCTGGAACGCAGGGGTCGGCGGCGAGCGAGAGAAGAGGGGGGGGATTTGGGAATTCACGAAGAGGATGATGGCATGACAGGAAGGAGCGGGAGAAGCAAACACGTTGCCACCGCGGATACCGGTAAGTACACCGACAGGTGAGGGTAGGCAACGTTGCGATCAAAAATCCAGATCCTGCGGCTGGTGCCTTGCATGCCAACACCAACGAGGGTTCAACCGACCGCAACCTCCCACGGAGGTTTGCAAATCCTTTTTTCATGCAATATCGCCTTTGCTTCTAACCAGATCGCTCGTAGGCAGAACGGCGCCAGTCTAGGCCAAGATGAGCAATTTACAAACCATCGACCCAGGCACCAACCACATTCCCATTCTCCGATCCCGATCCTGGACCCTCGAACCAACTTTCCCCATTCCGCGCATCTTCCCGAACTGAAGGGGACGCCTGTGCAGATCCGCAACCCGGGATCGAAAGCCCTTGCCCATGGTCCATGGACGAAGGAGAGCAGGGTACTGTAGTTATCCCTAACCCCGGACGCCCATCCCAGCCCTTTCACTGTGTACTGTACATAGCTCCCGGGACTCCAGCGAAACCCACCAGGCCGCCAACTTCAGCTGATCCACCACCATATTCATGCAACGTTAACAAATCCTCTTCTGAAACTCGAGCAGCAATGTTAGTGCCTCCTGCCATTACGCACGACCCTCGCCACGAAATGGGGACCAGCCCACACAGCCACCGTCCTGCTCATTTCCAAGCCCGAACTCCTCATGAAGAAGCGAGCTCCATGTCCTTTTTGCCCTAGTTTCCAGCGGTAGCACGGGTTAGTCGACGGCAGCAATTCGCCTTGAACGACATCATAGCGAATACGCTGATTATTCTCGCGTTCCGAGATGTTAGGCCGAGCCGAACCGCCGCGCTACTCCGTACTACGGCGATGCGACTACGGCCACGACTCCAATCAGACTTGCTGGTATGCTCCTTGTAATATGATAGACGGCCGTCATCACAATTTACACCTCGGCAGTTCAGGTGATCCCCAGAAAGTGTATGCGCATACTGGGTAATAAGAGTGGAATCATACACGCAATCCAATGGGCCGAGATCAAACCTGGCATTCCGCTATGGTGGCGTTGGCGGACAATGTTGCTTCTTCCAGCCAACACCGAGACTGCCCCTTGCAAGAGCCCCATGGTCACCGTATTCGTAGCAAACCCACCTCGGCGTGGTGAGCGGAGGCAGATACGTAATCTGGAGGCAACAGTCGGAATGTTTCGAGTTGGTGATTCCACTTGGTCCATCGGTGGCGCGGCTTTCAACAATGCGCCTTCAATGCGAGCCGCGTCCAATATGCCCATTCTTCCCCTGCCCACGCTCCTCAAATCACCCTTCGTTGTGTCAAGCCCGCAATCTAACCCGCCGGTCCAACCATCCAACCGTTCACCCATCACTCTCTCGCCTTCAGAGGTCCATTTCACCTGGAACCAACCACATCCATTGAAACCAACAGCCAGCCAGCACGGAGGGAGGAGCTACGTCCATCATCATCATCATCATCATCATCATCCATCCTCCCTCTCTCCCTCTCTCCCTCCCTCTCTCCCTTCACAAGTCCATTTCACCATGGGACCAACCACATCCATCCAGGCAAAAAAAAAAAAAGAGTAGCCAGGTACTGTAGGTAGGGCCCGTTACTCGCCGTCTCCTAGTCTCCCCCCCTCCACAAGTCCCATCACACCCTGGCCCCAAACCGTCCTTCAATGTTGGGTTGGTTTAGTTAGGCCCCTGGGTAGCTTCTGCCTCCCATTTCCCAATTTCCCATTTCCCGCCCACTTCAAGCTTCAGACCCATGGATCAATATCAATCTACCGACCAACCCACCAAACGAGCCGAGTCAAAAAGAAAAAAAAAAAAAAAAAAAAAAAAACCCGTCAGACCAAAGTGAAGCCACCAACCATATCATCAAGTCATATCCGTCCACGAGGGTAGGCAAGGCAAGGTAAGACAAGAGCAAGGGCAAGGCAAAGCGTTTCCGCTGTGTGTGTGTCTGTCTGTCTGTCTGTCTTTCTGCCTGTCCGTCTCTCTCAATCTCTCCCGGTCCGCCACGCTACCAACCCAGGCACCTTTTTAACATCAACCTTGAACCAATCAAGCAAGCAATGCAGGGATGGATGGATAGATGGATGGATGGATGGATGGATTGGCTGAATGCGTGGACAGATGGATGAATGAGAGAATGAGAGAATGAAACGAACAAACAAATACTCGCCCCTATCCCTCCCTCCTCTCTCTGCTTGCCTTGCCTGGCCCGGCTGTCTGTCATCCAGCTAGCCAGCCAACCCAGCCAACCCAGCTTGCCTGCCCCCCTGCCCGTCTGACTTTTGTCATCCCCAATCCCGCATCCCCCTTCCACCACCAAACCTCATCCTGCTTCCCTATAAACCGCTGCAGCAACCATCATCATCGCCGACCCTGCTCAAAAAAAAAAACTAAAATCTGCTGCAATTCGCGTCATGTTCATGCTGCTCGTGCACACGCTCATACTCATCGCAGTCTCATTCCCGTCTTCCGGTCCCCCTTCTGACCAGCTGGCCTGCTTGCGATGGCTAGACAAATACGCAGCACAGGGCCGGGTCGTCAGACAGCATTTCTCCCTCTTGCGCGCGCCCAAGGCCCGCATTTGTCGGTGTGGTTGTTGTGTGGCCATTGTTGTTTGTTTGTTTGTTTGCTTGTTTGATATAAAAGCTCAATTGATGAGGGCAAAGCTAGTTATGATCTCTCCCTGACCCCTCTCTCCTCGCTATCCGTCCCTCCTCTTCACATTCCGCCTCCCACTTCACACTCTGCCTGCATAAAACAGAGCCGTCCACCGGTCGCCAGAGACTCGGGCTCGACAGGGCAATTCGTTTCAGCCCATCGACGAACCTAAACGCTGGCCGATGCTTTCCCCAACTCAATCAAGCCCGGCAGTAACAGCAAGCATGACGTGTACTCCATCAATGTCAGGCTCCCAACAAACGAGCTAACACAATCGCTTGGTCAACGCGTAGGCCGGGCAGGAGGGCAGGCAGGCAGATGCCGCGACACGACCTCTCGGGGGGTTGGTATCTTCTTTCACTGCGGCCGCTGGCCCGAGAACTTGCCCTGCGGTTGCTGTGGCGTGTAGGCCGGTTGCTGATACGGCATGCCGGGGCTCATGCCATAGACGGCCTGCTGCCCTTGATGGGTGCCCTGGTGCGAGCCTTGGTGCACCATCATTGGTGCCGCCGGCCGACCAGGGCTGGGAAATCCGTTGGATCCGGGAACCGGCTGCGGGGCCACCGCGCCAGCGGGTATGAAGTGCGGCTGGGCGCCGGGGTACATCGGCCCCGCTGCCATCATTCCATTGGGACCGGCCATGAATCCTTGCTGAACCATCATCGGCCCCGCCATGTGGTGGGCTTGTTGCGGGATGAATTGCGGGTTGTGGGAGAAGCTGCGGAACTGGCCCATCTGAGGCGCCGCGTTCATGTACGGCTGCATCATCGGTTGACCGTACGGCATCTGCGCCGGACCATTCACTCCCGGGGGATACGCCATGGGTACCGGTCCCATTCTAGGGGACGCGAAAGACTGTGCCGAGTTGGAGTGCATCATCCTATGATCGTCCGGGTTGCTAAACGGCACATGAGGGGTGGGGCCGTGCTGGCCAGCGTGCACCTGCATGGGCGGCATATGCGGCGACTGCCGGGGTGCTAAGTTCTGGGCGCCGTGCTGCAAATGGAACGGCAACTGGTGCTGGTGCGCAACCTGCGGCATGACGTGGCTCGGGTTGGGTGTAGCGACAGCGGCGCTTGACAGCGGCAAGCGCTCAAAGTACTCTTTGTAGGTGAGGTGCATGGTCGAGTCTGGTGCCTCTGTCTCTTCCTGGAGCTGCCGCCAAGTCGGCAGCGTGTCAAAAGAGGGCCGAAGGCCATCATTGTCATCCCAGTGTCGGCCCTGCGGCGGCTGGATAGTCTCGATGTGTGACAGGATAAAGCACTTCTTGACATCCACCGCCCTGGTCTTGCGTCGGATGAGCTGGCCCTTGACAGCGGGCGGGGGGACGGCCGCGGCCTCAACAACAATGTTGTTCACTGACGAGCGAGGTGAAGAACCTTGGCTGGGAACGGCAGGATTGAAGGGTTGCGCGAACGCGTTAGGCCGAAACTCGTGGCTGTTGGGGTTCAATTTGGGACCCATGTAGGAGGGCGGAACGGCGTTGATGCGGCGGCCGAAGTTCGGATCGACACTGTTGGCCGGGCCGGTAGGAGGAAGCCGCATATCAGGGGCAGCATGCTGGCCAATATTGGGGTGTTGCAATTTCTGCTGTTCCACGTTTCGGAGCCGCTGTGCCAGGTTGCCCGTCGGCTGGTTTTGAGGCGCCAAATGGGGCGGCTGACGGTTGTTTCTGTTGTACTGATAGTGAGACTGCGGGTTGTACGAGGAGCGGGCACCCGGGTGACGGCCGGGGATTCCCATTGCCGAGCCCGAATGTTGCGGCGCAGCCGGGCGAGAGCTGCCACGTGTGTCAGTGGTTCCGGCCGGCGTAGAGGCGCCGGACTGCTCGGCGCTCGCCTTAGTCTGAGTCTCCTTAGCCGCCGGAGCTTCCTTATCCTTTGCGGCTGTTTCCTTCTGCTTGGCAAGTTCGTCCATGTTATGCTTAGCCTTCTCCTGGATTTGCTTTTGCTTCGCTGGATCCTTGGCAATGATGGAAATCAGGTCCTTAGGAACAGGTGTGAAAAGCTTGAAATTCTCGGCGAATTTCTTCAGCTCCGTCAACTTGACTTCCTTGTCGACTTTGGCCCTAGAGGTCCTGACTTTCTCGGCTATGAACCTCTGGCTGGACGCAAACGTTCTAAACGAGGAGAGCACATCGCGCTCGACAGTTGAGGTCGCGCTCGGCACAGCGCCAGGCTTGGTCTGTGAGGAACCACGACTAGCAGTGGCGGGGGGCCGGGCGGTGGTTGCATCCTTGGCATCGGCCGCCTTTGTGTCCGGAGTGGTATTTGCCTTGCTCTCAGAAGCCTTCCCTTCGGGTGCGCTTGCATTCGGCTTGGGCTCCGTGGGTTTCTCCGAGACGGGCGTAGCCGGCTTATCTGCTGTGGCTTGGCTGTTCGATTCAACCGGCTTCGGAGTCGGCTGCTTCGGGATCGGGGTGCTCTTAAGCTGCGACGAAATGATAGCAGGATCGACCGGTACGCCCTTTACGCTTGCCTGACCCGTGGGTGCACGCCGCGCTGGAGGCGTGTACTTGTTCTCTCGGCCTGCCAGTGGCGGGAAATCTTGCCGGCGCACGCCGCTGTATCTGGAAAGGGGTCAATCTCATACTGGTCAGTCGGGTCGGTATTACGTACTTGTCCTCCTCGTCTCTCTGGTCGTCGCCGCCCACAAAGTCCATAATACGCTCTTCCGCGACGTGCGAGGTGGTGGGAGCACTCCGCTCGATTTCACGCGCCTTGCGTTCAGCAGCCGCCAGCCGTTCCTTATATTGCGGGTGGTTCTTGTCGATGGCGGTCGTGTAGATGTTCTCGTCGTAGTCCGTCTTCAAGCCAAACAGCCGCTCATTCTCGGCAAACTGGTCCCACGCGCCGCCGGCACTAGGCTTTTCCAGGGACCCATCGATCTCATAGCCTGCATCGGGAACCCACGCCTTCAGAGCCCTTTCGGGCCCAAGTCGCGAATTGGAGATTGCAGCATCGGTCCGGAAAGAGGACCGGTTACCTGGATACAACACGTCAGCGCAAGCAGATAGTATGCCAAATCTGCATCCACCGCCTACCATTCGGGGCCCTGCCATCATTTTTATTGTTGATGCCGGATATAGCGCGAGCATCCACAACCTCCTTCCGCTGGATGGTCATGGTGGGCTGTTCCCTTCTACCGGGACCGTTTGTGATATCTGCCGAGTTGGGGAGCTTCTTCTGCTGCACCTGGCTCAGGCGGCAGCTGGTCGGTTCAGGGCCGTTGCTGTAGACGCCCTCAAATTCGGCGCCGGAGGTGAGAACAATGCGAACTCGCTGACCCTGTGGGAAATAGTTAGCTTCTCGTTAGGCGATGTATCGGATGTGCAAGGTTCGGCGGAAGCTTTGACCACGAGAATGCGCCATTCCGAAACTCCGCTGGAGCTAACTCTGGGCAACCTTGATGGCGACATTCTCAAATGGGGGTGAAGGAAGGATAAAAGGGATACCAACGGACCTCGCGGAGGGAGCTCGTCGGGGACTGCTTTGTCTGCGGAGTTTGCGACCGACCCGTGATGGGATTTCTGTTGGAAGTCCAGGCCTTGTGCTGGACAGGAGGCTGTCTGTGCGGTCGTTGCGTCAGTCAATCAATCAATGCTGGTTCCACCGACACCGAGCCTTCGCCGCAAAATGCACAACGCCAGCCCCGGATGGCGGAGGGCTGCAGCCGGGACGATTGCGCTGCAGGAAATAAGAAAAAAAATTCGCAGAGAAAGGAGAAGGGTTAAAGGGGGGTGACTGCGTCTTTGTTGGCGGGCAGGTGAATCGAGGCCTTTGAAAAAAAAAGTTGGGGATGGAGGCATAGAAAGGTGTCTCGTGTCTCACCTCGCAGTCGGGGGCGAAACGATTGCCTCTGGCGCTCTCGTTCGCGGGTCGCCGAGCTTGCTGCTATACGAAGGGAGAGGAGTGGATGACTTGATATCGGGTGTGGTGGATTGCGAGGGAGAGGTGACGACGGATTTTGAGGCTGCTGTCGATCGATCTTCCATAGTTCCTGTGCTCTGCCGGTGAGCACTCGGTGCGGCTGTCCAAACTTTGGGGAAAGAGGGTGCGGGCGGGAGATGTGCGGGAGCGGCAGAGAAGGAAGTTTGTACGAATTGGGCGAATCAGAACGCTGATTGGTGCGTGCTGGGGGTGGTGCTGGGGGGGGGGGGGGGGGGGGGGTTCGCGGGGGGGGGGCCCCCCCCACCACCCCCAGAGTTTTGCAACAACACACGGGGGCGCGGACACCACACCCA